>CM041294.1:72287542-72782542 GCA_023052935.1 Piezodorus guildinii | reverse complement strand
CTTGCTTATCTGTATGCATGATATTATCACCATCATGGATTCTTACTGAAGACACCTTTTTTGTTGATGTGCGTAAAAGTTTCCAAAACTTCCTATGATCCCCATGTGTTGCATTAAGTTTATCCTGCCACAAACTCGATTTCCATATTTTCATCAGCCTGCGAATTTGTGATGTCAACGCGTTGACCGTGCTCTTTATACAAGGGTTTTTAGTACGATACCACTTGTTCTTCCATTTGTTGCGTAGCGCAATGAGTTGCAGAATGTGATCGGGGGGTGATTGTAAGAAAGGAGGAACTGGTGCGTATTTCGGAATTGCGGCATTTGCTGCGTTTACTACCTTATTAGTGAAATCAATTATGTACGAATCAACTTCTTCCTTTGTGGTCAATTTTGGAACGCAACCGAGTTGGTTCTGGACTATGCTCCGGTACATATCCCAATCTGCCTGTCGGTAACTGTAGTTTGTCGGTTTTGGCTTCTCCATTTTACCCATTAATTCATAATATACCGGACGGTGGTCTGACGAAATGAAGTCAAGAGCTTCACATGCAGTGATATTATGAGGTTGTCTTGTCAGGATCAGGTCGATGGTTGAGGTCGATGAAGGGTTAGCTGAATGCCTAAAAGTATGAGAGGAAGGGTGGATCACAGTAAAAGCTGATTTGAGAATGAATTGGCCCGCTTTATTGCTTTTGTTATTATGCCATTGCGAATGGCGAGCATTTAAATCTCCGATAATCCAGTGATTGCTTTTCTTACTACATTCCACCATTATTCGATTAAATTCCACCAGCGAACTACGTGGACGTCTGTACATTCCTGTAATAAATATTGGTTGTCCTAAACGTACTTGAACAGTGACATGATGAATGGTTTTGTCAATTACTGAGGTTAACGGAGATACTTTCTTCCATACTATTCCCTTCCGAACTGCTATTAGTACTCCTCCATGCGGGTCCTGACTATCATCGGAGATTGTCGAGTAACCACAAATTTGTACTTCTTGTACTAATTTTGTATCGGTGAAGACCGCGATAGACGGGCGAGTTAAAGATAATAACACTTCGATTTCCTCTTTGCGTTTTAAAAATCCGTTGGCGTTGAAATTTATGATGGTATGCTGATTACGCATGTTTGTTGGTGAAGAGAGAAACGACTGTCTGAATAAGTTGGGTTATTTGATTTGTGATAGTGTTCATAAAATTGGTTAGGGTTGTTGTGAACTGATCTACCCAGGGTGGTGGAGTCCGGTCCTCGTTAAATAGTGTCTTAGTGAAGGTGGTTTTAGCAGAAGGCAGTTGAGGTATCTCTGGAAAATCGGCTGCTGAGAAAGAAGGATTGATTTTTGCTTGAGCATTCTTGTTGGCGGTGTCTTTATTCTTCTTTTGTAGCTGTGCTAATAACTCTATCCTTTTCGGACATTGGCGATATGAAGCTACGTGTTTGTCTGAACAGTTTGTACATCTGATCTTATTAACCTCTCGTTGGCAGTCTTTGATGTCGTGAGGTCCTGAACATCGAACGCAGACCGGCAGCCGATAGCAGTGGTTTTTTGTGTGCCCAAGCTGCTGACAACGATAGCACTGTGGAGTTCCTTTCTGTTCTTTATATGGGGCTACTTTGAAAAGAACTTTATTAATATGCCTTATGGCCTTGATATCTTCTATTTTTGTGTCAGCCGCAGCGGTAACGAGAACGGGAGGTATTTCATGTCTGTTTCCACTAGGATCTGTTTTTTGCATTCTTCGGACATCAAAGATGCCATTTACTAACATCAGGGCCTTTCTGATTTCCGATATGTCGTGATCAACATCTAAATTGAGGATAACAAATTTACGACAAGGCTTAGTAGCACCACGAGGGGCATATGTGTGAAATTGGCTTCCACAGCCAATAAGAATGTTTTTTACTTTATTGTGGAGTTCAATATCATCAGCGAATATTTTTACGTAATCTTTCGATTTTTGAATGTAGTATTCTGTGATATTATTGATTGTCATTAAACTATGAATCGCAGATATTTTGGTGTTAGCGTTGAGAACTATAGAAGGTGGTTTTTTAGGTACTGAATCATTTTTTTGCTCTTCATTTGTTTGAAGGGCAGAAAAGGAGTTGGAGACATCAATTTTCACTGATGGTGAGGTTGTTGGTTTTGATGTTTTCTTAGGGTACTGAAAGCCAGCGCTGTCCTGGCTTCTTCGTTTGTCACCCTTTTTTTCAATGTCCATGCATTCAATATGTATCGTAGGATGGTGAAGTGAGGGGGCCAAATTCGCGGACCTGGAAAGTGAGACGATACTGGTCTCTGGGAGCACACCCAGCCTCAGGTCGGAGGTCCGATCCAATATAGGTGGGCTATCGCTCGCCATAGACACCGTGGTTCAGTTGAACTAACCACGCCAAAAATTGTCTCCAAAATGTTATCAATTTAATTTAATTTAATCAAGTTAATTGATAATTGATAATTGATGATGATTGATCAAGTTAATTGGTCAACTGATGGTTGTAGTAAGCTAATTTAATACTCAATTTAAATTCTAATTATATGAGTATGAATAATATATTACAAAATGTATCATAAATTCATTTCTAAATTTAAAAAAAAAAAAAAATGGTTATGCGTAATTTACCATGTTTACTAATTTTCAAAGGCAATATTCAGAGCTTTCTGTTCACAATTGAGGTTAAAGGACTCCATAACGAAAAATAGTTAGAACATTTAGGTACCATAATACTAAACGCGTCTTGTCGAATAATCAATAACATCCATATTTAAAAATGTCAAAGAGTGTAATAGAACATTGTAAAGGGGAAATAATGATCAAGGAATCATTATACATTCATTATATTTAATTTATTAAATAAATTCTATTGTGGTTACAATTAATTTTGCTTATGTTGAAAATAAACGAATTCCCAATTCCCATTAATGAATCAGTGTAACTGAAAGGAGAGGAGTGAAGAGCACATCATATGTCCGTTTAATTTCGGAGTTCTCTGATATAAATTCCAGTCACCATTTCTGCTTGTTAGTCTACTTTTTGCAGCTTTTTAAAGTTCGAGCAAAACTACAACCCTTCCTGAGTTAAGAAGTAAAGGGTTAAAATTTTGTGTGAGATTGATTTAGTATCGAAGATGTGTCTAATGAGTGTCTCCAAAGTTCTTTACATCTCAAATGGTTTTCAAAGCTTTTTGCATATCTATAACTCTTCCTATTTCCTATATTGGTATATTAAATTCAATTGTATTTTTTATTAAAATTAGGACCTTTCTTAGAAAGGACTACAGCTCAAGGTTTTTATTTTATTATTTTTTATAGGAAAGGTTTTAAAAATTTAAATAATCCCAGATTAATTGTCTGGAGAGAGACAATCCTAAAAATTATGTGAGAACGCCCATTAAATTTAAATATATTCAATGGATTATTCTAATTAATTACATTTAAATGATAATAGTCATTTAAAGATTAATTAATGAATAATTAATAGGAACGGATTATATAACTTATTAATGCTAATGTGTACTTCTGTTCGTAATTACTTGTATAAGCTACACGGGCATACTGATGAATACTATGGCAGAACATGCAACTGGAACCAGAAGACGTGAAAATCTGAAACTCAGCGTTGTTTTTTTTTAAATTATAAAGTTTAAGGAGAATGAAAACGATTACTATGTCTGTTTATTTTCAGCAAATCATTAGCACTCTATCATAAACAAACATACTATTAGGTTGGCGAATAATTCCTTCCGTTTTTCCTGGGTGGAACAAAACTCAATGTATCATAGGCATACAATTTTAATCGACAATATATTGACTACTATTTAATATGACTTTTTTTTCATCTTTCCACTAACTGCATAATGCCATGTTCATAGAACTGCTGGAGTTTGTTATTAAAAACCTAATCATTGGTCTAATAAGTGGTTTTTGATGTCCTCTTCCTTTTGGAATATCTCATTCCTAGAGTTCTGCAGAGAAAGGAATAAGTGGTAGTGACTTACAGCTAGATCTGGTGAATAGGGAGGGTGGAGCAAAAGGTCCCATCAATGGCTTGATAATTTATTGCGAGTGACCAAAGATGTGTATGGTCTAGCCTTGTCATGGTGGAACACAATACCCTTCCGATTTGATAGTTCTGGGCTTTATTTTTCATTGATTGATCCAATTTTGTGATAATCGTGAGCAGTATAGAGTTGAATGAACAGTTTATTCTAATGCCAATTGCACATAGAAAATAACACCATGGCAATCCCACCATATGGAAAGCATTAACTTCTTTGAATGTAATTCGGATTTTGACATTCTTCTAGGAATGTTTTACGAGATTTTTTACGAACAACACTATCGTAAAATATCCATTTTTCATCTGTTACCAACCATTGTAAAAGTAGGTAGTTTTCTTTCCTTTTCCGTAGTGAACGATGTATGTTTAGTTTTCAAGTAAACACCAGATTAACGTGAAATCAGGAATATTAATTGAGGTTTTGACAAAGTAAGTTCTAATCAATGAACCATTTGTCGTTTTATGCCTTTCCTATATTTGTTATAATCATTATAATTCGTGCGGTCATAATGTGTTGTACATTAATGACTTAAAATTCAGTTCATAGTCTAACATATAAGGTAATCTGATTTAGAAGCGCTGTAGGGGTACGGGGAACTTACAAAATAGCAGTGCGTGAAAGGTAGAAAAGTTGAAACATACAACACTTTCGTTTCCTTTTCTTTCGCGTTCAAATGTTTCAAATATTCTGCACTGTTATTCCATTAGGAAGGGTTGTAGGTGAGATCTAAACTTTTCTGAAGTAAATGTGCAAAAATGTGAGCGAAATTAATCCTCTCTCCTCACAATATATTTTATATATGTCTGAAGTATATCAGAAAACTCTATTTAAAACCGTGTTCTAGATGTTATAAACAGGTTTATAGTGTTTAATCTATACTTCTTCATTGAATTTTTGTTGAAAATAGATAGGTTTTTGTGTGTGAAACTTTTTTTTTAATGTTAAAAATTTAGCACATTTGACACTCTCTATTGTTAACCAAAACTAACTTGGTGTTGCTCGGTTCGAAAATGTTTTTGACACTTTCCTGATCAGGCCCAGATTTTTTTTCTTATTAAGTTCTGTTTTCACCAAGAAATTTCTTTCTCCCTCTTTCCCCATTTTTATCTTTTTCCGTTATATATCCTCACATGTGATTGTTAGCTTAATATTATATTATTACATTTTTTTTTTTTTAAACATTATTATTTCTCGTTTGTAACGACTATCTTCTTTTTATATACTACCGTCAAATATCATCTAATAGTTTAATTATTCTTAATTTTAATTAATTAGTTGCTTAATTTCTTTATAGTCTTATTTGCTTAGTTTCTTTATAGTTTATCGTCTTCAAATATTCTGATTCCAATATTATCATCTTAATTTTATATTTGTTTCCATATTTCATTACTGGCATCTTATTATCATTTTAATTTAATTTGATTTTATGTTTGTTTCCATATTGTTCCTAACTTATCATTAATTTTCTGATTGCATTGGTTGTTATCTTGTTTCTCTTAGTGAAGGCCCACAATGTAGGCCGAAACGTCGGCACCGAATTACAATAAGTATTACTTCTTAGTGTGTAATTTTTTTATGACCGCACCGCCAACCATCTTCCTCATCTAATATTCTCAACGGTCAACAAAGCTCCGTCTTTATACAATCATTTATAGTTGATCAGAACATAATCCGTTTTACCACATATAATGACCTAGATATTATTTTATTTCTTCGGATTCTTTACTCAATGTATTTTATCTTTACATTTTATCGAGCTCTAAAGTTTTAATCAGCCGTATACGACGTAATAAAATATACCTGTTTTATTCCTAATAATTTATCCAGAGAAAATAGTTTTATGCCATCCCTAGATCCAGAGGCGTTGGCTATTTTTACAGCTCGCATGGTGGATGGGGGGAGACATATAAAAGCGAAAGACATATTTCAACGAGGGATGAAGAAGGAAAGAAAGGGAGAGAGTGGGGGTGAGAGAGGACAGCCATAACCGAAGAGATAAGGACATGGCCGGGGTCCAAGGGCTGAGTTATGGTCGGGCCAGTGATGGTTATATCACCTCTATCTGGCCCCGCCACTTCTGGCTTTGTGCTCCCCTGAAACATTGCCTTTGATAGCCCCGGTCGTCTATCATAGTGGATAGTTTACTATCGCTATTTGTACCGGACCTTGTGCTGTACTTTATCCAACCTCTGACAGAAATATGGCAAGTGCTCAGGAAATATTTCGTTGTTATTGAATGTATCGCGACCATGAGGGGAACCCGCTGAATCGTTTATAATGTTATCAACTTTTGTCAATAGCTAGCAAACGTGTAGGATGCAAGTAATTGTATATGAAAAAAGAATATGTTATCTTTTATTTTTAGTGAACAAGAAATAGTTTCCAACAAGAAATAAAGCCATAGATCCAGCCCGGAGGACCATAATTAAAAAATCGTCGGGCCACCTGTCAGGTTTAACTCGAGATCTTGGGCATTGAAGGCTGTTACACTACACCGCAGGTGACTCCAATATACTTTGGTGCTCATTTAGATTATATTAAAATATTTAAGTTATACTAAAACTGTATAAAACGAACTCTATAATTTTTCGAATAGATTTTCCTAAAGAGATTAATTATCACTTTTCTAAGGAATTGCATTTTCTAGTTTCATCAAAATAATCTTTTTTCATTCAACTATTGTCTTGGAATAAGTTATTGTGGTAATTTACATATTTTCGTATATTAACGGGCTTATACTGTATATTAACAGAATAGGGCCTTACAGGTTTGATAGCTCAAAAACGAGCAAAACTTTAGAATAAACAATTTTTTTTTAAAAATCTGTAATTCTTGAATTACCTAATAGTCAATTTTATTACTTTTTTGTTGTAGGACTAATTTACAGCGCTTGGCACTTGCAACCGAGACCCAATCATATCTATATGTAAATCACGTGTTTAATCCGTCTGATTACTGTAATGACATGGAAAAACAACATTAAAAAAAATACATAAAATTGATTCGACATTTGCATAATTCAGCGGAATCATTAATACAAGGATATTTTTATAGGTGGCATGGGAAATGAAAAAAAATGAAAAATGCTACTGGACATAAATCATACTTAAACGATGATTATTCTAGATAAAAAAATATAAGCGGCTAAGTCGGATTAGAAATTCGACATGCAAAGTCGTCAAGGCGTTGTCGAAATTATAATATCACCTGATCTAGAAAAAAACAGGTAGCCAAGCACACTCATTACACAGAAAATTGAGGCTTTATAAAATTATTTTTGCAGTCTAAGGATATAAAATTTCTTGCTAATATTTATATGTACATATATGTCTTTTAAATATTTATTTATTTACATTAAAATGCTCTTCCTATATTTTTTTATTACAATGATTTTATGATTACAAAGTAGGTTGAAAATATAAGTTTTTTTTCTAAGAGGACGATCATTAAAATTATAAAATTTGTAGAACAGAAGAAAAGGTATCAGGTAAGTAGTCATATTAAATGTATCATAAAAATCAGATTTTTTTAGAATTTCTTAAGATTTTAGTAGAATAGGATTGAAAAGATTTTGACGAAGCCTGCTTTTTATAGCACATAGATTTTTTGGTACTTGATTTGGAACAAATGGTATGGGAGATAACATTTGATGGTATTAACATTATTCTTCTGATATTTATCTTGTAAAATATTTTTGGCTTTAACTTTATAACCAACACTAATTTTCATTTGGAGTGGAGTTATTTCAATGGGTTTTAAATTACGACCTCTATCAACATTAATGACCATTTTAATGATGACACTTGTGAGAGATTAGATTAAGATAGAGGTATGTCTTGTAATTCGCAGCGAAATTTTATAAAAAGAAGTTAACTATCTATTGACACACCATCTAATCTCATATTTTACAATTACTTCTATAAAGCAGTAACAATTTTTTTAATTTATTTATTTATTCTTTTTTTTTTACTTATTTAGGTCCAGCTCTAAAAACATAAAAAAAAGGTTTTTAATTCTTCAACAGCTTTTGAACTAAGAGCTGTTAATCCCTAAGCCATTAATGCCAAGAACACTGCCTCTGAAATATAAATTCAATAATTTAGCAAGGTTCATGAGGCATTAGCAAATATAGCTTGTTATTATTTTATAGGCAAGAAAATACATAACATTCCTCGCTGTAAAATTCATCAAACAAAATATCATTTAACTCATCAATCTGCTTTCAAGGAACACATTTTACTAATTGAGAAATAATGGATGGAACATTTCCGATGAACCGGTAAAATTGGCTAAGAATTTTTGTTATTGATTATTTAGATACCATTTTATAATAACTTAATCCCAGTCTCTGGCTACTTTGAGACATTATTCTACTGGTAGTTTCCAACCTATTTTAAAAGGGTATATTAATATAAATACATTTACAGTGTATTATCTCACATAATAGAATTATTTTGGAAAAAAAAAATCAAGAGATTTTATAAATATTCTCACAAAGATTTTTACAATACTCAATTAGAATATGCTGAATTATTACTTTATAAAAACCTGTATCCCACTTCTTTTTTACTGTACCAGGATTACCACTGTGTGTGTGTACCAGGATTTTCTTTCTACTTCAGAGATTCTATAAGGATAAATTAACATAATAAACAATTATTCTGCCTGATCCAGGGTTCGAACACAGGACCTGGACTAGTGTAAGTAACTAACTAGTGAACAGTAACTAGTGCTCTAGCCTAGGGAAAGCGCTCCCACTAAATTATTGTAGTACATACTAACAGAATAGACTGTGCTGGAAGTAAGTGGAAGTTTTCATAATATAACCCAACTATCTTAAGCTTTAGCATTTGTCGTTAAAATACCTGAAAGACTCACCCATTTCGGCTAACAGGAATCAAAACTAACGTGAAGATGGTTTTACAATAGAAGATGAATCCAGGTTGTTGATACGACCGGACCTAATAAACATGTTATACCGAATTACATCTTGTTTGTCCATTCCTTGTAGAACGATATCCACAGTTTTGACAATCTTCCGGAGACTTCTAACTGGTTGGATCCAGAAAAGAGCCACAAATCCTCAAGACCTCACGCGGAACGGCGCCAGTGACTGGGCGGCCTCAAGTCATTAGCGAAGCCCCCCACAGAGATTGCCCGCCAAATAACAGGGCAGTCAATGTAATGAGCTCCAATTACAGAAGTGGTCGGTCCTCCTCACCTCAGCCGGCGCTGCCTGTCAGTTCCATACGGCTTTCTGGCGTCTGACGGCGCCCAACAGTGTCTGACAGCTAAGGAGTACAAGGTTCAAAGGTGGGAATAACACGAGTTGATGAGGCACCTTAGCAAACTCGATTCAAAGAGAGCCGATTCGAATCAGCTATGCGCAAGTTGCAATTAGGTGGTCCAACAAAATTCAGCTCTACCATTAGTCTTTTTTTCCTTAAGCAGAGTATAAAAGGAAGTTAAATAAATAAATAAAGCAGGAATAACTCATTTGGGGAATGACGCAGTAATAGGGTGCAACTGGAAAAAGAAAGGAGATGCAGCTGGGGGTTGTTAGTTCGACTCCAAGTCACGTAAGGACGTTTTCAAGCATGTAACTCAACGGGGATTCACTCACATCCACCACCGGGTATGAGAAACCTATTAGCCAAGTTATAACCTTACCCTCGTCGAGAATCGTGGAGTGGAACCTTAGGATACCATTCTAAACAAACAAGGGTTTCCAAGGCCTGTTGCGCCAACAGAAAAAAATATGTGTAAAAAGACATTTTATAAAAAAAAAAAATAAAAAAAATAAAGAAACCAAAAAGCTTTATAAAATGAGTTACAATAACTCATTTAAGGAATGGCGCATTAATGTGAGGTGCAGCTGGAATTTTATTTATCTTTGTGACCCGTCGGGTCGGACCAATAAAAAGCAACTATGTTATCATTTATTCCAAACATCTTAAAGTTTACAAATATACTTATAATTAGAAATTTTTTTTTTTATTTTACAAATACCTGCATACTGATTATTTTGATATATAAATAATCCTTGTCTCTTTACACTCACAATACCCAATATATGGAAAATGCAGTATTGCAGCCGTAAAAATTTTTTAAGTTAAATCACCGAAAATATACGTGTGAGAACAAATGATCAAGACCCGCACACAGGTCGGTATGTCTCTGTGGTTAGTCTTTCTCCAAAAGACACACACATACAAGTTAAAAATAAATAAATATATATATATATATATATATTTATTATATAGGCTCAAATATAAGTTATATAATACTTATATAGGCTCAAATATAAGTTACATTATTAATTGATTTATTGTTTGAGTTGTTCAACACGTTTATGTAACTAAATTTATATATATAAATATTATATATATATATATATATATATATATATATATATATATAAATTTAGTTACATAAACGTGTTGAACAACTCAAACAATAAATCAATTAATAATGTAACTTATATTTGAGCCTTAAATAATTATTTTATCACCCTCAGAGTCATCTCATGATGATGATTTGAATGGTGATAAAGAAGAAACATGGAGAATTGGAGTAGGTGGGGGATTTCAGAGGGTAGAAGAGCAGACCATAAAGGAGCGATCAAAAGTGTTAGTTCAAATTTTCTCTATATATAGAATGATACAGTGATTCTTTGTTTTTGCGAATTCCTTCCAAACCACTCGACGGATTTTGATACAATTTTTAATATAATTTAGGGCATTCTTTCCTGAAGGTTTATAAGTAAAATGCATTGATATTTAGCTTTTCTTTTGGAGGAAAAAAAAATGTCTGTAACCAAGTCATCAAAATATTATTCCTGATATATGAGTAGTAATATTGACGTAAATATACCGTTAGAAAGCGCACGATTTTAGACAAATTAATATGCAATAAAATAAATCGTACAAGTTAATATAAAGTTTATGTAATTCCATAAACTCATATACAAATGTTATTGATTAAGAGGGAGGCTATAGTAGTATAATGTCACTGCCGTTCAGTATAACTTATATTATTTAATGTAGAAAGCACGATTTTAGAAACATTAGTACGTACTAAATTGTTACTTATTTGTTAAAATAAATGATAAGTTGTTATAAAGCCTTTAAGTAACATTGTTAATAATTATATTTCCTTTTAAATTATCTCCTGAAGACAGATCATTCTCTCAAAATGAATGAGATTCCCATGGAAAGTTGATTTGAAATTTAAAATAGTAATGAACCTAATAGGAAAGGAACCTTTGTTGTAGATTTTAGAAAAATGGATAACAAATAAGTGTTCTTTATATGTGAAAAATAAATTTTCTGTTATCTATACTTCACTTTAAAATAACAAAGAAATAAACAGAACCAATTTTAATTTATGTCTTTCAATCCTGCTGATGAATTAACATAATATTGAATAGACACTACAAAATAAACATATTTTCCAACTAATTGCACTTTTTGTTTCGATGAACTAAAACTCCTAAAGCGATAAACTCTAAATCGGTCAGGTAGAGATTCTTTAAAAATAAATCTGTGTAAAGCAGGAGCTGGTCTGCCAATATATATATATATATATATATATATATATATATATATATATATATATATATATATATATATATATATATATATATATATATAAAATATCAAAATTGTTGAGATTCTGTTTAGGTAGAAAGAAGGTATATGAAAATCTGGGAATTAAATGGTGATAAAGAAGAATCATGGAGAATAAGAGTAGGTAGGGAATTTCAGATGGTAGGAGAGTGGACAATAAAGGAATAATCAAAAACTTTTGTTCTAAATTGATACAATAATTTAATGTGATAATTCGGTTATACTTTAGAAGGTTCACATGGGGAAATTACTATCGGGTTACCTTCCTCTAATTGCGGCTGTCATGTGAGCAACCTGCACCCGACTCCCGCCACATCCAGACGCCATTTAGCTAATCGCCCAAGACAAGAAGAAGACGCCACCGCCCTCGTTAAACCTCCATCAGGGCCGGGAGGTGTGTGTTTAGTGTTTGGAAGGGAGAGGATGTGGGCAGCAAGTGGTGGCGCCGGAGGAGGTCGTTAAGGGAGCTCCTAGTACACTAATAGCCCACCTCGGCGGCCGCTCTTTGCTGTCGGGATGTAATGAAGAGGTCGGCAGCGTTGTAGTGGCAGTTGGCAGTCCTTCAAAGCGATCCCAGTGACAGCTGATAGGAATAATAGCAATAATCCGCTAGATATTAAGTAGAATTGTGTTCCTGCAGATTTGTGGGATGAGCATTAAAATTAGGTTGTAAAATAAGTTAATAGTAGATATAAAATGCCGATCCTGACACAGGACTTCGGAGCAAGATGGCGGTGCCTATTTCCCGCCAAAACTGGCAGCCTTTATTGAACGATCGTTCACGAACTATCCAATTGTTGCGATCTTCTCAATCCAATGTAACCTCAAATAGTTAGTTTTATTTTAATTAAATTTAATTTTTGCTTTAAAATAGAAGGAACCTTCTTATGACTATTTGATACCAAATTAATAATATATATGAAATTGTAATAGTAGAAATGGGGGAGCTGGAGCACCGATTCCTTCATCCCCTACACCGACACTCTTTGGCGTCATAATGGCGAGAGATTTGAATGTAAACCACTACCTAACCTTAGTTGATAAGAAATAGGCGAGCTGATGCACTATTTCCGCCTCCATCATACTCCGTAGAACTATGCTAGAATCGGCATTTTACGTCTACTTTTAATATTCTCTGTGTTTATAAAATCATGAGTTTCAAGCGATATTCATTATCTTTAAATGGTATTCTGCGTGCTCTAAATTAAAATGAAAAAATTCATATTTATCATTTAATATTTTTTCATTGAAAACTCGGAACTAGGAAAATTCCGGGTTGGTTAGAAAAATGTGGAGCAGATTTATTTTTAGACACGATTGTTTGTACTGATCTCCTAATTAAAAACCCAAGTTTAACTTTTCACCCTGGTTCGTTTTCTGCTAACTTGAAAAACCCTCTATAAAAAAGCACTTTTTTCATTTTTTTTCTTCTTAATCTCTTCCTGGACTTTTTAGAGCAAACTTTGTCGCTAGCAATTTTAAAGAAAAATAAATTTCCTATTAGTTTTGTATGTAGCATGTTGGAAAATTCAGAACACCTACCGAGATACGTAGGCGTCAATATTGGAAAAATTGTCCATGAAAAACCACAAAATGTCATAAAAGTCGGTTATTTTATAGATTTATCCTGCTGTCTCAAAATTTAGATTATTCTATTATTACTATTATCCCTGTTTGTACATACCACACAGAGTAACATGTAATTGGTGCTATACCATAATATGTATAAATTCTGTGGCTTGCGGTCATAGAAAAAAAAAGCCTTCAAATTATTCGTGTGCCGTCGTTTTGTTCTAAATCTTCTGCCTTCACCAGTACTGAGATAATACAAGGTAACAATCTATAAGTATAAAATAAAATAAACAAGTTATCACTACAGTCAACAAATAGTAGTAGTAAAAAAATCTGGTGCGCGTTAAAACAATTTTAGAAATTTTAAATAAAGTTAGAGATGGACACATCTTGAGCTATGGCCTGTTGGTGGATTAAGTAAAATGAAAATAAATAAAAAAGTAAGGAGTATTTGAATTTTATTTTGTAGCAAAATGCATTCAAACGTTGGTATTTTTTTTTATACCAATTAGTATAAAAATCTATTTTTTAAACCTGTAGATAGAAATGGTTAGGAATGTTTCTTAGTATAACTCCTGATCATTCCTAATCAATATAATTCAAAATAATTAACATAAAACAGCTAATAAAAAAGAAATGACTAACTATGCGTGAACCATCGTCTCTTCACAAAGCTTTCCGCAGACAGAGAATAGTATAAAGGATTCTGAAGGCGTGAGCGCCTTCACAGAAGAGAGCCTTCGAGTTGCGGTACCAGCCGGCTGATGATCATTACGAGATATTGTGGAAAGGTGGTTTGAGAAGAAAACCATTTCCACGAGACCACATCGTCAACTCTAATGAGGTTCTCAAGAACCACAACCACGTTGCACTCCTTGTAATAGCAAATCTAGACCTGGGGAAATACATGAGGATATGCCACAGCTCAACTAACTCAAACGCACACATCTTATATATATTATTGGTTACTATACTTATTTTTCGGGAAAAAAGTACGTTTGTTCTTCTCTGTTTTAGTTGACATAGTAGACATGGGGGAAGGAAAATGCACAGCAGATCCTCTTTCTAGGCTTTAATTTAGCAGAGGAGTTCTCTATATCCAGCTTCTCTTGAGCGTCTATCCCACATGGATTTCAGCTACTGCACGTATTATTAGTCTATTATCGTGTCTGTGTCGTTTAATGTGAAAATAAGTACAAGGGGTTCGTAAATGTTGGTCAAATCTTGGTTTTTGGAAGTTCGTATGTAGGGTTTTGCTGTTTACGCAAAAAATAGTCATTATGAGTCTTAAAATTCCTGATTGAAATGATTGCAGTTTTTGTATGTGAATATTTTTTTCTGAGCCATAAATCTGTGAAGCGTAAGTCCATATAGGTTTAGGAAGGGGTGTGTATGCATTCAGTTTCTATCTCATTTTAAATTTTGATGATTAAGATAGAAGAGAGTATAGTACTTTCAGTCGCTGGTTGAGAATCGTTCTCTTCTTATCGACATGTGGTCGTAGTCATTCTCCCGCCTAGTGTTAGTCCTAGGTTAATGTACACAGTTGGTCTAAGGAATTTGGTTAGTCCGATAAAAATTGGTAGGCAACGTTTTGTAGTAGTGTGAACGTTACATGTTATGACTTGTCATGATTTAATCCAATTTTCCATAGAGAGGTCCAAAGATTCTTTAATTCAGAAAGAAAACTACATGGTATTAAACCCTATTAAAGTTTACATCGATATAGAGAGTTCAGTCAAAACCGCCAGATTCCTTTAACAGAAAATCGTAAAACGGTTAAAAAATTCATAGTACATAGAGGCTCATCTAGTTGGCCGATTGTGATGAAAAAGTTGCTGAACATCTCAGGCATATACGCTCGTAAAATGTGAAATTTAAATTTTATACGATTTAATGTTTTCGTGCTAGAGCATTCACGCACACAGACAGACGTTTTCGTGGGACTTGGTCATTTGGATTCAGAGGGACCTAAAACATGTATTTTCGATAAAAGAAAACTTTCACTTACTATATATTTCATATATAGTTAAATAAAAATAAAAAATCTGGCGCGCGCCACACACGACTTTCACTTCCGTTCTTTATATCTATTTCAGAATTTTCAAACAAATTTAGAAACGATAATTTATTGCTAAAGAATTATTTACATTGATTTTTATAAAAACAGGTGTTTTATTAAATAATCTATTATATTATTATATAAAATAATCAGTTAGTTTATCGGCTTTTCATCACTATCCATTAACTTTCACAAGATTGTGTATGAGATAATGTTTTTTTATAAAATCTTTAGCTTTCCAACGTTATATTATACATTTATAACTGAACTTTAGAACAGTAAAGTTCAAAACAAAAGAATTATGTTAAAAAATATTTTTGATGTTATCTCCTTTAGTTGAACATCGAATGCTAATCAGATAATATTGCCAATTTCATAAAAACTACAAAATTAAAGGTACTTTTAAGGGAAGAAATTTTGAAATATCGGCATTTAAGTCGTGTCAGACAATTTCAATCAGAATGAAACCTACATGTTATATAGCTCATCCAATTTTTAATATAAAGTGGCTCTTCTGGTTAGCTGATTATGATGAAAAAGTTGCTGTAACATATCGGGCGTGTAGTTGTCTTAAATATGAAATTTCAGTATCGTGGGGTTTTTGTAACGCGGGGGAGTTACCACACACAGACCTTTTTGCGAGACTTGGTTATTTGGACTCAAGGGACCCTAAAACGTGTATTTCCGTTGAAAACTGGAATTAGAAAATTTTTACAATCGTAATACTTCCCCTTACTATATATATATATATATATATATATATATATATATATATATATATATATATATATATATATATATACCATATATAGGTAAGTAGTTATTACATTAAGTTAATATTAGATTAATCCACTATAACGATAGATTTTTTTTTCTTTTGGTCACTGTTTTTATGTTAGATAGTATGTTTTATTTAGAATCTTTAACTTTCCTACTGTATACCATACACCTACATTACTATTCTTTTTTTTGGAAAAGTGGAAAGATAAGTGAAAGTAAAGATAATGATAGGTATCGATAAATCTTCGATGTTTCAAAGAGTCAGAGCTTACTCAATCACATTCTATTATTCAAAACAGTTAACAAATCCTCTAGTATTAATAAGACACTTGTTATTATAATGAAGTATGATAGATGACAGGGCGAGGAGGTGTGGTGATACCTCACGTGTCAGGAGATATCTGAATTATTTAGTAGGAGGCGTTTAGGGGCTCATGAATAATTGATAGTTGGTCGGGAAGCAGCGACGATGACAAATTGAGCTGGTCCGAGTCTCCGTCAGAGGAAAATTAAAAGTGATCTCAAGATATCTGGCGATAATCCTCCCCTGCGATTGCCAGCTCACGGTGGCTGTGCCCAGGCTCCTCCTCCCAGGATTATCTCGTAATCCGGAGGCCGGCGACTGAAGGGGATTGAATGAGTATTGACTCAGAGACTGTTTGATGTCCGGATTAGAGGGGCTCATCGCAGCGGACAGATTGTCCCTTTATAGCCCGCTTAGTGTTGTCGGTCTATCGGCTCCCGCTGTCTGTCTGGTCACGGCTGATAGGATTAAGTATCCCCTTTGGGCTTTATCTACTGTCATTAATTGCATGAAAATAAATCTATTCAAACAGTAAACAATATTTACTATTGACGTTTTTACAGTTATTGTGTGGTTTCCTGGGCATGGATTGTACATTTGAATTGCAGGAGGCTGCGGACGTAAAATGAGCGTTGGAAGCTGATAATTTCATCGATAAATGAGCCTAGG
Organism: Piezodorus guildinii; assembly: GCA_023052935.1. Lineage (NCBI taxonomy): Eukaryota > Metazoa > Arthropoda > Insecta > Hemiptera > Pentatomidae > Piezodorus > Piezodorus guildinii. The sequence goes on along the minus strand of CM041294.1, from coordinate 72,765,456 downwards.
AAATAATGCCTTTGAACCGAGAAAAAATTGCCAATTTGACTAATCATGGAGGTGACCGGCTGAAGTGTGCCGAAGACAAATCCTAAGAAACAATTCATGACTCCAGGATATATAAGTATAGAACAATAAAGGCCGCACTAAATTGTGAGAGAAAAGGCAGGTGAAAAATCTTGAAAGCGATTGCTTCTGAGAGGTCACGAAAGTAGCGGGAGAGGGTGAAAGCATAATTTTTTAAATTAAAATAATACCTTAAATATTACTTTTTAGGAATACGTTTCTATCATTAAATATTGTTTATTATTGAGGTATTCCCAGCAGCAGAGAAGCTTCCAGGCAGAGGAGGAGCTGAGGTGTGACGCCGGTCAAATTCTTTAGCAACCTGTGTGCACAGGATTTAAAATTTGTAATCGCTGTAAAGGCAGCATTGGTCTGTTAAGCACTCATGTTTATCATTACAATATTGCAACTATTTGAAATATTGTTAATTTTTTTACAAAAATATTGTTTATTATTTTTAAAAATATAACAAAATTAAATGATGAAGTTACACCAAAACATATGATTGTAATAAAGACATCATGACAAAAAAAAATCCCTTTTAAGATATTAAACATTATTTATAATTAAAAAAATCTGGTGCGGGCAACACACGACTTTCACTTACCTCGATTTTTAAAATCAATGAAAGAATTTTCAAATACAGTTAGAGATAAAAATACGTGAAACTATTAAGGAATTAATCAAATTGAATTTATATAGAAACATGTGTTTTATTAAAAAATCTATTATATTATTATCTAAAATAATCAGTTAGTTTTATCTTCTTCTCATCACTCTTAATTAACTTCTAAAAGCTTGTGTATGAGAAACTGCTCTTATGTTCAAAAACGATAAATTTCATTAAAAATATATTTTTTTCTGTTTTCTCCTTTAGTTGGGTTTCGAATTTATTCAATTTATATATTTACCTGTTTTTCATCAGCGTTAACAAGATAATCTAGTTATTATTATTGAATCTAAAAAATTAAAGGTACTTTAGAAGAAGAAAATTTAAAATATCGGCATTTAAGCCCTGTCAGACCATTTTTATCCAAATAAAACCTTCATGATATTAAAGCCCATTAAATTTTACATCGATATAGTGAGTTTAATCAAAATCGTCGGAACCGTTTTTGAGAAAATCGAAAAAAGGTGCAAAATGCATGGTATAAAGTGCCTCTTCTGGTAAGCTCATTTTGATGAAAAGTTTTGTCACGTCTCGGGCGTATAGTTGTCTTAAATATGAAATTTCAGTTTCATAGGACATACCGTTTCCGCCCGGGAGTTACCACACACACACACACACACACACACACACACAAACCTTTTTGCGGGACTAGGTTATTTGGACTCAGGGGACCCTAAAACGTGTATTTCCGTTGAAAACTGGAATTCGAAAATTTTCACGATCGCAATACTTTCCTTACTATATATAGTAAGTGAAAGTAAAAAGAAAAAGTTTAAAATACCTGATATAAATTGGCTCTTCTGGTTATCCAATTTTTACAAAAAAAAGATTCTGTAAAATCTCAGCCATACACGCTTCTAAAATATGGAATTTCAGTTTTATACAACTTGTCGTTTTCGAATTAGACTTACCACATACACAAACACAAACACAAACACACACACACACAAACACACACACAGAGGTAGTAGTTTATTTATAGTTATTGTGAAAATTATCTTCAATAAAATATGGTTGTCTTTTATATAATTTACTATTAACTATACACACACTTATACAGAATGTCTCATAAATTTTGCCTATCCAGGTTTAATTAGGATAGGGATCTTTAACGAGTACCTGACATCGCAATGGCTCGGGACCACCTTTTTACGTCCCCTCCGAAGTACGACTTAACTAAGGGTTTTTTACTCCCATTAAAAAATCCTAGGATTACCTGTGGGGAAAGTAAGTGCGATGACCGGGAATCGAACCAAGATCAAATGTTTGGAAGGCAACAATGCTCACCATTACACCACCATCTGATGGTGCTGGAGCAGATACTGGACCTCAAGAGAAATAAAAAGTTTATACGACCCATTTACTCATCATAGTCCTAATTGTTCTTTTGATTCAATATTTTGGTAAGATACATTTTTGGCCATTCACTAAAGAAGTTTATTTTGGTATTTTACAACGTTTCAACCTCTAGGGCCATTCTTGTATTGAATTCATTTAGTACGGCCGATGAGATGTCGAAAAGTGAAATCAGACGACCATACTGATGAAACGGTGAAGGATTATGTATGGAGAAATTCACATGATAGAATGGCCCTAGGGGCCGAAACCTTGTAGAATACGAAAATAAATCAATTTTTCCGATTCTCAAAGATAATGGAGAAAAATCAAGTTTTGAGTTATTTTCTGTTTTCCGTGGTTTTCATCAGAAATACTAAAATATATCTGGTTGGTGTACACGCACATAAAAAAAATGGTACCAAATAAAAGAAGAAATAATTATTAAGTAAGCATCGCATAACATCATGTAAAAAAGTAAATTTTTATTTCTCTAAGAATATTCGGACATTTTAGCTATTAGTCTTCTGCCGTTAGCTTTCAATTTTCCGGAGCACTCATTTGTCTGTGCGTGCAGATCAAGCAGATATACTTGAGTTTTCTGATGAAAACAACCACGGATAACAGAAAAAACTCTCACAAATCATTAGGAATCGGATGATGAGACATAGCCCGAACATATTTCTTTCTTTTGAGGTCAGGACTAAGGAAGAAAACTGGAATTTTGTGATTTTTTTCTGATTTCATCAGAAACAAGATCCATCCAGACAAAAGAGCTCCAATGTCCAACTAACAATGCTTAGAAATCTGAGGTTTCCTACTTATCCATCTCATAAAAAGTTTTTCTCGTCAAAATTATTCGCCGAACTGTATTAGAAAAATTAAAATTTAATTTTCAATATGGCGTGGGACTCTAACTTTCCAATTTTGAAGCTATGATTGCATAGCAACTTTTCGTAACCAGAAGAGCTACGTTATATTAGGCATTTTGCAACATTTTTTTTTTTTTTTATTATAAATAATGTTTAATATCTTAAAATGGATTTTTTATGTTTTCAAAATGTTTATGTTACAATCATTTTTTAGATTTAACTTTACCATTTAATTTTGTTATATTTTTAAAAATAATAACCAAAAAATGATATTAATGGATTTAAAAAAATAATATTTATTGTAAATAACCTAATTATAAAAAAAAATTAATTTTAGTTTTCACGATTTTTCACCTGCCTTTTTTCTCAACATTTAATACTTATAAAACATATTACTTAATAATTCCTGGTGTCATGAATTGTTTCTTAATATTTATCTTCGGTACTCCCAAGACGGTCACATGCATGCCAAGTCTATGATGAGTTCAATTGGCTATTTCCCTCGATTGGAAGAGAATGCTTCCTTGGTCCTTTCTTTTTTATAATTATATCATTTGCTCCCACCGCCCCTCTTTCGCCTCCCGCAATTCGAATCCACAATCCATACCTAGGAAACCAGATTCCGCTTTATACAAGCTTTATATGCTTTCCAATGAAACCAAAAAATATGAACATCCCTTCTTAGCCCAGTCTAGTGTTTTCTGGAATACTCTCTCACAAATCATACGTCGTCCTCCATCCCAATATTCATTCAAATCACTCCTTTTTCGAAACCTTCTTGCTTCCCAACCAGATGCCAACTAATTAGAGTATAGCGATTAAAGAGAGTTGAAAAATGTCTACACTTCTTAACAACATCGGTAGTTAAGTTTATTTTCATTCCATTTTTCAGTATTTATTTTTTTATTTCTTTGTTCTCTGACCAGATATAGTTCTTATTTTTCTTGTCATTTTCTCTGAGAGAACCAATCCTAATTCTGGTCTTTAAGATCCTAAACTTATCCAGAATAATCCTGATCATTATTTAAGCCACATCTGCGGCACCAAAGGTTTATTCAAGCTTTTATCTAAACAATCTCCTCCCTTCTGAAGTGAACTTTGTCGGGTTGAAAACCCAATAGGGAAGTTGCGGAGGATGTGACGGGGTCTCTGTCGGCAGAAGCAGCAAAAAACCGTTGACTGCCGCCAAAGCAGGTCTGACGGTTTTTTACACCGGACGGTCTGTTGACACAAATGTCATAGAAAAAACTGCTACTAGCTGACGGCCGTGTCAGGTTTCGTTTTGGACGTGAGGTTTTTTTCAATACGAAAGGTCGTCGTTACGTGTCGCCACCGAAACGTCAGCCCGGTTCTTTTTGCCCCACTAAATTGTGCAAAGTCACAAATCGGACCCCACACAGCTATACGGCGCTAGATGTACTAGTTTCTGCTGTAGTTTGAACTATGAAACTATAAAATCAGAAGAAAGGATAATACAATAAATTTTGTGCGCTCAATACACGACTTTCTCTTCCTTCCTTTGTTAAAATCAATTTAAGAACTTTAAAATAAAGTTAAGATTGCAAAAAGGTTAAGAATGACATTGAGCTTCAGATCGGAAACATGTGTTTCAGATTAAATAAACTAACAATAGAAATTATTATCTACAATAATCATTAACTTTTATCAGATTTTCACTACTCTTCAAAACTATAAATAACTTTATAAATAAGACAACAACTTTTTTGTTTAATCTTTACCATTCTGACGGTATATTATACATCCATATTAATTGCTAATCAAATTGGTTCAGCTTGTATATCTACCTGTTTTTTATCAATGCTCCCAAGGTGATACGGTTAATTTTTTCGAATTTACAAAGTTAAAGGTACTTTAGAAGAAAAATTTTGATAGTAAATCTCACTCAAACTATTAAAATCAGAATGTAACTTACATGAAATTTAATCCCATTATAAATGATATCGATATTACTAGTTTAATCAAAATCGTTAGAGCCGTTTTTAGTAAAATCGTAAAAAAGACCAAAAAATAGCGCTTTCGGTAAACTGAATTTAATAAATAAGTTGCTGTAAAATTTCGGACGAATAGCTCTCTTAAATATTAAATTTCAGTGATATACATCTTCATCTTCGAGCTAGACTTACCACACATACATGATATAATAATTTTTTTTTCAAATCTATAAATTAAAGGTACTTTAGAGGCATTTCGTTGCCTCTATATTGGGCGTATAGTTAGAAATATGAAATTTCAGTTTCTTAGGACTTATCATTTTCATGCTGAACTTACCACATACAAGGAAGGACCTTTTCGCGACTTGGTTATGTGGACTCAGGAGACCCTAAAAAGTTTATTTCCGTTGAAAACAGGAATTCAAAACTTTCCCTTACGGTATGTTTCATATGTAGGTAAGTAAGGGCTGCGATACTCGGCGAATTTTTGGGAAAGTAGATTGTGAATTATCACACACTTTCAACGTATTATAACAAATATACTATAGCCTTATTTTCAATATAATTCTTCAATAAATTCATTTCTTTCAAAGCTAATTTTATTTCTAAGTTTCGATAATCTACATACTACAATTGTTTGTTTGGATATAACTTTATCATCTAGATTTTTAAAAATATACCTTTTGTGATATTATATAATATTTTAAAATGTAATATTTGATTTCACTGTCCAACTTTACTGCGCTACCTCATTCGTACCTCATAACAAAACAGCCAAAGCCAACATGCACTTTCTGCAGCCCCATCCTTTCAATAAAGCACATCTTTGAGGAGTGCACTTATTTTATACACATTATCAATGGAATGAGTATGACTCCAAACTTCAGCAGTATTTTAAGAGACAACGAAACGTCAATAGCAATGGTTATCAATTTTTTAAAAGCACACCAGCTCCTATCCCAACTATAACATTTATGTATGATTTTATTATTTTCTTAATTTTTAATTCCCCTTGTCATTTCAATTTGGTATTTTTATAACATTATTCGATTTTTACTCATATAAGTCATTATTATAATTAGTACTTTTCTTCTTATTATAACTTAAAATAGAACTCTTCTTTCCCAAACTTATTATATTTAAGTGAATTTATAGACGTTGATAGCATCGAAGTTTCACGCCTTTAAGCATAAACAACAAACTGTCGGACTCTATTTAAAAATGTCTTCCCTTCCTCCAGATACTTTCGTAAACTCTTACGTGCACTCGCTTTCAACTATTTTCAACTACTTCTTTTCTTGGCGTGTAGCGGGGCCTTAAGCCAAGCCTAGGTACCCTATTTGCACATTTGATTCGTTAAGGTAAGTAGTAAATTACAAAGTAATTTATTTAAGAAATCGTACTTAAAAAATAATAATTTAATATCCGATAAATATTCTGAATTTCTAAAGTTAATTATTCAATAATACAAGGGTTTAGTGAAAGCACTATATTTTGCAGCAACCATTTTCCTCCCAGTAGATTAATATGTTAACTCAACTAATAGGTACTGACATGGCGTAAAAGAAAAAAAAATGCTGGGCGATAAAAAAGTCGGTGTATATCGAGACAGCGGGATCGAGTTACAATCGATCTTGCCTATCTCACTTAAATCGATTAGAGGAAGGCGGGAGAGGTGATACAGTTGCAATAAATAGGAGATTTGATGAGGCGGCTCTTTGAGGCCGATAACAACAGGGCTTTATTGCAGTCAATAAAACTATTATAGTGAGGAGGGGGACCATCATGAAAGTCAAACCCTCCTATACCTATTCCTTTTTTATGGCTTTTATGGCTACGAACCTGGAATATATATTTAATTATGTCTTCTCCTCGGAGCAGTAAACCGGGTGATTGCATGGCGTATCTGAGGCAGAATACTGATTAGATATATTACCTCGGATAGCCGATAAAGATCGAAAGGCGGGGCTCCAAGATCCGATATGATAACATAATAACGATAAATCTAAAACCTCCGGGCGAAATAAAATAACCCCTAAGGGCAAAATTAGACGGAATTGAGAGTTGATAAATATTCTGCGATCTGTGATCTTTATAGGAACACTTAAATAATTTATTTTTATAAACAAAGTAAAAAGATAAGATAAATGTTTTAAATGAAAAAAAGTTACGTTTTGCCTACATTTAAGTGGCTCTTTTTCGACACTCTATCACTATTGGTGATTCAAAATTTCATAGTATTTTTTTTCGCTTCGACCAACCGTTCATTGTCTTTATTGGTTTGAAATCTGGTGCGGGCGACACTCGACTTTCACTTAACGCCGTTGTTAAAATAAATTAAAGAACTTTCAAATACAGATAAGGATAGAAATAAGTGATACTAATAAAGAGTTAATTAAATTGAATTTATATAGAAACATGAGTTTTATTAAATAATCCATTATATGATTATCTGAAATAGTAATCAGTTAGTTTTATCGGCTTTTCTTCACTCTTTATTAACTTTTACAAGCTTGTGTATAAGATAATATTTTTTCTAAAATCTTTAGCTTTCTAAAGGTATATTATACATCTATATTACTGTTCTTATGTTCAATAACAAGAATTGCATTAAAAAATATTAGTTTTCTCCTTTAGTTAGAGACCGAATTCGTTGAACTTATATATTTACTTGTTTTTCATCGTTGATAACAAGCTAGTATTATTATTCTTTTAGTATCTACAAAATTAAAGGTACTTTACTGGAAGAAAATGTCGGCATTTAAGCCCTGTCAGATTCATTCAATCAGAATGAAACCTACATCATATTAAAGCCTATCAAATTTTACATCAGTTTTCTTTAACATCTCGGGCGTATAGCTGCCTTAAATATGAAATTTCAGTTTCACAGGATTTTTGTTTTCGCCCGGCAGACCTTTTAGCAGGACTTGATTATTTGGACTCAGGGAACCCTTGTAGGAAAACTTGTACTTCCGTTGAATTCTGGAATTCGAAAATTTTCACGATCGCAATACTTTTCCTTACTATATATTTCATATATAGGTAAGTGAAAGTAAAAAACTATGTTTTTTTTGTAAAAGTGTAAAGTTTTTTTACCTTTAAAAATCAACACAGTTGGCAAAATCTAGCTCAATTGGTGTTGTTCGGTTGAAAAAATTTAGAAATTTAGTGAAGAATATTTAAAAAAAAAATTAATATTTATCCCTAGGACCTACCGTTTAGAAACTGATTTTCAAAAAAAAAAAAAGTCACATATTGCTTAATTTATTAAGCGTTGGTACTTGATTGATACGCTCTGTGTCAAAAAGCTATGTAGGTGATGGTCGTGCGCAGTAAGTTTTTTAGTTTTCTGAGTAATAGATACATTGAAATGTGACAATCTAATTTTAATTTTTGAGCAATAATCACACTAGATTGCTAAACTGAATAGTTAAATTATTCTATACATCTTCTTTGAAGCAATTTATCAATGGAAGATGACGAATAATATGCACTAAATCTTCATAAAACATGCGTTTAAAAATGAAAAGAAATTTAAGTATTTAGGTTCTATGAACACTAGAGAAAACGAAATCCTTGCGGTAAAAAGGTCGCGCTTTGAGGGGGTAAATGCATGTTATTATTGAGTTGATTCTAGACAAATGTGAAACGTAGTCCCTTGTACCGACAAAGAAAGCGGTTTTCGAGAACAAGGTACTACATAAAATATTTGGTCCAAAGAGACATGACGACACTGAGGAATTCAGAAGTTTACACTACTCGGAATTGCGAAGCCTATAATTTAGTGCGGAGCTTGTACCCTCTCAGTATAATTGAGTTGATAACATTGTAGCGTCTCAAATGACCGTGTACAGTTGTTTGGTCAGTGAAGAACGAATACAGACTGGTTAGTATCCTGGGGGTAAGGCTGATCTTGGGGTTTAGGCTTTAGACATATATAAACTTCAGCTTTACTAAAATAATGAATATATCATAAAATATTCGAAATTTCGACTTTTGGATCAGCCCAAAGGAACGAAGGGGATAGTGAGTTCCCATTTCACCAACGTCAGATGTATTATTGGTAGGTATTAGTGATTTCTAGATTTCTTGACTTTGTATACATTTTATTGATTCCGCATTGTATATATATTTTATTACTGTGTAAATGGGCTGTATTTCATCACTTTTCTTAATGCCCAAATTAGGATAGATTGTAAGATAAGTCCTTAAAAAAAATTGTTTAGAATATTGAACGTTTTCTCAATTGATGGGAGTGTTTTCCTGACTATCTGGTTAAAAATTAATCCGTTCACAAGATCTAAGCTCTACAACGATCTATGTGTTGAACTATCGTTGGAGGAGATGCGGTAATGGCTGCTTTTTCATAATGCGAGATACTTGGAGTAACATATGGAGAGGGCTGTTACATCAATTTTGATCCTGTTTGGCCGAGACTGAGATATTGGACTGCTAGGCTATGGCCAGAGCATTGCGGAGGAGATGCCGAAGGAGGCTCATTAGACAGACGGACGGGGGACACACTACATCAGGGCAGACAGGCCTTGTTACCACCGACTGACGTTGATGGATCGTCGGCTTTGATCTGGCGGCGAGTTACAAAGTGAAATCAGCTGGTGGACGTGCCCTGCCAACGGATAGGTCGTGGGTCGTTGACGTGGTTTTCTATCTCCGTCGCTCTGCATAATGGCGGGAAAGGGCTCTTATATATTGTAATCCTCAACGCTTCAAGTAAAGGGTTTCTGCTTATCTGAGTCCAAATCGAAAACTACTCAGATATGTTCATTATGAGACGTTGATTTCCATAAATCATAAACAATTCTTTATTGAGTAATATTATAATCAGTCCGAATTCCGAAATTTTTAATAGTGATCAAGTACAACATTCACACAATAAATATAAAACAAGAAAATTATAATAATACAATATATTAATATATATAACAAAATCAATAAGAATATATACAAAAGTCACTCATACCTATATACAATACTCAAGCATAAAGCACGTGAGTGGAAAATCTAGCCAATGCTAGAACTCCAATATACAAGTTACAAGAGGTCTCGAGGACAATGCCATTTCAATCTTCTAGGGGGATGGTAAGGATGTGTGGAGCTGGATAAGGATTGAGCTAGAAGATTATGGTGATGGATAAGGTTCTGGTAAAATTTAGAGAATTTTGATGGTATAAGGCCTAAAATAAATGGAATATTTAGTTCGTTGTGTAAGGTATGGTTGGAGACATAATAAGGAGCGTTAACTATTGTTTGGAGGACTTTGGATTGGAAGGATTGAATGCGTTTGATAGAAAATTGGGCTGTCCCCCACAGTTCAAGTCCGTAGATCCAGATAGGTAGGTCTCAGCACTATCTTGTATATTAGCAGTTTGTTTTCGATAGATAGTTTCAGTAAACTGTATAATTGGCCAAATCGTCTTTTAAGTCTAGTATGCTGGTTCCAAGTTAGTCTTCTTTCTAGATGGAAGCCAAGATACCGGACTGTGTCGAAGAAAGGGAGCGGAATGGAGTTAAAGAAAACTGGAGGGCAGGATTGTCTTACTAATTTAATAATTTATTTTACCAAATTATTGTAATTTTACCATGAGTGTTTAAACAAAGGATAATTTCAGTACTGTTAAAACAGAATTAGATCCGTGATTATGTAGATAACATTTCAAATTAGCGATAGCCTTCGGAGGGAAAAAGGGAGATGGCCACGAAACTTTAAACTTACAATGGTTGTTGCTATCAATGGGTAGTTTCCTTAAAAGAAGTTTTGCTTTCTCTTACCTATATATGAAATGTATAATAAGGAAAAGTATTACGTTCGTGAAAATTTTCGAATTTCAGTTTTCAACGGAAATACCCGTTGTATAGTCCCCAGAGTCCAAATAACCAAATCGTGCAAAAAGATCTGCATGATGTTGCAAAACGAAAAGTCGTACGAAACTGAAATTTCATATTTATAGGGATTTATGCCTCAGATGTTACAGCAACTTGCTATCGAAATTGGGGAACCACAAGAGCCACACACTATATTGTTCAATTTGCATCTTTTCACAATTTTCTCAAAAACAACTCTAACAATTTTGATTAAACTCGCTATACCGTTGTAAAATTCAATAAGCTTTAATATGAATATAAGTTTCATTTTGGTTAAAATAGTCTGACAGGGTTTAAATTCCGTAATTTTAAATTGTCTTTCTCTAAAGTACCTTTAATTTTGTAGATTCTATAAAACTAACCATATCATCTTTTTAGTAATGATAAAAAACAGATAAATATATAAGTTGAACGAATTCCATATTCAACTGAAGGAGAGAAGAGCACACATAAATTATTATGCAATTTGTATGTCTTTGAACATAAGAATAGTAATATAGATGTATAATATACCGTTAGAAAGCTAAAGCTTTTGACAAATTATTATCTAATACACGGAATGTAATTAATTCTTTGTAATTCTTCCTTCATCTCTAAATGTATTTAAAAACTCTTCAATGAATTTTTAAAATGGAGGTAAGTGAAAATCGTGTTTAGCGCTCACCACATTTTTTTTTCTAATTTCACACTTTTTTTCTTTACTTTACTTTTGATTGATTTTAACAACGGTTTTAAGCGAAAGTCGTGTGTTGTGCTCACCAGATTTTAATGTCCTATATTCACACTCATCATATATAGATTAGAAACAACTTTTAATTCTGAGATAGAGTCCATTAAGAACAATTAATACGTACAATTAAGATATACGATGTGTCTGGCCAAAATAACAAAGGATTACAATTAATTTTTATTTACGATTATATCAGAAGAAAAAAAATCAGGTGTGCACAACACACGACATTCACTTACCTCCGTTATTCATTTAAATTTAAGAATAAATTGTTAATGAATTATTTATGTTTGATTTAAAAAGAAACATGTTTTATTAAATAATCTATTATATATCTACGACAATCAGTATGTTTTATCGGTTTTTTATCACTCTTCATTAATTTTTAATATAGAATGTATAAAATTAATATTTTTTTTCCAAAATCTTTAGCATTCCAACGGTATATTATAGATGCATATTACTGTTCTTAAGCTCAAAAACAAAAAATTGCATTAAACAAATATTTTTGCACTTATCTCCTTTATTTGGATATCGAATTCGTTCAACTTATGTATTTACTTGTTTTTTTTAGCAATTTTAATTAGATGATGTGGTAAATTTCATAAAAATTAAAGATACATTAGAAAAAGAAATTTTGAAATATCGGCATTTCATGCCCTGTCAGACTATTTCGATCAGAATGAAACCTACATAACATTAATGTCCGTCCAATTTTTCATCGATATAGCGAGTTTAATCAAAATCGTTAAAGCCATATTTGAGAAAATTGTAAAAAGGTGAAAAAGGCATGGTATAAATTGGCTCTTCTGGTTAGCTGATTTTGATGAAAAAGTTTTTGTAACATCTCGGGCGTATAGTTGTTTTAAAAATGCAATTTCAGTTTCATAGGACGTTTTCGGGCTGGACTCATGACACAAACAGACACCTTTTTGAGGGACTTGGTCATTTTGACTCATGGGACCCAAAAACGTGTATTTCCGTTTAAAACTGAAATTCGAAAATTTTCACGATCGAAATACTTTCCCTTACTATATATTCCAAATATAGGTAAGTGAAACTAGAAATGGATAAAAGTAAACAATAAAATAAAAGAGTAAAATAAATAACTTCTTATAGATTAAAGTGTAGAGCAAAACAAAACATTGAAACTGATTCATTAACTATGTTTTATATAAACAATAAATAATACATTTTTTTATGAATTGACATTTTGTATGCTTTGTAATATAGTTGTAGATTTTAATAAACAAATATCAATTAAAAGTATTTTATGCCTTTTGAAAAGCCATGATTAATTAATATAAGACTGGCTTATAACGATGCTAATTAACTCGGGTCTCAAAAAAAAAGTATACAAATCTGAATATTACACAATACTCTGCCTGGTTATCTCCTTCTAATGACTACCTAAGGAAATATAAAAGAGCGAGCTACATAATTAATACAAATTATCTCTCAGCAAATTGCGGGCGAGGAACCAAGAAAACAGACATAACAGGGACTGTAAGGGGACAATTAGCCTTATCAGGGCGGGGGAGTTGCCGCAGCCTGGCCATAAACTGTTTCTTTTATTGCCCCTCGTTAATTATGAAATTAACTCGTATTACTTCTCACCTCCAGCGGCAATAAAATCCGGTTGTAAATTAAATTGATGGAAGCGGCGATATTTCTCCCTTTATTATTTTCCTTTCATCTTCTTTTTTCTACCATGTTCACTCCTCTCTACCTTTTATTTGTTTTTCCCTTCCTCCTCCTCCCCTCTCTTTCCATTTGTGTCTTTATTGTTCTATAAATTACGACGCCGGGGTAGAGACGTCAATTAGTGAAACAATGGCGGTATTAAGGTTGCGTGAAATATGGCGCAATAAAGGGAAACGGTGCGTTGTACATTGCGCACCAAAGGTCAATCGCGCTTCTCGAAATGTCACGTCCGCTTTGAAGGGAATTGCTCTGGAACTGACAATAAATTTTCGGCTCGTTCGCTTCCCCTTTTCCAAGCCTCGATTAAAAGCCGCGGACTACAACTGTCAGGGCCTATCGAAAGTTATTTTTCCGACTCAACTTCAACACAAACAACGGTTACAGTCAGTCGCGAAACCCGTCCAAGTAATCTAGATTCCTAAAGTGCGCTGTACGCTATGATAACAATACTGACAAGACTCAAATTCCATATCACTCTACTAATTACTAATAATAAATAATTAATATCTTTCTAATGACATTAAATGACAATTTAAAAAAAAAATTCACGAAAATGTTAAAAAAATATGTTTTCAGGATGGTTTGGTAAACTTCCAATTTTTCGCTATTTTATTTCATTTGAGGGTCCTTCGTAATATTAGCTATAAATTTTTTTTTTCAATTTTATTGTAAATCAATAACATATATATATTTTTTGTGAATGACGGCTGACCCGTTCAGGAGACAAAATTGTTTTTTCGTTTGTTTTTTCACCATGGGGTACACTTGTGATAAAATTTAAAAAAATAATTATTTGAAAGAGTTTGTAAAATCCATAATGATAATGATTATTCCGCAAGACTCTTTATTTTGATGTATAACCTTTGAATAATAATATTCCAAATATGAGACTTCCTTGTGTCCATTAGGCGAATTATGGAATGAGAATTTAATTTCTAACTAAACAAAAATAAAAAATAAAACCCATTGAGATCGGACAAGAATTATCCGACATTCTCTAATCAGCAGACGTCAATTGGTAATGGAGAGTGATTCTCGTAGATAATTATGGAATACATTATTTAATGAAACACATTAGTTTTTAACGAAAATCAATATAATTCTTAAACGTTTTTCATCTCTAACTTTATTTAAAAGTTCTTAAATTGATTTTAACAACGGAGGTAAGTGAAAGTCTTGTGTTGGTCAAATGTAATTTTTGAACATATGATCAGTAATACATACGTATAATACACCATGGGAAAGAAAGATTTTAGAAAAAAAAAAAAAAAATTATTATATACACAAAGTCGTAAATGATAATGGAGAGTGATGAAAAACGGATAAAATTAACTGATTATTAATGATAATAATATATAAGATAATCTGATGAAACACATGTTTCTATCGAAACTCAATATAATTCTTTGAAATTTTTTCATCTCTAACTTCATAAATTAATCTTAGCAACGGAGGTAAGTGAAAATCGTGTTTAGCGCGGATTAGTTTTTCGTATACCACCTAGGGGTACTCACTACGTTTGCTATAGCATGCTATTTGTGCTATTGTGCTAAACCCATCAATGTTCTACAGGAAATAATTGTAGAAATTCGACGGGTTTAGCAAAATAACACAAATAGCATGCTATAGCAAACGTAGTGAGTACCCCTAATATTATATATAAAAGGTGTAAATGTGACAAGAAAAAAATAATGCAGAAATAAATGTGACCTTTATAAGGGACATTATACCTCACCTTTTGCCTAGTTTCATATATTTTCTATTCGGGAGGTAGCTTATCGCATCTCGCGTCACATAAAAATACCTAAATGGTCCCCCGGACACTTTAATAAATCCGTTTTATCCTCAATCTACAATCGAATATCCTGACGGAGGTATCTTTAAGGGAAATTTACTGCTCGGCCTCGAGATCTAATGGGCCTAAAACGCCCCGTGGTTCCCCCGGACCGCGGCATTAAATCAGACGCGCCGTCAACATTAGGCTACAAGATAAAGGTACAAGAAGAGGACAAACAAATATATCAGAGGAGAGGCGAGGGAGGATTGAGACGGCGGAGAGGTGCTAATTGAGGAGGGGCTAATTAATTTGGTTGGGGAGAGGGGGCACCCTGGCGGCGGCTTTGTGCCCCGGCAGATTTATCTCCTTCGTCGGCTCTTTTTTCTTGTCGTCTGATGGCATCTCTTCTGGCGTCTTCTTTCTTAACCTGTCTGCTCCTCGCCTCCCATGGCTAACGTATTATATGTCAACGGTCCGGGCATATGGCTTTACTTTTGGTGATATTATTCAATGGCGTCAATATAAAATTTTCTCTTAACAAAGAATGAATATGGATGAAAAAAATCTGGTGCGCGCGACACACGACATTCACTTACTTCGGTTGTTAAAATAATTTAAGAACTTTTAAATAATCTTTTTTTAAAGACAATTTAATGATTATTTTTATTTAGTCCACTGTTATCTATATTCCGCATTCGAACTTTTGCTGTGGTAGAATATTATTTATTTCGTTATATGGGAAGACTATGAGGTTTGAAGACCCTTCTGGGCACAACCAGCCTCTATAAAGTGGGTACCCAAAAATGGAGAAAACCTTGACGGCTGAGGGTAATCTTGGCCTAATCACCTTATGGTACGGCCGTTGGCCAACAAACAGTACGAATATCTGTATGTACTGAGTCCAAGACCCTTTAATCTTGAACAAGATGAAACGAATGTTATAAGATTTTTTTAAATGCCTGCATGGCCTTTCGGGTCACCTGGGAAAAAAAAATATACTCCTATATTGATATTCTTATCTTGGTAAAGAGAAATCATCCAAACAAATATTTTCGCTCTCACCTACTTTTAGCTGGTTATCAAATTATTTCTTCTTGTATATTTAGCAGTTTTTTTTTATCAATGCTAATAAAATTATATAAGTTATTCTTTTTTTTTTTTTTTTTTTTTTTTTTTTTTTTTTTTTTTTTTTTTTTTTTTTTTTTTTTTTTTAATAAATAAAATTCTGGGTAGAATAGGGTGGGGCTATTCTAGTTGAGCATGTTTCACTCAATATAGCTCCTCAATAAGTCTCAATGCGTTTTATGCGGCTTGATGGATTCGTAATATCAATCCTTATATCTCTTAGCAAAAGTGTCTATAGTAATTTTTTTTGTAAGAAGTTGAATTTAAGAGCCACAGCTATTTAAATCCAGGAAGTCAAGTTTGCTTAATGTACCCCATAGTTGAGGCAAGTTGAGCAAGCGTATGGGGCAAGTTGAGCACTAAGAATGTCAAACCAAACTATGGGTTCAATTTCGACTAGAAATAAAGTAAAATATGTGTAAAACAACCAGCTCTTTATTTACCGTCTTTTAAGGAGAGAACGACAAAAATTAAAGTAATTTTCTTTGAATAATTTACCAAAACTAAAATGAATAAAACATTAACGTATCTTAAGGTTAACTTTACATTCAGTCATTAACATTAGATTCAGTCTTGCTATTTAAAATCAGACTGAAATGTTTATATTATTACTCAGATAGTTTAATATCTCAAAAAAAATATTAATTATTTATGAACTTAATGATCATTGTTGCAATTAAGAGCATATTTTAAACCTTATCAGACTATTTCAATCTGAATGAAACCTATATGATATTAAAGGCTATTAAATTTTATATCGATATAGGAAGTTTAATCAAAATCTTAATTTGAGAAAACTGTAAAAAGGTGCTAAATGCATAGTGTAAAGTGGCTTTTTGTGTTGGATGATTTTGATATAAAACTTGCTGTAACATTTCGGGCGTATAGTTGTCCTAAATATAAAATTTCAGTATTGTAGGACTAATCATTTTCGTGCTAGACACACACAAATACATACACAAAGACCTTTTTGCGGGACTTGGTCATTTAGACTCCAAAATTAGTGATTCTAAAACGTCTATTTCCGATGTGAAATGGAATTTGAATATTTCACGGTCACAATACTTTCTCTTACTATATATTTTATATGTAGGTAAATGAAAGTAATAATAAAACAGAAGTTCTGCTTTACAGTGTTTCTCAGATAATTTGATACTCAAAACAGCGTGCTGCTACTTATAGCTAAAACATCGATTATTATAATCGATTTAGGTAGTTATACTTCAAGTAATGAGGGCAGACCGCTGCCTACAAATCTCGTGTACCTTCATGGTTAATATCTGGCTCACAATCTGCGACCACATCCTGCAATCACTCTTAGATTGTAGTGATCAGGGCTGGCTCAATCACTGAGCTCCTGTTGTTAGGCCCTATCTCCTCTCTACGCCTGCCATTAAACGGGAATACCTGATATTTACCTGTTATCAACATCTGGGAAAAGTGGGTCCCGCCTTTTCACAGCCGACAGGTTCTGGAAGAGGTTTTGCAAGAGAAGAACTTGGCATTGAAGAAGAAAATCTCTAGAAACAAAACAAATTAAGTTTTACAAAAGATGGACTTCAAACTAAAAAAAATGTTTGCCCCGCGCAACTTTTACTTACCTGTGCTGTTGAATCAATTAAAGCTTGATTAGAAAAAAAGTTTAAAGAATCGAACTAATTTTTGATCGTGACATTTATTTTATATTACAGCAATAGTAATTAAAATATACATCAATCGCTTGCTTTCATGAGATTTTTATTAATCTCCATTACCTAATACAACCTTATTTCCCCCACTTTAACTATTGCTTTGTGGCATTTGGCGGTCCCTCAACTGTGCTTAAGGACAGGCTTAAGAGAATTATGAACATGTTTTTAAAATATGTCCTCGGTACTCTGAACAGGTCTCATGTGACCCTTTTATACAGCGAGGTTAAGTGGCTCCATCCCCCAAACGCAGGCAATATTACATTCATCTTCTCCTGCAATTTAAATCCTCAGTCCACTCCCTGTAAGCTTCATTCCTACCTATAGAACTAAAACATTTGTTCGTTCCTTGATTGACCGCTCTACTTCTGTCTGGAATTCCCTACCAACTCATATCCGTCATACTTCTAAATCCTCATTCTAATTCCAGCTGTTCCAATATCTTCTGTCTTTTCAAACAGACGCTTAACATTCCTGATATTTCAAATCAAATATCAGACAATGAGTGAAAGAAAATAATTATTTATAGCTCAACTTAATGTTATGTAATCAATTGATTTAGTTTTAGTTTTGTGCAACACATTTATCTACCAAATTCCTTTATATTGAGGGTGTATAGTCGACTGTAGAAACTATTATAGGTGGAATAGTCAGGAATCAGTCATTTTTGAAAAGTTTTTTTATTTTGCCAACGTTTCGGCTCAAGCTTGTGAGCCATCATCAGGGCTACAAACATCAGAACAAAAGAGATACATATTAATATGATAATGAAAATTTTTTTCTGAATGTAGTGACAATGATAACATTTGAAATAAAACAGAAAATATACCAACATACTTAAATATTATAGATACAAATAATGATAATATGATACATAATCTGATGATGATAAGCATAACAAATTTTACAGAACTTTAGACTTTAATGTAAAAGTAAAAAAACATATATATATAAACGTACCATTACTGAGCCATGTCCAAGCATAAACTGAGGAAAACCATAAACATAGGTAGTATGGGGAGGGGTTCGTGTAAAAACCCTGAAGGTTTTCCCCTCTAAGTGTAAATATTACAGCTTATCTTTGTTTTTAAAAAGTTTTACAAAATTATATAATGGAAAAAACAAAATAATATATCCGTATGTACAATAAGGTTGAACATTTTTAACAGAAAATTATAAACATTAGAATCTGAGGTATTTAAAAGATCATGAGGTATATAATAAAAAACAAAATGAAATAAATAAATAACAAAAACAAGAACCAGAGGTGTTGTAAACAAAAAGATAAATATACAGTAAATAAATAAAATATACATTACACAAGCAATTTGTACAATAAAGTGATAGAGTTATAATTTAAGGAGACGGAAGATGTTAGCATACGAGGGAGAAATTATCTCTTTGTCAGTTTTATGATTTACGGGAACTCGATCTTTTTCCATATGGATATATATAGCTTCGGAGAGGAGTCGCTTTTTGTAGTTAGGTACGGTGGCTAGGATTTCAGGATTATCAAAATCAAAATGATGGTCAAGGGATATAGCGTGTTCGGATAATTTTGAGGAAAATGGGTTACGGGTAGATATTGTGTATTTGTGCTGATAAATTCTTTTTTTGAGATAGTTTTTGGTTTCGCCTATGTAACATGAATTACAATTTGGGGAAGAGCAGGGAATACGATAAACTAAATTTGATTTTTGTAGGAAAGGGATGGGATCTTTTAGTTTTGAATATAGATTCTTTAATTTGTTACTATGTTTTAAAACTAAGCGGAGATGGGGAAAGCTTGAGGATAAGACTTTTTTAATTTTTTGAGATAGAGATGGGATGTATGGAATGGATCTGTACTGGGGAACTATGGCGGTTTGTGGAGAGTGTGCGGGGATGGTGTGAGGGTTTGAAGAAGTTTTAATGAGGTTCTTGATTAATTGGTCAGGAAAATTATTGATGACCTTTTCCTGATCCTCAACCCCAAAGCCATCCCTAATATCTTGACTTCTTTCAACTCATACCATCCTCGACTCCAATTTACCATTGAAATAGAAAACAATAACTCACTTCCGTTCCTCGACCTCCTTATCATAAGAAATTCCGATAATTCACTATCCACTAACTGGTACACCAAACCTACTTATTCTGGCCGTCTCCTTAATTATTTTTCCTTACACCCACATCACCAGAAAATCAGTGTAGCCAAAAACCTCATACACCGTTCCTTAACACTTTCCGATACAAAATTTCACCAAGATAATTTAACCCGACTAACAAAAATCCTAAAATCTAATAATTTTCCTGACCAATTAATCAAGAACCTCATTAAAACTTCTTCAAACCCTCACACCATCCCCGCACACTCTCCACAAACCGCCATAGTTCCCCAGTACAGATCCATTCCATACATCCCATCTCTATCTCAAAAAATTAAAAAAGTCTTATCCTCAAGCTTTCCCCATCTCCGCTTAGTTTTAAAACATAGTAACAAATTAAAGAATCTATATTCAAAACTAAAAGATCCCATCCCTTTCCTACAAAAATCAAATTTAGTTTATCGTATTCCCTGCTCTTCCCCAAATTGTAATTCATGTTACATAGGCGAAACCAAAAACTATCTCAAAAAAAGAATTTATCAGCACAAATACACAATATCTACCCGTAACCCATTTTCCTCAAAATTATCCGAACACGCTATATCCCTTGACCATCATTTTGATTTTGATAATCCTGAAATCCTAGCCACCGTACCTAACTACAAAAAGCGACTCCTCTCCGAAGCTATATATATCCATATGGAAAAAGATCGAGTTCCCGTAAATCATAAAACTGACAAAGAGATAATTTCTCCCTCGTATGCTAACATCTTCCGTCTCCTTAAATTATAACTCTATCACTTTATTGTACAAATTGCTTGTGTAATGTATATTTTATTTATTTACTGTATATTTATCTTTTTGTTTACAACACCTCTGGTTCTTGTTTTTGTTATTTATTTATTTCATTTTGTTTTTTATTATATACCTCATGATCTTTTAAATACCTCAGATTCTAATGTTTATAATTTTCTGTTAAAAATGTTCAACCTTATTGTACATACGGATATATTATTTTGTTTTTTCCATTATATAATTTTGTAAAACTTTTTAAAAACAAAGATAAGCTGTAATATTTACACTTAGAGGGGAAAACCTTCAGGGTTTTTACACGAACCCCTCCCCATACTACCTATGTTTATGGTTTTCCTCAGTTTATGCTTGGACATGGCTCAGTAATGGTACGTTTATATATATATGTTTTTTTACTTTTACATTAAAGTCTAAAGTTCTGTAAAATTTGTTATGCTTATCATCATCAGATTATGTATCATATTATCATTATTTGTATCTATAATATTTAAGTATGTTGGTATATTTTCTGTTTTATTTCAAATGTTATCATTGTCACTACATTCAGAAAAAAATTTTCATTATCATATTAATATGTATCTCTTTTGTTCTGATGTTTGTAGCCCTGATGATGGCTCACAAGCTTGAGCCGAAACGTTGGCAAAATAAAAAAACTTTTCAAAAATGACTGATTCCTGACTATTCCACCTATAATACAAATTCCTTTATGTATACATACACACACACACACACACATATAGCATTTCCAAGTCAAATTCAACCTTTTCCAAGTCAAATTCAACCTTTTCCAAGTCAAATTCAACCTTTTCCAAGTCAAATTCAACCTTTTCCATTTCAAATTCAACCTTTTCCATTTCAAATTCAACCTTTTTCGATTTCAATAAAATAATAAAAATCTAATTAACATAATTTTATGTCTTTATGGTTATTTTGATAACACATTATGTTTTTAGCACTTGTGGCTTGTTAAATGTTCCCAGGGGCCTTTTTACATATAATTAGTCACGATTATAATAATAAGTATAACCGATACTTTAATTTAATTAGTTTTATAATCGCGGGCGAAAATATTATCAATAGAGGTTTATTTCAACTTTTTCGTTTTTATTAGATAGTAGGATCAATAGATGCGTTCACAAAAGTTCGTTACCGATTATACTATTAATTTTAATCGCGCTCGCTCAAGTAAAGGTTTATTTTAACTTTTTCGTATTTATTGGATACAAGGCTCAGTAGCTCGGTTCTTAAAGGTTCGTTACCGATTACACTATTAATTTTAATTGCGCTCGCTAAAATATGGCTTTATTATAACTTTTTCGTATTTATTAGATACTAGGCTCAGTAGCTCCGTTCCCAAAGGTTCGTTACCGACTACACTATTAATTTTAATTGCGCTCGCTCAAATATGGCTTTATTATAACTTTTTCGTATTTATTAGATACTAGGCTCAGTAGCTCCGTTCCCAAAGGTTCGTTACCGATTACACTATTAATTTTAATTGCGCTCGCTCAAATATGGCTTTATTATAACTTTTTCGTATTTATTGGATACAAGGCTCAGTAGCTCGGTTCCCAAAGGCTCGTTACCGATTACACAATTAATTTTAAGCGCGCTCGCTCAAATATAGGTTTATTATAACTTTTTCGTATTTATTGAATACAAGGCTCAGTAGCTGCATTCCCAAAGGTTCGTTACCGATTACACTATTAATTTTAATCGCGCTCGCTCAAATATAGGTTTATTAGAACCTTTTCGTATTTATTGGATACAAGGCTCAGTAGCTCGGTTCCCAAAGGTTCGTTACCGATTATACTGTTAATTTTTATCGCGCTCGCTCTAATTTCTGTATTTGTGTTTTGGGGGCTTTTGTTAGTATTCACTAATGTTTTTAATGTTTTTTTAGTCAGTTGGTCTAATGTATGTTTATTTCGTGCTTTTTATAACTTTTCTTCTATTGGGTTACCGCTAATCCTTTTTATCAGGATAGTAAGTTATCTTTTTGGTTAATATTTTGGAGTTTAATAATCAGCTAAAAAGAACGATTTTATACTTTCGTTTTTATTTGATAAACCTTACTTGAGTTAATATTAATAGTATAATCTGTAACTAGTCCTTGGTCGACTGAGCCTAGTATGCAGTAAATATGGACAAGTTAAAATAAACCTCTTCTTGAGCGAGCGCGATTTAAATTAATAGTATTATCGGTAACGAACCCCCCGCAACACAGTAATTGAGCCTAATAGCGAATAAATACGAAAAAGTTATAATAAACCCATATTTGAGGGAGCGCGATTAAAATTAATAGTGTAATCGGTAACGAACCTTTGGGAACCGAGATACTGAGCCTTGTATCTAATAAATACGAAAAAGTTATAATAAAGCCATATTTGAGCGAGCGCGATTAAAATGAATAGTGTAATCGGTAACGAACCTTTGGGAACCGAGCTACTGAGCCTTGTATCCAATAAATACAAAAAAGTTATAATAAACCTATATTTGAGCGAATGCGATTAAAATTAATAGTGTAATCGGTAACGAACCTTTGGGAACCGAGATACTGAGCCTTGTATCCAATAAATACGAAAAAGTTATAATAATGCCATATTTGAGCGAGCGCAATTAAAATTAATAGTGTAATCGGTAACGAACCTTTGGGAACCGAGCTACTGAGCCTTGTATCCAATAAATACGAAAAAGTTAAAATAAACCTATACTTGAGCGAGCGCGATTAAAATTAATAGTATAATCGGTAACGAACTTTTGTGAACGCATCTATTGATCCTACTATCTAATAAAAACGTAATAGTTGAAATAAACCTCTATTGATAATATTTTCGCCCGCGATTATAAAACTAAAATAAAACGGACCCCCGCTAATCCGACTACCAGACCTTGTATCGAAAATGTCTATAAATTAAAGTATCGGTTATACTTATTATTATAATCGTGACTAATTATATGTAAAAAGGCCCCTGGGAACATTTAACAAGCCACAAGTGCTAAAAACATAATGTGTTATCAAAATAACCATAAAAACATAAAATTATGTTAATTAGATTTTTATTATTTTATTGAAATCGAAAAAGGTTGAATTTGAAATGGAAAAGGTTGAATTTGACTTGGAAAAGGTTGAATTTGACTTGGAAAAGGTTGAATTTGACTTGGAAAAGGTTGAATTTGACTTGGAAAAGGTTGAATTTGACTTGAAAAAGGTTGAATTTGACTTGGAAAGGCTATATATATATATATTATATATATATTATATATATATATATATATATATATATATATATATATGTTAATGACTTAGTTACGATTCGGTACGTAATATTGTTTCTAAAATCTTGCTTACTAAATGGAATAATATAACCTGTACGACAATGGCAAACTCTCTCATAAAATTTATATATTTTCATAAGTTTACGGGCTTACAACAACTTTATATTAACTCTTACGATTTCTTTTATTGCATATAAACTTTTCTAGATTCTTGACTTTACCAACGGTAAACGCCTATATTTCAGAAATAAGTTTTTTTGACTTGGTTACTGAAAATTTATTTTTCTCGTTTAAAGAAAAGCTAAATTGTAATATATTTTACTTATAAACCTTCAGAAAAGAATGATGATGAAAACCGTATCAAAAGCTGTCTTGTGGTTTAGAAGGAGTTCACGGGAACCAAAATCACGTTATCATTTTATATATATATATATATATAGAGAGAGAGAGAATGTATTTTTAACACTAACTTTATTTAACAATTTTTATATAGGTAAGTGAATGCCATATTGCCCACACCAATATTTTTAGTTAGCACTGCTTTATACACTGGATTAAAGAGGCCATCTGGTATTTCTGTTGTTAAAAATATAACAAGTATTATAATATCCTCTAGATTATAATTTCGCTGGTCTTGCTCGTACGTCCGCCCCCTCTTAACGATTATTTAATGATAAAGTGCTTTAAGAGTTGAAGAACAGAAGTAATATCACTTAGCTGAGTGGAGTTGCCACAGAAGGAGAAAGTACAAGCTGGGAGCAGACATTAGAGGCTATCAGCTGTGAAATCGGGCGAGGGTAGCAGTTACTGGCATAACAGTGATTAGAGTAGCAGTTACTGGCATCACAGTGATTAGCCAGGTCTCCTCTGTATAGCCCGCTCGCCGACAGCTGTTATTACCTTTTGACCAAATCACGGCCCTCCCAGATTACTGTTTTTCTAAAGTATTTTTTTACCTCCTATAAATCGTCTCATTAGCCCTCGGACATAAGCTATTCCGATGACTGATGACCGTCTTTTGTCCGCCGAAGACCACTAAATATGGTCCTCCGGGCTGGAGAGCCTTTTTTATTACCAGCTGCCGCTAATGCCAACAATTTAGTAAAATATACACTAAGGCCGGGAGAACCGGAATCGGGCAGCCATCCAAGCAGAGGTAGGATGCAACATGCGATAGTATCTAACAAGGATTCAATGAACAGCGAATCCGCTGGAAAAATTGCCCAAGTTTGTCTATAACGCAGCTCATTCACCAAAGGCCTACTCCATTGGTTATATCTTAAATTATTTTAGATTTAATATTTTGAATGAAAAATTGTAAACCTATTACTCCACATCTTATGTTTCTTATTTCAACTTATATTGAATCCAAATATTGAATTTAAAAAAATCCATTTCTTCAGAACTGGCGTCATAGTTCACTCAATGATGTCCGAAACATCAGACTCAACATCCGGCTTTAGTTTTCAAAAAGAGGCTTGCTTAAATATATATATATATATAACGTCAATTAATATGGTCATTTATCAACATAGAAAAAGATGTATATTATTTTGAAATTTTTTCAGCGATATATATATATTATATATATATATTATATATATATATATATATATATATATATATATATATATATATATATATATATAATCTGGTGCTGGCAACAAACGACTTTCACTTACCACGACTGTTAAAATTAAAAAAACTTTAACTATACTTTAAAAGCTATTAACTATACTATATTCAAAAATATTTTAAGTTGATTTTGAAAAAAACGTGATTTCAGTTTGAAACATATGATTTCGATCAAATAATGTAAATATATTAAATTGTCAAGCAGTAATAAGTTAATTTTCTAATTGTCACTTCCTATAACCTTTTACAACTGTTTGTATGAGATAATATTTTTACTAAAATCTTTATCTTTACAACGGTATATTAGAGGTCTACATGACTGTTCTTGTTGTTGTTTTAATTTTAAGGGCAAAAAACTGCTGATGGTTATTATCGCTCTCATATCTCTACAAAAAACAAAATAAACAGAACAACGACTTACCAAAAAAAAAAAATACAAAATAATAAAAATTAAAAAAAGAAAACAACGAACAAAATACTAATACAGTAACATTGACAAATAATAAAAATAAAATAAACGAAATTAATAATAATGTTAAAAAAATAAATAACAAATAATAATAAATAAAAGATATAATAAAATATGAATAAAAGATATAGAAGAAGAAAAAATAAATAGGTTAATAAAAAGAATAAAAAATAAATTAAAAATTTGATGTTATATATTTCTTTATAAATTTAATGGTACTGTTTACAGTTGCTTCATTATCGCTCAAAGCCTTAGGGACACGGCGTGGAATGCCACATTTTTCAATTTCTCTCCTGTACCGTAGACAGTCCTCAAAAATATGACTCACCGTGAGAGTCACTTTACAGCTATTACATTGAGGGGGATTGTTTCTTTTAATAAGATACTCATGTGTGAGGTGGTAGTGCTCTATCCTCAGGCGGGTGATGACTACCTCTTCACGCCGACGTGATCTGGAAGATGTGGTCCAGGAACTGACGGAGGGTTTGATGTCTTTAAGCTTGTTATTTGCTAATATTTTCCAGGTCTGCTGCCATTCATATAATAGTTTTGCTTTTTATGGATTAAATAACTCTGATGGTGGGATAAAGGAGGGCGTTATTTCTTCTAACGAATGAGTCTCTGCTGCTGCTCTGTAAACTTGCTCGTTTCGGCATATTCCAGAATGACTGGGAACCCCCAAAAAAATTATTATTCTAGAAGAATCCTCGAGCTGCTTGATTCTATAGTGTACCTCCTGAACAATGGGATTTTTAGAAAACAGATTGGAAATAGCTCTGAGAGCACTAAGTGAGTCTGAGCAAACAATTATTGATTCCCCAGGAGATGATAAGGCCAGAAGGAAAGATTTTTTTATAGCCGTCAACTCGGCGGTGAAAACACTACGATTTCTATTCAGTTTGTACTTGTAGAATTTGTTGCCGTCTAGTACTGCACACGTCGTAAGAACATTACTGTTCTTGTAATCAAAAAAATAAAAATTACATAAAAAATAGTTATGCTCTTTTATCCTTTCGTTGGTCATTAAATTCGTCCAACTTGTATATTTAGCAGTCTTTCATCAATGTCATTAAGATAATATGGTTAATCTTTTGGAGTGTACAAAATTAAAGGCAGTTTTGGGGAAGAAAATTTAAAATATCGTCATTTAAGCCCTGTCAGACTATTTCAATCAGAATGAAACCTACATCATATTAAAGCCCATTAAATTTTGCATTCTTTTAGCGAGTTGAATCAAAATCGTTAGAGCCGGTTTTGAGAAAATCATAAAAAGGTGCAAAATGCTAGGTATAAAGTGGCCCTTCTGGTTAGCCTCTTTTGATGTAAAACTTACTGTAACATCTCGGACGTACATGTTTTTCTACTGGACTTACCACAAACACACGAACACACAGACCTTTTTGAGGGACTTATTATTTATTTGTCTCAGCTAGTTATTTGGACTCAGCTGATCCTAGAAGGTGTATTTCAGTTGAAAACTGGTATTTCCCTTACTATATATTTCATATATAGGTAAGTGAAAGTAATAAAACCATATCTATAATTGATAGAAGATGTTCTACGTGCATTAATTAGAACCTAAGAAAAAATCTAAAATCATTATCAAATAAGGTTAAATAATTATATTTCATTTATTCATTTAATCGGGATTCTCAATCACAAGGTGCTATGAAGAAGACCTAAAATGCAGGGGGAAACGTAGCCAAGAAATATTTAAGACTCTTGCATTGTATTTATTGATTACCACACGGACAATCATTCATCTAGATTAGACTTGGCTAATTTTATAAATATCAAACGTAAAGCCTTATTTGAGAGGGAATTCAATAACGCTATTGACAAATTCGAAAATCATAATGTTTCCCAAGATATTCAAGCTATCTTACATACAAAGTTTAATCCCAATTTCAGAAAAAATAGTAGCTTGAATACAAGAGAATATTATTTGAAAATCATTGGGCCAAGAATAAAACATAGATTAATGTGTCAACTAAGACTATGCTAACCTAGCAAACTTAAAGTGAACTCTTATGGATTCAAAATAGTTATTTAGATAGCAGCGTTCAATGTAATTCACGCGAACCCGAAGATATATACCATTTTTTGTTGCAATGCCCAGTTCACTCCGCATCTAGAAATAAATACATAAGAACGTATATTGAAAATATTTCAGACAATGACCTCATAATAGAACATTTGTTACAAACATACAATGAAAAGAATCTTGATGATTTATTTTATTATGTTATAGAACGTTTACAACTAAGAAATTTTTATCCCTCTGTTAAAGAATAATTTTAATCTAAGCGCAATATCAAAATAACAATTATTGAATGTATTATAGTATTAACACACTGACAATCGATGGAAGGATGACTTGGGACCAACACCCCAAAAAGTTCAGTGAGCGTATATGCCTAAAATGCTACAGCAACTTTTTCAAAAATATAGGCGCACCAGAAGAGCAATTTTATGATATACCATTCATTTTGCACCTTCATACGATTTTGATTCTTAGGGGTGGAAATAATCAGGAGTCAGTCTTTTTTTTAAATATTTTAATTAGCCATCATCAAGACTACAAACATCAGAAACAAAAGAGATACATATTAATGTGATAATGAAATTTTTTTGAATGTAGTGACAATGATAACATTTTAAATAAAACAGAAAATATACCAACATACTTAAATATTATAGATACAAATAATGATAATATGATAAACAATATGATGATGTTAAGCATAAAAACAAAAGCCTTAGACTTTATTATAGAAGTGTTAAGGGAAACTCTTACTCCTTATCTCTCCAATATCGTCCTCATCAGCCTCCTTGACAACATATTAAAAAATATGTTGATGACCTTTTCCTGATTCTCAACCCCAAAGCCATCCCACAAATCTTGGCTGCTTTCAATTCTTACCATCCTCGACTCCAATTTACCATTAAAACAGAAAACATGAACTCACTTCCGTTCCTCGACCTCCTTATCATCAAAACTCCAGATAATTCACTATCCACCAACTGGTACACAAAACCTACCCATTCTGGCCGTCTCCTTAATTATTTTTCCTTACACCCCCATCACCACAAAATCAGCGTTGCCAAAAACCTCATACACCGTTCCTTAACACTTTCTGATACAAAATTACACAAAGATAATATAATCTCTTCTATATTAAAGTCTAAAGTTTTTGTTTTTATGCTTATCATCATATTATTTATCATATTATCATTATTTGTATCTATAATATTTAACTATGTTGGTATGTTTTCTGTTTTATGTAAAATGTTATCATTGTCATTACATTCAAAAAAATTTCATCATCACATTAATATGTATCTCTTTTCTTTCTGATGTTTGTAGCCCAGATGATGGCTCACAAGTTTGAGCCCAAATCGGCAATATAAAAAAAAAATAAATATGGTTCCTGATTATTTCCACCTATAATAGTTTCTACAGTCGACTATAACTCCTCAATATGATTTTGATTCTTCAATTTTGTTTTTTTTTTACATCTCCTAACTTTTCTTATTTATTCAAATAATCTATTCGCGAGACACAAACCCGAATGAAATGACGGAATGAAAATTGTCGAAATGTCCGGACGGCGACAAACGCGAGGGCTGAGTGGCTGATTGATGCGGTCCCCACAAACGACTAACGGCCGGGCATTCAATGTTAAAAAGTGGGCGGGGAGGCTGCCGTGTTCCGGGAAACGTCGCCGCCGCATCAATCAGTGCCCGGGCGGCAATGTAAATCTTCGTCACCGGCAGGACCCTAATGAGGGAGCTGCTCGTCCGGCTCTGTAATTGGTCTTCTTGTTACCACTCTTCACCTCCGTCCTCCAGCCCTCCACGTCCGCAGGGGGAGGGGCTTTTGAGGGGATGAGTATATTATGCGAGGGTCAGCTCACCGTTCTCAATGGGATGGGATAAAAAAAAAGAAAAAATATTTCCTCACGTAAGAAAATATTAAACATTTCGAGCGCGCAACACATGACTTTCACATACTTCCGTTTCTGAAATCAATTTAAGAACTTCCAAATAAATTAATGATGATGGAGTTTGATTGACCGTTGAGAATGTTAAAAAAAATTCTTTAACTTCTTTCTAACCTTAATTTATTTTCGATGAGGCAGGTGGTTGGGGGTGTGCGGTCATAAAAAAAATAAATAAATAAAATAATACACACTAAGAATTTCGGGCTACATGGGCCTTCATTAGGATGACTCAGAGAAGGTTACTCAAGAACTACTAAGAACTTATTTTATTATATATTTTTTTTGTTATGACCATACCCCCACCTTCCTCATGGTAAATAAATTTAAGGTATGGAAAGAAGTTGTAGAATTTTTTTTTTTGTTTGTTTATTTAACGTCCCTTTAGGCAACTGTGGCTAATCGTACGATGCTACAGTGGGAGTCCTAAATTTTATCTGCAGTTTTAATTAGGGATCTGTAACGAGTACTTGACATCGGACAGGCTCGGGACCACCTTTTAACGTCTCCACCGAAGGACGGCATAACTAGGGATTTTTTACTCCCATTAAAAAATCTTAGTGCTACCTGCGGGTTTCAACCCGGGACCTTAAGCATAGAAGGATGTTAAGCTAGCCAATATGCAACATGTGATCCCCACCAAGGGATAGTAATAGGGATAAAGGAAGGTGGCAAATAAATAAATAAATCCTATTAATTATTTTATTTTTATTTTAAACATTTTATTGATATTTACTGTAAATAAATGGGCTAATTAACACTTATGGGCTTGAAAATGTCTTATGAAGAAACTACTCTATGTTAGTACTTCGATGTAAATTTAATTTAGTAGGTCACGAGGCCATAGTCTTTTTAATCGTCTCTGAGGGTTTTAGGAATAGATGGGGATGATAAGTTGCGTGCATGAGGATTGGTTTGGGTCTGGAGTTTGGAATTGAAAGAGGCATATCAGTTTCTTGATAGTTCTGCGAAGAATGGGATATTTAGGTCATTATGGATGATTTCATTCGTAACGAAAAAATAACATTTAGGATTTTGCGAAGGATTTTGGATAGTAAGAATTGGATGGGAGAGGCATTTTATGGTTTAGTAGGCTTCCAAAGCTAGATTCTAGATTAGATTTTTGCAATAAATTGGAAGTTTTTTTTTTTTGTTGAAAATATTTATACCGAAATCCGATGCTGTGACAGAAACCATCATATATGGGACAAAACAACTCTGTATATCAAAGAGTAAAACAGCTTATGGCGACTTAAAAACTCCGAACTGGGAAGCAAAACGTAAAATAATTTAACTAAATTAACTTGTCCAATCAAAGAAAAAAGTCTATGTTTCAGAATAGATAGATAAACAAGAAATATTGACAATGCTTAATGGTAATTCGATCAAACAGAAGCTAGTATGTTGTCGACGGTATAAGAGGAAAGCAATAATTCAGAGAGAGACTCTCCAGAAGAGGCCGCCATAAACGGCTGAAGAAACGACACTACATCCTCCCAAGACATTCCTCCTTTCCCGGCAAATAAAAAAAAAGAATTAGACAGCGGAAGATAAATCTGAAGGAAATAGAGCCATAGCCATTGATACGCGGGACACGTTTGGGTTCGGGGGAATTCAGTCCTGTCGGCGGGCATTCTTGGGTTGATCTGTGGTGCAAAAATCCTTGCACCGCCGCCCATGTATTATGTATACTCTACCAAAAGTCTTGGGAACCCGCCTTTCTTTGCGGCCTATCTATGGCATGCCATTCCTTCTCTGTTCTGCCCTTCGGATACGAAAATGGGTCCAAAAAGTTCGACGCCGATTTTTAATCTCATTGATTGGGTATAAAGCTCTAACGACTAGGCATATAAATACTTATCTTATTGGCATTCCGAAAACATGGCCTGTATATTATTGTTTTTTACAAGTACATGAATGAGTATATGACTAGCTGTTTCATTTTTTTTTCAGATTTTTACTTTCACGTGAGTAGATGTATGATGGAGAAGTTTATTAGGTTTGCGGCCATCAGAAAAAAAAATATTAAGAAATCAATCTTGACATAATTATGCGTAACTAAACTTACTAAATTTTTAACTGTTTTTTTTTTCTATTGTATATACATCATAATCATTACCTGGTTAGATAATTATTCATCTAAATGAAGTCAGACGAACTGGACATTTTTGTTGAGTGTTCATTTATCTGAGCCTTAGATTAATGAACTCAGATTCTGAGGAAAAAAATGTTCCATTTTTTTTTTTTTATTAAATCTGACAATAGTTGCAAAAGAATGTCTGGCTGCTCAGTCGTTATTAAAAGAATGCAAATATTTTTTGTTAAATAAATTTTTTGTGTTGTGTATTTTGGAATTCATTATCCATTTCTAAAACGGTCATTCCATGCGTTAAGACTTAACATTACTTTAAATTAGATACATGTGGTCAATACAATGTAAATACATTATATGTATTAAGGAAAGTATTGCGATCGTGAACATTTTCGGATTCAAGTACTGTGAATTATCTTTATTTAAAGTACATTTAATTTTGTACATTTAAAAAACAATATCAACTTATTATCATCGATAAAAAACGGAAAAATATATAAGTTATACGAATTTGATATCCATTCAAAGAAAAAAAACATAAATATTTGTTTATGTAATTTTTTAATATAAGGAAAGTAATATGGATGTATAATATAACGTTAGAAAATTAAATATTTTAGAAAAAATATTAACTCATACGCAAAGTTGTAAAAGTTAATGGTGTGGTGAAAAGCGCATAAAGCTGAGTTATTGTTGTAGATAATAACATAATGGATTATTTAATGAAACAACTGTTTCTATCGAAACTCAATGTGATTCTTTAACCTTGTTTTATATTTACCTTTCTTGGCTTCCTTCTAAACAAAAGACTAACTTGGAACCTGCATACTAATCTTAAACGACAAGAACTTAACCGACGATTTGGCCAATTATACAGACAGTGAAACGAAAAATCTCCAATTTCTATTGAAAACAAATTGCTAATTTACAGGACAGTACTAAAACATATCTGGACCTATGGACTTGAACAGTGGTGGAAAGCCAAATTTTCTAATTAATTGAATAAATAATAAATTATCTAAATTTAAACGCATTCAATCTTTTCAATCCAAAGTCCTCCGAACAATAGCTAATGCTCCTTATTATGACACCGACCATTCCTTACACCACGATACAAATATTATTTTCACGATCGCAATACTTTTCCTTATTATACATTTCATATTTATGTAAGTGAAAGCAAAACTTCTCTTAAGGAAACTACCCATTGATAGCAACAACCATTGTAAGTTTAAAGTTTCGTGGCCATCTCCCTTTTTCCTTCCCGAAGGCTATCGCTAATTTGAAATGTTAACTATATAATCACGGATCTAATTCTGTTTTAACAGTACTGAAATTATCCTTTTAGTTTAAACACTCATGGTAAAACTACAATAATTTGGTAAAATAAATTATTAAATTAGTAAGACAATCCTGCCCTCCAGTTTTCTTTAACTCCATTCCGCTCCCTTTCTTCGACACAGCCCGGTTTCTTGGCTTCCATCTAGAAAAAATACTAACTTGGAACCCGCATACTAGACTTAAACGACAAGAACTTAATCGACGATTTGGACCAATTATACAGTCTACTGAAACTATCTATCGAAAACAAACTGCTAATATACAAGATAGTACTGAGACCTATCTGGATCTACGGACTTGAACTGTGGGGGACAGCCCAATTTTCTATCAAACTCATTCAATCCTTCCAATCCAAAGTCCTCCGAACAATAGCTAATGCTCCTTATTATGTC
Source organism: Piezodorus guildinii (assembly GCA_023052935.1). Lineage (NCBI taxonomy): Eukaryota > Metazoa > Arthropoda > Insecta > Hemiptera > Pentatomidae > Piezodorus > Piezodorus guildinii. The sequence continues at coordinate 72,731,554 of CM041294.1, read as the reverse complement.
ACCGACCATTCCTTACACCACGACCCAAATATTACATTAATTTTAAACTTTATTTCATTATAATTATCCAAATTCCATCAGAACCTTATTCATCACCCCAATCCTCAAGCTCAATCCCTATCCAGCTCTATACACCCTTACTATACCCCTAGAAAGTCGAAATAGCAGTGGCCTAGAGACCTTTTGTAAATAAGTATATTGGAGTTCTAGCATTTGCTTAATTAATTAGTTAATCTGCATTGGCACGTAAGTGCTGTTTGCTTGAGGATTGTATATAACTATGAGTGACTTTTGTAAATATTCTTATTGCCTCCTTATTATATAGATATGTGTATTGTATTTTAATTTTAGATTTATTGTTTTGTATGAATATGTGTGAATGTAGTATGAATGTTGTACTTGGTCACTATTTTAAATGTCCTAATTAGAACAGATTGTAATATCACTAAAAAAAAAATGTTATTGGAAAAAACATCTTCAATTTTATAAATAATTATAATAATTATTATTAAGTGAAAAAAATTATTCAATTAATTTTAACAACGGAGATAAATGAAAGTCATTGCGCTCTCCAGCATTATTTAAAATCTTCATTACAATTCTTAGTTTGAACCAAAATGTATACTGTTAGAGTGGATAGATGGTACATCACTAGATTAGCTACTACGTGTGGAACCAAAACGATCCGCTAATTGCATTATAATAGCTTCAATAACAAGCGAAGAGAACTTCCCACAGGACAGTTAACGACTTCACCAGGTAACAGCCGGAGGAACAAAGAAACGTCTGCAAGGCAGGCTAACAAATATAACACTTCCCCTGCTATAGCACCCTCCCCCTGCTATAGCACTGTCGGATGTATTCATTATCCACTCCTGAAACTAGTCCGACCCATTAGCATACTAATCCCACCAGTAACCAACACAATTTTATCTTTCTCGCTCTTCGTGTAGTTATAAAATAAATTAGCCTCTAATAGGGCAAATGGTTAATGGTTCTGTCCCGGGGCGATTATCCATTTGATAGCAGCCATTTTATATCCACAATGAAATAAATATGGCAGAAGAATTCTGAATCGGTTTACAGATAAGCCGGAGGCATTAACCCGTAAAAGTTTATTGACGAGCGGAGGACAAATGTTATTTCGAAATACAAATGTTCCAGATAAGGAGCACTCAAGCGGTAGTTCTAACGGCCAATAACGTCCACCGTTTTTATAATGCCAATCAGAAATTAAATAAATTTATCCCGCCGCGGGTAGATAAGGCCCTTACGGTAGTCTAGAACCGTGTTCCGCCGTTACGATCACTATAAACTTTGAACCAGTTGAGGGAGAATGAAATTTCACATAAAAATGGAGGTTGGACAACTATCCAGGCACATATATTTGATTTTTATAGGCAGTTGGGGATGGTAATGAGCCAAACCCTTTGTGACAGGACTATTTCAGTTAACTGTAAAAATTAGTAGAAAGTTTAGAAATTTGTCCATCCTCTGCTTTCCTAAAAAATACAAAAGAGAGTTTTTTAAGTTAGAGAAGTGTCGCTGGTCATTCTAAAATGATCCTTGGCATTCAGAAATTTCTAAAAAATGTTAAAATAAATACGAGGGAAAAAAGAGAGTATACTAAAGAGTTTGGACTAATTACCTTCAATTATATGCCAAGGTAATTGGCCATTTTAATGCTGTTTATTATTAATAGGGCTATATGAAATTATGAAAAAATAAAAATATTGAGCAACCAAATTGGTCAATATACGCCAAGAAGATTAAATTGAAAAAAGTGCATACATTTATCGTATAATTGTCATAAATATGAAATTTCAGTTTCTTAGGAGTTTTCGTTTTCGCCCGGGACTTACCATACACACACACACACACAGACCTTTTTGCGGGACTTAGTCATTTGGACTCGGGAAACCCTAAAACGTGTATTTACGTCGAAAACTGGAATTCGAAAATTTTCACGATCGCAATGCTTTCCCTTACTATATATTTCATATACAGTAAATCCTCGTTATAACGAACTCCAAGGGACTAGAAATTTCTCTGTTCGTTATAAAAGAATTCGTTATAACCGAAAAATATATTGTATGTACATATATGTCATGGTATAAATTCAGGTGGTTAAAAAGATTTATTTTCAATACAGCAGTCACTTTCAGGCACATGCTTATTTAGAAACTACAAAAGCAGTTAAAACTATGCACTATGTACATATCTATCATGTTTTACATTTTACATAATACTTTAAGATTTCCATATTCCGTGCTCCACTATGACATTTTTGTCCTTTGAATTCCAGGGTACGGTCGGATAACAGGTTGAAAAATACACCAGCTTCGTCCATATTAAAAACATTTCTTGCATCATATTTTGTGTACTCTGGCAAAAACCTTTCCAGCCAACTATCGACGTCGCTTGGTACTTTATTTTCTTCGCCGCTAACTACCTGTGATGTTATCCCATGACGTTTCTGAAAAAGCCAAAGCCAGGAGGATTAGCACTAAAAGTCTGAGATGCTCAATTCATTAGCAATTTGACGTGAGCTAATATTAGGTCCTGAAATGGGCATTCCTGAGGCCCTTACTTCTCGGAAACAGTGGAGAACATGGCAACCAAGAATTTAAATTTTTTTCGCATATCCCGACGAAGACGCAATAGAGGCATCGATTTCATCTTTATTAGCGATAATTGTTGATAAAGTAGATATTAACATCCCGTATTTTTCCAAAATTTTCGATTTTTTCCCAATTTTTTTATCCACTTCTTGAAGAATCACCAACTTTGTACTTAAATCAATGGATTTTCTCTTTGACATAGTGCACGGAGCGGAAGCGCACTTAAAAAAGCAAGACAGACTTGACTCGAATAAAAGCAATGACAGGTTGAAACTCCAAAACCCAGAAGCTGTCACAGACTGTGAATCACAGAATTCAGCTGTATAGAAGGAGAGGTAAGAAGGATTTGGACAGAAAGGCGCGACTCTTTACCAGGAATTAAGACTTATCGTGATTTTGTTCTTCTTCATTTTTCGTTATAACCGAACATATGCAATTCTGAGGTCCCCAAAAGTAGTTCGTTATAAGAGAATATTTCGTTATAAACGAGAGTTAATGAATCACACACAGTGAAGATATTAAAATACTGTTTTTATTATCAGAATACAATATATATTCAGAATACAATAAACTGTGCTGAGGAGTTAGGGTGACTACAAGTGCACATTCCGAGGTCTCCTTCTATGAGTGTGACACAAGTAAATGTTACAACTAGAGTGATGAGTTTTGAGGATCAAAAGGTATATATAGCAAGGTAGAGGGGATGAGGAAGAGGCAGGAAGCGGCAACAACAAAGGAAGTACTTCCAGATGTTGGGTTCTGTGTCCTAAGTACAGGTATGTGTTCTTTGTCGGTACTTGGTCTGTCCTTTCTAGGTTTATGGGTGACACCCTCAGGTATAGAAAAGGAAGTTATTAATAATTACTGTATATTATTTATAAGTTAAGTCTCATTCTATAACTGAGGAGAAAGCTTAGTTTTCTATTCATTCTTCAAGGGACCGCAAAGATAGTTCGTTATAAACGAGTGTTCAATATAATCGTGTTCGTTAAAAGAGAGTTTACTGTATAGGTAAGTGAAAGTAATAATTAAATGAAAGAAAGATAAAATTTATATTGTTTTGTTAAGTTAAATTTGTCGACTTTTTGCCTTTCAATAATCATTCCTTATAAATTCTGCATACGTGTAAATTTCTGAGTAAGACAATTATAAATGCAGAAACCCCAATGGAAAGAGAAAGTAGGTAATTTCTTTCTATTTGGATGCTCCTATATAGAATTAATTTATCAAATATAAAAAAAATTTATTGAATCAGTAACTTTGAAAAATAATTAAGTGCACCTTCTCTAATTATAAGAGCAATATGTAGAATTAATGGAAAATTCAGATTCCATTTATCATTAAACATGAAAATATTAATTTAGTATTTATATTGTATTGTCTGGTTCGTGGCAGTAGAGTGCCCTGCCGGAAGGAAGATGGGTTCCCCGTCATCTTTATTGACAAACAGCAGGATCTGGACGTCTTCGGCTGACTCCTACGGACCCCTCTACCTGCTGGATACGAACTGGAAAAGATCAGCATCAAACAATCTTTTGCTCTTCTTCAGGCATATTTATGTCAATAATTTTCTTTTTACTAAGTTTTATTTTTTATTACATAAGAAATTCTCCTTTTTCAAATTTTTTGTTCAAATCACCTTTGTATTAATTTTATTTCATTATTTTATTTATATTCATGTTTTCATTATATTTGTTCATATCGTTGCTTATCACGTTGTGACTCTAGCATCCTGCCTTTACATTCTGTTAGCTCTTCCAGCTCCTTCCTATATGACTAATGCCCTAAACACCTGTCATGTCAACGCCCAGGCCTTACCAGCCCACAATTACGAATTCCTTAATTACTTTACCCACAATTTCTACCACATTATTGCAGTCTCCGAAACATGGCTAAAACCCTATATTCCTTCCTCCTCTGTTTCCCTCCCTAGTTATTTCTTTATCCGCCATGACCTGATTGGTCGGACTGTCGGAGGTGTGGGACTTTATATCCACAATAGCCTGAAGTCCCATGTCCTAGATGTTTCTTTCAATCCCGACTCTCCTAACTTTGATCACTTATATACTCCTCACTTATATTATGCCTACCATGTCTGATCTCACATTTGCTGATTGTCCAATAGCTTGTGACAGGTGTGAATAAAAATATGAAGAGAAAAAAATAAATAAATATTATGTAATCTAAAACATATGTTTCCAACGAAACTGAATATAATTATTTAAACTTTTTGTTTTGACTTGCCTATATTTTAACTCAACGTTATTTAATAGTTCTTAAATCGTTTAACAACTGAGATTAGTGAATTTCATGTGTTGTCCACATCAGATTTTTTATCTATTTTTTGTGTGTTCTTCAATGGATCTCTAGTACATATAAACCTAATTTCATTACAATACATAACTTGTTCTTAAAGTTTTATACATGTTTTCCCGATTCCAGTGTGTGCGCTTTTGCGAAAAAAAAAAAAGCGTCAAGTCACTGGTAGGTAGCCACGGTTCTCAACGGTGCCGAATGTTAATAATAAGGATTAAATTTTTAGTATATGTACCACCGAAGCGAGTACGGGTATCGAAGCGAGTACGGGTACCCGAAGCGAGTATGACACTCAAAGAGCTCATATTGCAATTGACACTGACTTACCAGCCGTTTTACAAGACAACATACAAACAACTGCAAAACCTTTTGACTTCCTACGACAGACCGACTTGTACAATAAACTATAATATTTAATCCGTGATTTGAGGCGAAAATGACTCAAGTGGTTTAAGCCTACAAAAAAAAAATGGTTAAATTGCACCCGTGCGAAGCAAGGGCGGTTGACTGGTAATTTTTATACGAGCATATATCAGCCGCACCGGATTCATATTCAGCTTGACGTATACACGAAAATAAATATCCCGTGACATAAAGATAAGCAAAACAGAGATACAAACAGCCGACAGCTTCCCCTGACGGCGGCGTCTGATTAATAATTTACCAGGGTCGGAACAGGAAGGGGAGTTTTTTTGTGGGTCCCGTATACCGGTACAGTGCCTTCCCCACGATAATAGGCCTTTGTTACAATTGTTTCTACATATTATTGTGGCGGGGGGTCGGGATATATACCTCTGTTTGTCCTCCCTAACCGCCACTTATGTCGTGTCCAACGGTAGCCGGTTCCGACCCTACATTGTCTCCTACAGGACATGTTGATCACCACTGGGGAGCGAGCCGATGTCAATGCCTCTTTGGATGGCTTATTGTCCCTTCATCGTCTGATAAAACTACCTCCAGGTCGTATTTCAATACCTAGATATGTCATAAGACAGGATAAAGAGAAACAATGCACAATGTAAGGAAAGGATTACATGTAGAACGTTGCTTTGTGCTCTTTATTTCCCTACACGATTCAGTAACGGATCCAAAGGGTAGCGAGGGGAGATGAACGCCTAGGGTTTATAATGTTAATAAATGACTTTTATATTAGGGATGAATTCAAGACCATGTTCCCTAAAAGACTGCGTTGTATATGCCAGAGATCCAGCAGCTAATATAATCGAGAGCATAAAACAGCAATATTATAACAACCGAATAATTATTAAAAATATAAAAAAATCTGGTTCGCACAACACACGACTTACCTCTGTTGTTAATCAAATTTAAGAACTTTTAGATACATTTAGAGATGAAAAATCGTTGTTATACAATTAATTTCATTGAGTTTCAATAGAAACGTGTGTTTAATAAAATAACATATTTTGCATATAATATATAATAGGTTAAAAGAGTAAAAAATAATTTAATACAATTTCTTAAAAAAAAAAGAGAAGGTCATACAAAAATGTTGAAAACTATTAACTTTTCACTAATAGTCAGCATCTTGAAAATCATCCAAGCAGTAGCTTGCTGTCAAATTCTAAAATTAAAGTTCTGCCCATTTACGTGAACAATGTTTTATAATATTTTGGTTTCTATTTTCCACAAATAGTTCTTTTTTTTTTATGTGGTTCAGGCCCTGGGCCTCACGGTGTGATCTAGTAGTAGTAAAGGGTCATCGCTGCTCCCTACGCCTAATTTTGTGAGTGGCCACCATTTGGCTGACGGGTCTCACATACCCGGGGAGAGGCTGTGAGTAACTCCCCATTTAATTACATCCTTATAAAAGCACCGCCGGGACCGGGATTCGAACTCGCAACCTGTAGCATGAGAGACTAGCGCGATAGCCACTCATCCACGGGCTCCCCTATACTCCATTCACCCTCCATCCCCCTCCTACTTTCCATAAAATTACTAATGGAAAAACGTTGAATAATGAACTGACTTACCACATACTGGATTAGTTTAAGTGCAGTATAAACAATATTAACTAATCGCTTATATGATTATTAACATGCTGACTATTAGCGAAAAGTTCTCAAATGACCTCTTTTTTTTTTTTTTTTTTTTTTTTTTTAATCTGAGTTAAATTATTTTTTACTCTTTTAATATATTATATAAAAAAATAAAATAATAAAAAATATAAATTAAATAAAAATTGTATACAGATACATATGGCGCCATGACGCCGAAAGCTATTTTGAGTCTCGTCTAATAAAGAAATATAAGTAAAGCACGGACAGTTTTTTGGTCGTACTTACTTTGATTAAATAATCTATTACATTATTACGTACGACTATTAGTTTTATCGGCTATTCATCATTTACATATAACTTTTACAACTTTGTGTATGAGATAATATGTTTTCTAAAATCATTAGATTTCCAACGCTATATTATACTTCTATATTGCTGTTTTTATCTTCAAAACAACAACAAATGCAAAGAAAAAGAAGCGCTGACCAGTGAAGCGCTGGGTGAGAGGCGCTGGGATCTCTTGGATTCGGCTTCTCCCCCCACTTGTGGAGGGAGCAGCCGAGTCTAGGGTCCCTTTAGCAGATTGTATATAGTTTAGTTTGCTTGTATGATTTTATTTATTTGCCAACTTTGTATTGTCTCAATTATAGGTTGTTGTTTGTTTTGTTTTTTATTTTGTTTTATTTTATTGTACATTGAAATGATTTTTTTTTCTAATTTGACTTTATCGTTATTTGCTTTAAATATTGTGTGAATGTGGTCCTGTATCTCTGTTACTATTGTTCATTCTGAAACAGATTGTAATATTTCTCAATAAATAAATATTTATTTAAAAAAAAAAAAAAAAAAAAACCCAAATCGATTCAGCTGTTTTTGAGAAAATCGTAAAAATGTTCAAAACACAATATCTCTATTATTTCTTAACACGTTTTAATGAAAATTGTTTTGTAGGAAATTTAATATTAAAATTTTGATGTTCACATATTTGTACAGCAGACAAACGAGGTTATTAATTCTTTATTGGGGTTATACGTATCTTGAAACGTAAAACTGCAAAGTTTGAAGGGGTGCGAGGATATATTTAGTTGGATTTGTTCATCACAGTGTCCTACTAAAAAAACTAGTCTATTCATTCATACTTTTCATTTAAAAATAACTGGTATATGGGTAAAATTTCAATTTTTCTCTTCTTTTCTTTTTTAATAATCAATCGTACCAAAAAAATACCTAAGTTATTAAATTAACACTTTTTTAATTGGCCTCCATTTTTAAACTAATCGGTTGACATCAACTTCAAAGTGTTTGTATTATCGTAGGATGGCCAAGTATTTTGTCGAATTTCGAAAAAATCAGTCCAGTCCCCTGTCATAAAAATAATAATAAAAACAATCATAAAAAAACATATATATGTAATAACAATAATAATAATTATAATTGAGAATGAACAGATAATAATAATTTTAAAAAAAGATTTAACTTTATAAAAAAAAAAAAAAAAAAAAAACAATAACAGAAAATGTCTTTAAGATATATAGAATATATAGAAGAAGACAATTTTATAATTGCTGGACAAAGCACAGGCGTGGACCGAGGGACCGTATCATACTCCTAACTTTTTTTTTTATACAAATAATATTAAAGTTAAATACGTTATTAGGACAGAAGTTTTGGAAAGATATTATATACTACATTAACAAATTGCATATTATAACAGAAAAAGTAGATTTTATTATTAAATTATGAGTACATTAAACATAATATGAACATTGAAATGAATGAAACATCAAGATTTAACAATTTATAGAGATCTTAAAAAAGTCAACGTTTCGGGTTCAAATTATTTTAAGAATATCCTCTAAAAATCTGGATGCTCTAATTTCATGGTTCATAGAAATACATTTTTTTTAAAAATTCATAATGAGAAAACAGAAACACGAACATTATAATGTTCTAGCAAAGGCATAGTGTAACTGTAATGATATCACTTTAATAATTTGAAATATACTTAATTTTATTAGTTTAAAAATAACTTTATGTTTCGTCTGTGGGAAAAAGAATCGTAGCGGGCGACAGGGAGGTCAAAGGCGACCCCGAAATGAGAAAAGCCCAGACGCCACAGTTTGGACTATCTATGTAATTTGATGCGATGCGGCACACCATCAACTGCTAACGAGTCGTCGAAAAAAAACAATAACAGAAAATGTCTTTAAGATATATAGAATATATAGAAGAAGACAATTTTATAATTGCTGGACAAAGCACAGGCGTGGACCGAGGGACCGTATCATACTCCTAACTTTTTTTTTTATACAAATAATATTAAAGTTAAATACGTTATTAGGACAGAAGTTTTGGAAAGATATTATATACTACATTAACAAATTGCATATTATAACAGAAAAAGTAGATTTTATTATTAAATTATGAGTACATTAAACATAATATGAACATTGAAATGAATGAAACATCAAGATTTAACAATTTATAGAGATCTTAAAAAAGTCAACGTTTCGGGTTCAAATTATTTTAAGAATATCCTCTAAAAATCTGGATGCTCTAATTTCATGGTTCATAGAAATACATTTTTTTTAAAAATTCATAATGAGAAAACAGAAACACGAACATTATAATGTTCTAGCAAAGGCATAGTGTAACTGTAATGATATCACTTTAATAATTTGAAATATACTTAATTTTATTAGTTTAAAAATAACTTTATGTTTCGTCTGTGGGAAAAAGAATCGTAGCGGGCGACAGGGAGGTCAAAGGCGACCCCGAAATGAGAAAAGCCCAGACGCCACAGTTTGGACTATCTATGTAATTTGATGCGATGCGGCACACCATCAACTGCTAACGAGTCGTCGGCCGCCGGGCTAAATAACAGGGTCCACAGGCCACAACCTTGCGCCACTCCGCCCGTAACGATTCTTTTCGAAGGGTCCTAATCGCCACAGTCAACAAAAGGCGATTTACTATTCCCATTCAGGAGGTACACAGACAGGTATTTCTTAAGGCCGCTTACACACATGGCGAACAACGGTGCAGGTCATTTGTACTGTTATAAGCATTTCTCAAGAATTTTTGCATTGGCTTATAATACATGAATTATCTTCAATAATAATAACAGCACTCAGGTATCGGTATTATGGAACAAAGGACACTCCGATCCGTTTAATAAATATAAATATTTCCTAGACGTAAGCAAGAAAATTGCCTGAAGACTCAAATAAAAAATACACTTTCCTAAAAATTATATATTACTGAATAAAATATAGTAACGACAATATTCCATAACACTATTGATAATCAGTTTTATCAAAAGCTTGCTCATTTCTTATTTGTTTCTTGTTTTATTATTATCTTTTTGTTTTTTAAGGATGTCAGATTGGTATCTAATAAAACTACTGCTTCAATTTCTTTAGGGTTAGTCTGGTTGTATTCGGAACATCTATCAATGATTATTTGTGGGGTTCTTAAAGGGACATTCTCGCTTTTGCCAAACTATTGCCAGTTTTATATCGAACGGCATACTACTACTTAAGCGTAACATTTCCTTGGCAATTTTTATTTAAAACAAGAAAAAACATAAAATCACACGACTTACACAAATTCACAAAAATAATAATGCAACCCTAGAACATGCCACAAGAATAGGATCGCAAAAACACACCATTGGCAACCCAAGCTGAATTATTCTATTGACATGGTTCATTTAACAAGTACCGTACTTCAAGATACAAGATGTTTAAAATATAGATTGAAGATGGAATTTTGAGGCAAGGAGTTATATAGTGCTGTTGATTTAATCATAAAAATAATAGTCTGTACTAATGAAGTTGTTTTGTTTTTATGGCACTAGTGCTTAGCTTGCCCTAATAGTGGCTCAATGTTATGAAAAGTTGGGAAATGTATTAAAAACTTATTATGATTGTGTATTACGTAATCTTTTTTTGGTTGGATTTTAAACTAACCTGACCAATTACATAATTTAAAAAAATATACATTTTTCATAGTAATAGGTATTTATATGCCCACGACTTCGGTCTAGAACCGGCATGGTCTAGTGAGTAGAGCACTAGTTTGTTGTTCTTCAGATTCCAATTTTGACCCATTATTGTGTTATTTTAGCCTTGGAGCAGCTTTGGGGTATGGAGACCGTCCTGGTGCATACCCAGCATCTATAAAGTGGGTACCCAAAGATTGGAGAAAAACCTGGCGGTTGTATGATCTAGGATCACGGACTCATCAAGTCCGTGCATGGCCGTTTGCCGTGAAACAGCACGAATCTCTATATAATGAATCCAGTACCCTATATATAGATATAGATTTTATTTTTGGTCAAGAAAAGTATGAAATGTGTAAGCTAACTTTGATGTGAGAACAATGGATTAAAGATTTTAGGAATAAGGTAGTGCGAAAAACCTTTGATCCATATAAGAATGAGGCCAACGGGAAATTCATAAGAATTAATTCAACGCAGCTCTTGGGAGTTTGCAAACCATCAGCTTAATTGAGATTATAGTATAATAGTCACTCAAATTGGCGTGTTAAGTTAAGCTCAATGAAGGTTTTTAATAATTGAATATACTCTAAACCAACTCGATGTCATTGAAGAAGTAAACCAAAGTGTAGTGTGATGAATGTGTTGACTCAGATTTTCGTGAATTCGAAAATTGCTGATGTTGGAAATGGAAAATCGGGTTTACTGGGTCAATTATTACTGACCATGAGAAGGAGTGAATGATAAAGGAAAGGTACAGAATCCATGATGTGTATTGTGAATACCTAGAAACATATAACTGGAAGAAAACCGTAAAAGCGGTTTCCAGAGGCGGTTCAAACACTCCGCTAACAGAGCACTAACTATCCCATAATGCCTTGGCGCCCTAAAACTTTTCACAGAATCTTAAACAAGCTGACAGCAGTACGTTACACGGGAGGTTAATCCGACAGACAACAAAAGTGCCGCCTGAAGGCGGTACTGAGTAGCTGCATTAAGAGGCCCTTTGTGACGACGAGCTCACCCTTCCTAATTGCAGGGGCCGCCAGGATGAGAGGTGCGGCGAGGTGAGCCGATCCATGGAACTGGAGGAGGCTAAGAGGATTAGGGCTCATCTGTCTGCCACGCCAGCTGCCCGTCAGGCCAAGGCGCTCTCTAAGTGCTCCATTTTTACACGTTGAGAAAGCTCTGCCATTATCTACTGCAGGCCTTAACGGTATTCGATTCCATCTTGCACAGTTATTATGCTTATTCAATAGAGAAACTCTTTCATTAGTTAGTCGCCGTAAACGGAAACTTGGATTCCATAGATGATTGACACAGTGGGTCTTAAGAACTGATACATAGAACTCACAATCATTGTTTAATCATGTTACAGAAACATGCAACAGGAAACCACTCTGTCTATAGGATCGGCTAAACAAACCTGATTGTGTGTCACACGCTTGTGCTGCTGATAAATCACACTGATAAATCTTATGTTCTCACTTAATTTAATAATTTGTTTTGAAAAACGTACATTTGAACAAATTCAAAAACTGTTATTAACAACAAAAATTTTATAACAAAAAAACCACCCTGCTCAACAGCAGGATGTTTGTTACAGATAGATTCGTAATGTAACAAACGTGTGATTAAAGTCCAACGCCGAACAAAGTTTTAGTGACAGGAATGGATAATTATTCAAAACTAATGACCACCATACAATGCCATCCTTTTCCATCCATATTAGTGAACGCTTCTCTCTTACAATTAAATATCTAAGAATGCGCAATTTGAAAAAAAAAAACAAAAAAAAAACATTGAAATTCGATAGGGGTAAAGAATAGAGATAGCACTTCCTAATTGTTCTTCTTTAATACCAATTAAATTTAAATACTTAATATAAAACATCGTTGACTAAAAATTAAAGAGTTCTCTTCGGACAAAGCATAACAAGTCCTTGCTAGACATATTTTCATATTAAAATTCATATTTTAGCTGACTATGATCATATATGATCAGAATACATTTTGAACTAGCCATATTATATCTCGCAACATTTTATTATATACACTCATATTATGATACATATTTTCAACGCATACCATGAACAGAAATTGTTCCCAGGATTAATGAATACATAGGTAAAATAATATGTAAGCAGTCATAATAGGCATTTATAAATAATTAATTTTATAGGGCCAAGAAAGAATCTTAAAACAGCAAAAATCAAACTATCTATAATAAAGTGATTTTTATTTTATTATTATTTTTTATTTTAACTCCAAGTGATTTTTGAGAAAACCGCGAAAAAAAATCTTTTTATGTAACCTGGTTATGAATTTATTCCAACTCATTGGTATTTTCGTCCATAAAATGACCACACACATCGAATTTAGCTTATTTAATTTGTGTATTTTTTAAAATTCTTATGCTCATAGATGAAGGAGTTATGGAACTTATGTGAAATGTACACACACTTCCTCCGATGACCTTCCTTACTTACCATATGTAAATAACTAAATATATATTCTTCAAATAAAATTTGATTAAAAAAATCAAAATAAATATTTACACAAATAAATAGATCACATTACTTAATCCATGGTTTATCGGCCACAATCACCAGTGATGTTATTTTTCATATTCTTACACAATCCTGAACGAAACGATAGGCACTTAGGATTTGCATATTTATTGGACGTCGGTATCAGGAGTGGGTAGAACTCGGGAAGGCTTTGCCAGTCATTACCCAAATCACTGCTATAACCGATCCATTTACCAAATAACAGGTCAATTTTTCTTATCGGCTAAATAGTCAGCTGAGGGAGGAAAAGAGAAATATCCTAAACATAAGTTTCAAGAGGAAAAAAAAAAGTTTAGGCAAGTAATTCTCCGCCCGGCGCCAACGGGTGATTTAACAGTTCACAAAAGACCTTTTTCCGACCTAAATACGAGGCGTTTTAGAAAATTAGGACCGTTTTTGGGAGAAGGAAAACAGACGTTTATGCGGTAATTTTCCCATTCTTTATAGCCATGCCGGCAATAGAATCTATCATTATCCCGAAAATAAGGAACTACTTATAAGGCTAGTGCTACTGTATTAAACAGGCGACGTGATTGTGTTTAGGGCAATTTTCGTTATTTGCGAACTATCCGATGTCTAGGAAGATAGCAAATTGATGCTAAAATATTCAGTGAAAGATTTCGAGGTTCCACTAAGGTCTAACAATGGGTGTAGTAATATTATATTCTAGTCGAAAACTATCTAATGACGAAGATGGGAACATTAGAGTTAAACATATACCTAACAGGAAGATGGATCATAAACACAGGACATATTTAATAAAGATTAAATTTACAGGAAATTAATAATAAGGTAATCATAAATAATCCAATATAATCTTACCAACTCGTTCTTAGTCTTATAAATTTTGTATTTATACCAATAAACTTTGAAGAGGAATTGTAGATATAATAATTGGGTTGTAAAATAAGTTTGTAGCGTTTTTTAATGTTCAATTTAAACCTCTCTGAGTTTATAAAATCATGTAACATAAAACAATAATGTTTACATATTCAAAAAAGTATTAGTTAAGGAGCTTTTATGCATCAGTTTTAACCAAGATTCCTTATCTTTAAGTGATACTTGGCTTGCTCAAAATGGTAGCAAAAAAATTCATTTTCGTCATTTACTGATTTCTTATTTCAGAAAACGAAAATTCGCTGCACATAATGTTATCAACATTTGCAGCGTGTAAGGCAATGATGCCTTAGGAGAAAGCACTGTCCGTAAATAGTTTGCTCGGTTCAGATCCGGAAATTTTGACTTGGGAGACGCAAAGCGTTTAGGTAATGATCAATTTCCATAAATTACCTGAATTAGGCAAAATGTAATAGATCAAAATGGGTCGTATATGATTGATTAAAAATATTTACAAGAATTACAATCTGTCCAATTTAGGACATTTTTAATAGTGATGAAGTACAACATTCATACTACATTTACACGATATATACAAAACAATAAATTTATATAATAATACAATATATACAAACTAAATCAATAAATATATACAAAAGTCACTATACCTAATACAATTCACAAGCATACAGCACGTGTAGAAACTAGAAACTCCAATATACATTTTACAAGAGGTCTCGAGGCCATAGCCGTTTCAACCTTCTAGGAGGATGGTAAGGATATGTGGAGCTGGATAAGGATTGAGCTAGGGGATTAGGATGATCGAAAGGTTCTGATGGAATTTAGAGAATTTTAATGCTATAAGGTCTAAAATAAATGGAATATTTAGGTCGCGGTGTAAGGTATGGTTGGATACATAATAAGGAGCATTAACTATTGTTCGGAGGACTTTTGATTGGAAGGATTGAATGCGTTTGATGTTAAAAATTTGGCTGTCCCCCACAGTTCAAGTCCGTAGGTCCAGATAGGTTTCAGTACTGTCTTGTATATTAGTAAGTTTGTTCTCGATAAATAATTTAGAATTTCTGTTCAGTAGTCTGTATAATTGTCCAAATCGTCGATTAAGTTCTTGTCGTTTAATCTAGTATGCGGGTTCCAAGTTAGTCCTTTTGTCCAGAAGGAAGCCAAGATACCGGACTGTGTCGGAGAAAGGAAGCGGAACGGAGTTAAAGAGAACTGGAGGGCAGGATTGTCTTCGAAGGGTAAAGATGACATGTTTGCATTTGGATTGATTGAACTTTAATTCTCCAGTGGTTACACCAGTCTTCAATTTGAGAAAGGTGCGTTTGGAGGCCTATAGATGCAATTTCGGGATCTAAGTGAGAAGGATAGGATAGCTGTGTCATCAGCTTACGTTGCTAGGAAGGTATTAGGGCAAACAGGAATATCAGCCGTGTATATATTGTAGAGGAAAGGACCAAGGACACTGCCCTGAGGAACACCGGATTCGACTGATAATAATTGGAATATTCTGCACCACAGCGAACTCGGAAGGAGCGGTTTGATAGATAGATCGGAGGACTAGATTTACAAGAATTAGACATTTTTATTGAAATCACTGCTACCAACTTATTTTACAACCCTATTAGTTTATGGGGATTTATTGGGGTGTCGAAGTAATCTTGTGTCATGAGGTAGGGAATGAGATGGGGTATGAATTATATCATTTAATATTATTATTTAATAATATGAATGCATGACATGATCTAGTGCAATGGATCCCAATATAACTTTTATACAATCACTACACTGGCAATGACCCCATAAATTCATGTATATAGTACATAAAAATCGCTGATTATTTGCTGTAATATACATAACACTTATTTCAAATATTCGTCTTATTTTTTTAGGTGCTACCGCCAAATAGTAATAATTATATAACTTATATAAGCTGATCTGTATATTCTATTCACAAACCATAATAGATGTAATTATACGAAAAATCGGGTATTATTGGACATGGAAAATATTCGAAAATAATTTTTAGATCAAGACTAAGTGATGAACATAGAGAACAAAAAATCTTATCTCGAGCTACAATTTATAAGAGATGTGGTGAATCCCTGATAACTCGGTTATTATTGATGGTAGAGAAAAAAAAATGTTAGGTAGAATAGAATGTTATTCAATTATTTAAATGAAAGTCGAAAGAAAAGAATATGAAATTGTACCGCAGTCCAGTATAAATGCTTTTGGTTTATTATTTTCAATAATGAAACTTTGTAATCGACCAAAAACAAATTACCCCCTTCAAAATTTGAGGGCTTACGCCTCAAGATGCTTAGAAACTGAATAACGAGTAAAAAAAATCTGATTCCTCTAATGAATAAATAAATAAATACCAAAAAATAAAGAATCGTTAAAAAGTTTCAGGACTAGAAATGTAACGTTTTAGCATATTTTTTTTTTTAATTAAGAATTGCATTTTCTACAAAATGAAAAAAAAAAAAATATTGAAATTGGTTAAGAACTAGCAGAGATATGCCGTTTTTAAATTATCAGTGGTGATCATGATTATTTTAGGGGGCTAAAGATGAAAAGAGATGGGCTGCTGAAATTCGTGAAATGTATTTTTAAATAACCAAAAGTTGGCGAACTCTTTAAATAAATCATTTAAATATGACCATTTCTGGTAAGTCTTTGATCGAATATCACTCCTAAATCCTAAGTAATTAAATATTAAAACATTTTTCGACCTTACTGTTACATGGTATATTATGTTCTTTGCATGTATTCCATTAAAGGTAGAGTGGTTAGTTAATGTGAACATCAGAACTAAAAGGAAAATTTAGAGGTTTTACAGGGTGTTGAAGTGGTTCTGGTGGTGAACAGGGTCTTCACATTGGTAACTGGTCAATATGCAATCGACTTCTGTGTGAAGAAGTAAAGAATGTCCTGGATTTTTGAAAAGTGGACATTCTTTCCGAGCAAATTTCTTTAGATTAATAAAATAAATTACCTTATTAAGATTGTCTCACATCATGAGTATTTTCAAGGCGTTTTTTTTTTTTTTTTTTTTTTTTAATATACGCAATCTTTATCGCGAAATAGCCATGAATAATATCTAAGGGTTCCGCTTTATTATTTCAGAGTTAATTTACAGGACCTGACTAATGCCGGACAGGGAGTAATAACTCCTACAGGAGGACCATTAAATATACGAAAAGAGAGATAAGGGGAGAGAGCCGTGTAGCAAGAGAGAGAGAGAGAAAAAAAGAATGGCCGCGGAGGGAGAGGGGGAGTCATCGCTCATCAGAGCCCCATCATTTTTCATCATTAGGCCATCACACACCGCCCCACGTCTTAATCCTCAGCCGACATCTGCCGAGCAGGAGTCCACTGCTCTTGATTAATTGCCTTAATCACATCCACTAAATTATTCTCCTCCTAGCTAACAGCTATAATGTCTTCTCTGATTAATGTGTGTTTGTTTTATACCCCCTGTCCGAGGTCCCTCACCGCCGCAACTTTGCCATCCTGCCTCTTGTTCAACGAAAGCACTCCTGAGGATGTATTAATACATGGCTGAAAGGGGAAGAGAGAAGCTATTTTTTCTTTTATTTGATTAAATTTACTTTCACTGACCCATATATGGTATAGTAAGGGAAAGAATTGTGATCTTGGACATTTTCGAATTCCAGTTTTCAACGGAAATACACGTGTTAGGGTCCTCCGAGTGAAAATAAAAAAGGTCTATGTGTTCCAGATTGGTAAGTTTAAAAATGAAAAATCGGTACAAAACTGAAATTTCATACTGAAGACAACTATACTCCCGGGATGTTACAGCAATTTTGTTATCAAAATCAGCGAACCAGAAGAACCAGTTTATATTATGCATTTTGGATCTTTTTACGATTTTCTCAAAAACAGCTCTAAAGATTTTGATTAAACTCCCAATATGGATGTAAAATTTAATGAGCTCTAATATCATGTAGATTTCATTCTGATTTAAAGGGCTTAAAAGAGCTTAAATGCCGATATTTAAATTTTCTTCTTCTAAAGTACCTTCAATTTAGTAAATTTAAAAGAATCAAATATATCATCTTGTTACCATTGATAAGTAACAAGTAAATATTTAATTTGTAAGAATTCGATGTTCAACAAAATGAGAAAAGAGAAAACATTTTTTTAAAGCTATTTTTATATTTTTGAACACAAGGAATACCTGTGCAATACGGTTTGTATTCGGAATCACCAGAGACACGCATATAACCCAGTATTACACCGAGTTAAGGTGGCTTTATCCTCGTTACAGATGGCCAGTATTTCCTAGCCTCCATCCTCTACCAGGTTATCAGAACTCATCGTCCCAGCTACATCTTCCAATCCCTTCAATTTAAATCATCAATTCAGTCCCGTTCTACTAGATCCCGTCTTTCTGACCTCTACCCTCCTCCTCACCGTACTGCTGCCTTTGACAAGTCCTTTCTAGCCAAAGCAACCACTCTTTGGAATTCTATTCCTCCTGAGATCCGTCATGCAAGTACTGCTTCCTCCTTCAAATCGCTACTTTTCAACCACCTTCTCCTTACCCAGTGAAACAGACAATAACTTCAAACTGCAGATGCTATAAATACCAATTATTAATTTATTATTATTTTTTTTGTGTGTTTGTATTACTCAAATTATCATTGATGAACCAGCTATTTCTGTTTTTTTTTTTTTTGTTTTTCTTATTCCGAAAGTCTGACTTGTAAAGATGTACATATATTACTACCTTAATTATTTTTTAGTTTAGTATTTTGTTATTCTAAATCATGACCACACTGTTCCGGTCATCAATTATGTATTTTATTTTATTCTTAAGGGACTTTAGTCCCAGGATAATAAAGAAGTTTTTTCATTTCATTTCATTTCATTTTCAAGGACAGTAATCTCGTCAAACTTTTGTTTCGAATAACAACCACAGAGATAAAGCTTGTAAATGCGCCAACATTAAAAAAATACAGACTTTTCATTAAATTTCTGATTAAGGAATTTTCATCTAATTTTCGATCCGAGGTACTCTAACAGATCTAACATGTCAAACTTAGGGTAAAAATAAAGTTACACAATGAAAGTTACCGACCCCAGCCAAAAGATATATCCATTTTAAAAACATCCCTCTTCCACTTCCGAACAGTAACCAACATTTTTTTTTTATATCTTGAGGGCTTTAGGAAATGTGCTGCTTCAGAAAAGAATAGTCCTTCTCCTTTGCAGATCCCGTGTCCGAAACATCTACTGTATTATCCACTTTTCATCACACGTAACAATTCTAGACAGAAAAGTGTAATTTTTGTTTCGGAAAGCTGCGTATCAAACTTTATAACCCTGTTTAATGGGTGTGGAACCCGACTCTCAAGCTTTTTTTACCTTTTCACTGTCCTAGATGTAATCATCTACGATCGATTTGGTAAAGTTAAGTTACCCTACGAGTTTTAGGACAGTTCTTCTGAGATTTATTTTTACAAAAGCCTGCAAAAAATTGTCATAATTCCCTCATGGACCTTGTTGGTCACTGAGTCTTCCTCCCAAAATTTTTCGAACCGCCGTGCCTTAATTAACCTGCCCTCGCACCAGACATTATTAATGTTTCTGGCCGTCTGGTTTCCATTACAGTCGTGTTTGATATCAAGTTGATATCAAAATTAGATGAATATCATGTGGTGACAAGTTAGAAAAAATTGAAATATTTCTAAGAAACAAAATGCTACCTCTATCTAAAGGTATGGAATTCTATTCCAAGGGAATGGAAAAGCTGCCAACGCACTGGGAGAAATGTATTGATAGTAGTAGAGACTATTTCAATTAAATAAAACAGATATAATATATAGGTAATATAAATATAATCTAGAGGTAGATAATAGGACTGATATATATCTTCCAAACACTTTATTTATGATTTTTCGATCAAATTTAGGCGAAAACATCAATTAGAAAAACCCTAACTATAACAAAACAACACAATAATAACTGCAATAATAGCAAAAATGTTAATACAACAACATTATCACAACATAACATACACTTAAATCACACGCCTGACATCAACATAACACAAATTTTAGAAATAGTTAAGAATAACAAAAATAGAAAAACCTAGGAGGCAATATACATAACTAACAATATAGATAATACAGTTAATATTAAAACAAACCCAAGACACTTAAGTTTCCATTATTCAAGGTTAACAATTTTTTTTTTTTTTTTTATTTATTCAAAGAAATTTACAACTGTATTTATTAAATACAACAAGTAAATGGGACAGATTTGAGATTAAGACACATGATTGTCCTGTGAAGAAACTACCCATTGGCAGAACTCCAATGACCAATTTATGGTAAGAGATCTCTTGGCCATCTTCTTTTAAGTCGCCTAGGTGGATTGTCAGGAATAGATGTTGAGGAGAGGTCACGGATAAGCGGGTTTGAGTGGGCAGGAAGTTTAGGATGGAAGGATGTATATCTGGATCGGGCCAAGTCTTCAACTAATGGGATATTTAGGTCTTTATGGATAATTTTATTAGCAACAAAGTATGGAGCATTAAGGATTTTTCGAAGGATCTTGGATTGCAGGGATTGGATGCGAGAGGAATTTCATGGTTTAGTGGACCCCCCATAACTCAATGCCGTAGGTCCAAATAGGCCTTATAATGGTTATCTAAACGAGTTTTTTGTAGGAAATAGAAAGTTTTGAGCGTTGTCGAGTATGTGTTGTAGTAATCGGTATCTACGAGCAGTTTCCTGTCGTTTCAGTCTAGTGTGAGGGTTCCATGTGAGGCGTTTGTCTAGGTTTAGTCCTAAGTACCGGATCTGTCCAACAGGAGTAAGTAAGATGTTGTTAAAGGTTACGGTGGCGCAGGAAGTCATAGGTTTTCGACGTAGAGTAAAGGTTATTTGATGTGATTTATTACGATTTATTTTGATTCTCCAGTTCTGACACCATTCTTCGATGGCTGATAGATGGTTCTGTAGGATTCGGGATGTAATGACAGGGTCATTATTCACAGATAACACACATGTGTCATCGGCGAAGGTGGTAAGGGTAGTAATTGGTTGGATGGGAATATCAGCTGTATACACTGTATAAAGAATCGGACCCAGGATACTACCTTGACGTACACCGGCTGATTGGGTGAATACGGATGAGTAGGAGAGATTATGTTGAACTTGGAAGGTTCTATCTGTAAGGTAGGAACGGATTAAAAGGAAATACGTTGGGGAGAGGAATTGGCGAAGTTTGTAAAGCAGTCCTGGATGCCAAACTCTGTCAAAAGCCTGTTCTACATCGAGAAAGGCTCCAGTGCAGTACATTCCGCGTTCCAATATGGAAGATATTACATCCACCACACGATGGCACTGTTTTATAGTTGAATGAGATGACCGAAATCCAAACTGGTGGTCAGGAATCACTTTATTTGAATCGAGGATGTGATAAAGGCGTTTTAGGATGTGTTTTTCTAGAATTTTTCCAATAATGAGTAAAAGAGAAATAGGACGAAACGATGATGGGTTTTCAAGTGGCTTCATGGGTTTTGGTATCATTTTGATAATAGAATGTTTCCAGGTGCCGGGAAAATAGCTAGAGCGGAGTGTGGCATTGTATATGTAGGTGAGGAAATGGATTGCTTTGCGAGGGAGCTGTTTTAGGATGTGAGATGTGAT
The DNA here is from genome assembly GCA_023052935.1 of Piezodorus guildinii. Lineage (NCBI taxonomy): Eukaryota > Metazoa > Arthropoda > Insecta > Hemiptera > Pentatomidae > Piezodorus > Piezodorus guildinii. The sequence goes on along the minus strand of CM041294.1, from coordinate 72,709,484 downwards.
AAGATCATGACCAGGAGCTTTTTTGGATGGCGATTTGATAATGATGTAAAGGATTTCAGATGGGTGAAACGCCTTGGGAGGAAATGGCATTTGGAAAGGAACAGTTAGTTCTGCAATAAAAAAAATAAACATATATCATATAAAAAATATATACATATGTATTTAGGAATTTTCGCACTATTTTATAACAATAGAGCTATGTACATAATTTTAAACTGGTCTAATTCTTAATCTATTTGAGGACAAAGATCTAAGCAATGCTCTGCTCAGATATGATTTTTTAACTTACTTTCACTTACTATATATAGTAAGGGGAAGTATTGCGATCGTGAAAATTTTCAAATTCCAGTTTTCAACAGAAATACACGTTTTAGGGTCCCCTGAGTCCAAATAACCAAGCCCCGCAAAAAGGTCTGTGTGTGTGTGCGGTAACTCCCGGGCGGAAACGCTAAGTCCTGTGAAACTGAAATTTCATATTTAAGACAAATATGCGCCCGAAATGTTACAAAACCTTTTTCATTAATATGACCTTACCAGAAGATCCACTTTATACCATGCATTTTGCACCTTTTTTCGATTTTCATCTATCGATGAAATATTTAATGGGCTTTAATATTATGTTTTTTTAAATAAAACAAATGCTTCTATATAAATTCATTTTAATTATTTATTCTATGGTTTCACGTATTTTAATCTCTAACTGTATTAGAAAATCCTTTCATTGATTTTAAAAATGGAGGTAAGTGAAAGTCGTGTGTTGCCCGCACCAGATTTTTTTTATTGTTTTGTTTTATAATTTTTATATAAATGACAAAGTTTGGAAAAACAGATATAATTCAGGAATGTAAAACCAGTTAATTTATCTTAACTTATAACTGTGTAACAGTGATAATTGTTTTTGAAATACACCTTATCAATTTTTACAGTTGTGTGGAATAATTCAGATTTTGTTAAAATTGACACCTAGCTTATAATAATGTTTTTATTTTTTAAACATATTTATTAATATTTACAACTGTATTATATATATCAAGTAAATTGTGATGGACATAGTAAACTGACATGAGATACATGTAGAGACACTACCCATTGGCAGCATTCTTAACAAGAAGGTTTTGGACCATTTTCTTTTCGAGACTCCTTGGAAGATTATCAGGAATGGAAGAGGATGATAGAATAGAAACTAGTGGATTAGAGTGGAAATGGGTTTTTCATTGAATGATTGATACATGGTTCAGGCTAATTCAGTAACATATGGAACATTAAGGTTTTTATGGATGAGCTTAATCGTGACATAGCATGGAGCGTTAAGGATTTTGGATTGTAAGGATTGGATAAATAAATAATTCGATGGTTTAGTAGAGCTCTAATCCGTATATCCAATACGGGGTTCTGATGGTCATATAAAAAAGTATCTTGCAATTAAGTGGAAGGTTGGAGCGTTTGTCCAGTAAGTGTTGAAGTAGTAGAAAACGTCGGGCAGTTTCTTGTCGTTTCAGTCTGTATGGGGATTCCAGGCTAGACTTTTGTCAAGGTGGAGTCCTAGGTAACCAATCTGTTCAACAGGGGCTAGTGGAGTTCATTGATAAATAATTTTGATAATTCACCTCTCTCGAGTTTTTTTTTGGTGGTGAAATTTAAAATCGTTTATTTTACTTGTAGAGTCCTGATGATGGGAGTGAGATCCCGAAACGTTAGATGGATAAATAATAAATAAAGTATTTGGAAGAAATATATTAGCCCTAGTATCTATAATATCTACCTCCAATAGGAGTATATGATATAGCTTTAAAAGGCAGCGCTACACAGTGAAAATATAGGTAGGTGAAAGTGAATTATCATACACTCTCACATACTTTCAACATATTATAATAAATATTCAATTACCGACTTTTCAATATTAGTTCATCATTTATTTTTATATACCTTATATTATAAACAATGTTTAATTTTAAAAAATCAAGTTTCTACATTTAAAAAAACATGTTTCCATGATTTGTATATTACACTTATTTCTTTTGATATAACTTTAACATTCAGTTTTGTTATCTTTTTAAAAAAATAATATTTAATGATTTTTCTAATAGTAATATTTGATGTCATTATACATTTTTTTTTTTTTTAAATAAGTCTTCCCTCTCTCTTGCTACTTTTGTGAACTCTCACAAGACCTACTTTCACCTCACCTACACATACCTATTTCTCACCTTGTAGTTGCTTCCTTAAATCATAATTTTTCCTTTTCATGCGAAAATCATGAATTATTTAGCGGTAACGAGGATATATATGTCAAGTATTTCGAACTTAATTAGCAAACCGAGACTGAACTCCTATTTATCTGGTTGTCTGACACGATCGAAATTAGTTCGTGAAACCTCTTCGGCTCCAGGTGAATAGAGACGGTCCCTCGAGACAGGTACAAAGTGGAACCAGAACCATTTGTGGACTATTTGTTATAGCAGTGGGCGGCTGAGTACACAGGAAGGGTTTGTATACCCTGCGAACAATAGTGGGGCTAGATAAAAAAGATGTGGAGAAATAACAGCTGGGACAGCCTGGGTGGTCGGCGCTCATCGCTGTTCCAGGATCATCCTGGAGGGAAGCGGCGCTTTGAGGCGAGCTAAAAGCGCCTCAGGTGTCACGGGGTCGTAATCCTTATTGTGCCTCAGGTCTTGTAGAACTGGGTCGGTGATTGTCAACGGTAAGATCTAACATCCATGTAGTCTATGAAGTTTTCCGAAGTTGGAATCACTAAGAGATTTTTTTTTTAAAATTTATTTATTTAAAGAAATTTACAACTGTATTAAATCAATAGAACAAGTAAATAGGATTGACGTATGGTTAGAACACATGATAGTCCTGTGAAGAAACTACCCATTGGTAGCACTCCAATGTCTAATCTTGGCAATCTTCTTTTAAGGCTCCTCTGTGGGTTGTCGGAAATAAATATGGAGGAGAGGTCACGGATAGGCGGGTTTGAGTGGGCAGGGAGTTTGAAATGAAAAGAGGTATATCTGTAACGGGCCAAGTCTTCAAAAAATGTGATTTTTAGGTCTTTATGGATGATTTTATTGGTAAAAAAGTAAGGTGCATTGAGGATTTTTCTAAGGATTTTGGACTGCAAGGATTGGACTGATAATTGTTATATAAATGAGTTTTGTGTTCTAAATAGGAAGTTATGAGTCGAGTAAGTGTTGTAGTAATCTGTATCTACAAGCAGTTTCCATTCGTTTCAGTCTAGTATGAGGATTCCATGTTATGCGTTTCTCGAGGTGGAGTCCTAAGTACCGAATCTGTTCAACAGGGGTAAGTAGGATATTGTTAAAGGATACGGTGGGGCAGGAGGTAATAGGTTTACGACGTATAGTGAAGGTAATTTGATGGGATTTGTTAGGATTTATTTTAATTCTTCAGTTTTCACACCATTCTTCAATGGCTGATAGATGGTTCTGTTGGATTTGAGATGCAGCAACAGGATCATTAATCACAGATAACACACATGTGCCATCGGCGTAGGAAGTAAGGATAGTGCCTGGATGGAAGGGAGTATCAGCTGTATACACCGTGTAAAGGATCGGACCCAGGATACAAAGAGATTTTTTTTGAAAAATCAGTTGGGTGCAACACACGACTGTCACTTACCCCCGTTGTTAAAATCAATTGAAGAACTGTTAAGTAATGTTTCTTGTAAGATGTAGCAAACCTTAATAGAAGTATGCCTACAAGGCCCCAGGCAGTAATTCAAGCAAGAGGTAGCAATACCCGTAATTAAAAGTTGAATTGAACAAGAAAAAACATTTTTTTTTGTAATATAAATTTTCGTTAATTTTCTCTTTTTTCCAAATAATTATTTATTTTTTGTTTCTTAATCTTAAACTCTAAATCATCCCAAAAGAATTCTATTTTATAAAAATGTTAATACAAGTATTAATTACAAAGGAAAAAATGAAATGAGTTTAAAATTGGAAAATAATGGAAACAGTAAGCCAATGAACACCCATGTAGACGAATAGCAGTAAGCTATGGAGTGGAGTAATGAATTGTATATGGGAAAGTGTTTTTAAAAAAATAAGTCTTGAGAATGGGAAATCAACCCCGAAACGTTGATAGATGTGAATGGTTACGAAATAAAATAAATAATTAACAAAAGGAAGTTAAGGTGTGCTCATTTAAGTGTTAATATTAAGAAAAACTTCCAGAAAAATTAAAAAAGAAAAGAAAATGATTTTTTAAATTGCACCACTTTTTTTAGTGGAGCAGTGTATTAAGGTCATCATGGGATGATATTTGAAACCCATCACGTGGCTAAAATCCATCGCGTTAAGGGATTGACAGAACTTTTCCTGATAATGCATTTTCACAGGGATCAAATGCGATTGAGTACCTGATTTAATCGAAATGAGATGTTTCCGTTGGAGGACGTGTCAGCTCTGAATGACATGACATTAGTGAAAGCACCTCTCATGAGGAAACTTATAATTGAATCCATTGGAACTGTCAATTATCCGTTTATAAAACTGCAGAAACATTTTTAAAACAGTACACCAGGTGTCCGAAAAAGAGAGCTCTGTCGGATTTTTTGTTACCGTGAAGCGTGGAACAGGCTGTCACTATGTCGAGCGGCTAATTATCGCTGAGTAACTAATTTTCAAACTTGGTCTTCACGAAGGTAAATCCAATGTTAATCTCATTAAATGTAATGCGCACGTTTCACTGCACTTCCAAAAATAAATTTTTAAGAATCTACTTTCCAAATGATCCCATCAAAAAATCTTTTCAATAAAAGTGTTTAAGTTAATTAATTAATGAGACATTAAAATATTGGAATAAAGATGAGCAAATAATCACAAGAATAGTACGAGTACGCCACTCAAATAACTAACCAGTTGAAGTACAGCATATACTGCTTCTCACCTTTTGAGATCTTAATAGTTCATTTTAGCCATATTTTTTTTTCATATCGATTTTAAACTCTTCAGATATAATCGATATAGGGATCTATAATTATGTTTTTTACTCGTAGAATCATCATCATCGCCTTATGCTGTTGAAGACCACACTTATCCCGTGGAAATAATCTTTAACAGCCAATCGGGCAGCGTAGCGCTGACAAGAGTTTTTGCCCCTATACGCGGCCATCTAGCGATATGGGTGAACCATCGACTTCGACGGCCATGATAATGGAAGAGGCTAGAGGCGAGAAGCGCCCGTCAAGTGGAGCTGATGAAGCGGGATTTGTCCAAGTTTCAAAGAAAAATTCCCAAAAACTGAGGACAGTCGCCGGGCCTCCACCGACACCTGTCTCTAACCAGTTTGCGCCAATTGCTCCCACTCAGTCAGGCAATGATCAGCCCAAGAATAGGTTACCGCCACCAGTAATAATCAGGCCACCACTGTCGCAACCCATTCTCAGAGCGACTCTCTTGGAAATGAAGATCACAAAGTTTACTACAAATACCTCGGCAAAGGAGACGAGGTTATACTTGGATAATGATGCCGATCACTATGCCGTGGTAAAACTATTCCGTCGTGATGATAAGGTGCAATTCCACACCTATGCACCCCGCGGCACCAAGAGGACAAAGAAGTTTGTGGTTCATGGCTTCGATGTTGACAGTGATTTAAATATGTTCGCCACTGAAGTGAAACAAAGGCTGCCAGGATTCGTGATGGCCAAGCGCCTGACCAAACGACAAGGAGAAGTAACCTACCCGATTGAAGCCATCTTGCTCATCACTGAGCCTACGGTAAAAATCGAAAATGTACAGGCTCTTCGCCATGTGAACCAGGTTAGATTTAGGGTAACCCCCTTTAAAGAAGATAAATGCCCAGCACAGTGTCGAAACTGCTTAGAGTTTGGGCACACCATGAAATACTGCGGGAGGACAGTAAAATGCCCCCGGTGCGCCCAAACTCATGAAGAAAGAAGCTGCCCACGACTTGCACCAATCAAATGTGCCAACTGTAGTGGAGCCCATCATGCCTCCTCCAAAGAGTGTCCCCGCCGGCAAGAACTGATCCAGATGAGAAAGAGGACAATTATAAATGTAGCAGCCCCTTCAAGTAAGACAAGTAGGCTAGTCAACCCTAACTTGGCTTTCACTGAACTACTTGGCGGACCCGCCGGGCAGCAACAGCAGCAGCAGCAGCTACAGAGAACATCCCCAACATCGCATCATGAAGAAGCTGAACCAATGACAGCACCCGCTCACTCCTCAACACCGCAATTCACATTAAATACACAAGCACATCCAAGCAATGCTCTATTCAACGCCCAATTCGCAGAGATGATGGCAACTGTTCGAGAAATGATGAAGATGCTGACGAAGATCATCGCTAAGCATTATGACTGAGCACTTAGTTATTTCCTATAATATTCGAGGCCTACTACTGAAGAAGGCTGAAATAGAACTCCTCCTGCAGCAGCACCGGCCATCGGTGGTGGCGCTGACCGACACTATACTACCCACCTCTGCTTCACTGTATTTTCAGGGGTATATTGCATACCGGGAGGCATGTCAACCCGGGGCTAACGAGGCCGTAGTGATTCTGGTTCGAGGAGATATCCCATCGAGGTTGGTACCCAACCCAGTAGCTTCTACAGAGGGTACTCATATAGTCACAGTAGATGTTCGATTAAAACAACGTTTTACTTTCTGTTGTGTCTATAGGAGACCCAAGGCTATATTAACATCTATGAAGCTATTGCTGCAGCACGCCCAGGATAAGAGTCGGTTTGTCATCTTAGGGGACTTCAACGCCCGGCACACTGCCTGGCTGTGCGGTAGCAACAATCCGATGGGTACCTATATCACCAAGACCAGGATGGCTGTCTTCCACCCCGGAGTGCACACCTTTAGGCATGCGGCCCGACCTGATTGGACATCCACACTTGACCTACTCCTGACCAGGGACCTTCACACTGTTACTGAGTGCCTAGCGCTCCCATACGGACCGTCGGACCACCGGCCTGTGCTATGCTATGCCTTTGAGGGAACTCCAGCAACACCACCCGCGAGCAAGTTCCTCTTCCACAAGGCCGACTGGAAAGGATATAGGGCTAGTGTGGATGATACCCTACCAAAGATACAGTGCTTAAGAACTGTTAAAGAGGTGCAGAAGGCGATCTCGGATATCACCACCACCGTCCATGTATCAGCCAATCTTACCATACCAAGGTTTAGTCCTCAGCCAAACGCCTTCAGGAAACCACCGAGCCACATTCTTGCTCTCATTGCACAAAGGAACAACCTGAGGAATATTTTCCACCGAACTTGTGACTACGGCTTGAAACCGGCCATCAATGCGATGACCCGGCAGATAGCCAGCCTCATGCGTGAATGGAAGACTTTCCTATGGCACGAGCAACTCCGTAGGACTCATGATGATCATCGTCAGTTCTGGAGACTTGTGAGGTCACACGTCACTAAGAGGAAGAGTGTACACCTTACATCAGGTGGCACCCTATTATCCCCTGAGGAACAGGCTGAACTCTTGGCCGATTCTTATAAGGCGAGGGAAGATGATCGGCTGTTAAATGCTCCCACACTACCTGCGGGAAGACCAACGTCCCCTAATGAAAAGAGGATATTCTCCACCTTCGGACAGCTTGAGTCGGTACTACGACGCACTAAGGGTAACAAGGCTTCGGGACTGGATGATATTCCGTATGTACTATTGAAGATGCTACCTCGGAGGGGTAAAGCCTTCTTATTAAACATTTTTAACTCCTGTATGCGGATCTCATACTTCCCCGATGACTGGAAGCAAGCGATCATAGTGCCGCTACTTAAGCCTGGGAAGAATGGAGACTCACCAGAGCATTATCGGCCTATCAGTCTTCTTTCGCATATGAGCAAGGTGTTCGAGAGGCTGATCCATCACCATCTGCTAGAGCACTGCAGTGAGGAGTCCATCATTCCACCAGAACAGACCGGGTTCTCACGAGGCGTAGCCTGCGATCATCATTTAGTGAAACTTCAAAGGCACACCATAGAGCGTATGACGAAGAACAATGAAGCCACGGCGTTCATCTCGCTGGACTGCACACAGGCGTTTGATTGTGTATCCCTCGAGTTACTGCTTCGCCAGTTGGAAGACTATCGTTTTCCAGCTTCATTATGCCGATTGATCAGAAGCTACTTAAGCGATAGATCCTTCGTCGTAAGGGTAGGCGATAAATTGTCAACTTCAAAGGACACCATTTGTGGGGTTCCTCAAGGTTCTGTATTGGGACCACTATTGTTTGTGATCTTTACAGCAAAAGTGATCTCAATGAAGCACCCAATGGCACTGGTAGCAGCCTACGCCGATGACATTGGCATCAATGCTTCTAGTATGAGACCGAAAAGGGCTCTCACCCTGGCACAAGGAGCATCGACCACTATTGTAGATGAGCTGAAGGAGATTGGCATTAGGGTGAACCCGAAGAAGACAGATGCTATTGTCATGTCGTTCCAGAAGGGGAAGAGCGCTTTGCCCACTGATTTTAAAGTGAACGGAGAAACACTGCCAGTCTCTAATTCAATCCTCTACCTGGGCGTCACTCTAGATAGGCACCTCACCTTATCTAGTCACGTACGGCGACGACTGGCCAGGAGAAAGAGCTATAGACTTAATCATCTACTCACGTCACCTCAGCTCTCACTGAGGCTGAAACTACAGATCTACAAGGTTATAATACGTCCGACTATGCTCTATGGTGCGCCCTTGATGCGGCATCTGTTTAAGTCCACTCTCAAACAATTACAGACGTTCCAGAACTCCATCCTTCGGCGGATTGTCAGAGGTACCAACTTACAGAGGGCCAGAAACCATATCCTTCATCAGGAATTAGTATTGCCAACAGTGCCTGAACATATCAGCCGGAGGCACATTAAATTTTTTGATGGGCTGAAGGCCTGTGCTAATCCATTATTTTCTGATATCACCCCACCACCCAAGCCTGGAGGTGGCAAGGATCACTACCTCTCGTTGACGTTGTCGCCGAGGGAAGGAGTTCGGACTATGTCTGAACTCAATTTATTGCCAAAACCCTGAAGAATGGTCCCTCCCATTTTGCAATGGATAAATAAAGGCTTAGAAGAAGCCCTTGAAAGATTACTAGTGCATCCAGCGCATATAGCAATCCTCTTTAGAATACCTCCGGGTAACAGAAGGACAAATCTGACAGCTATACATATTATATATTGTATTTGTATTTTGTTCGAAAATAAAACCAGAGGGTAAGAAAAAAAAAAAAAAAAAAAAAAAAAAAAAAAAAAAAAAAAAAAAAGATTATTTTAAACTCTTCAGATATTCATATTTCATTATTATATTTAAGGACTTCTTAAATTCGGGTATATTTATAATATAATATAATATATATTATATATTATATAAATATATATATATATATAATGGGCAATCCATTCGAAATTGTCCAGACCTTGATGTTCATAATTTTTATTTTTCATGATATTCATACCAGATATTCTCTATTCCTTTCTGAATAAAAGACCGTATATAAAAATTTTTTTCGGCACTACTTTTAGTGTTGCAATCATATTGAGTCAGATTGTAATTTTGTAGATATCAAATAAATAAAAAAAAAAAAAAAACGAACAGTAAGATAATGGTTACTTTATACTTTTTGTCCTACAACTCATTACCTACTAGTGACAAAGTGGTTTTCAAAAAACTTATCCAATTTCAATAAACTTTAAGCAGATTAAAAGTGTATGAAGGAAAAAGAGACTCATCTTTTATTATTTTTTATTATATAGCATAGTCATAGTTTCTACTTCATAGTGATCAATTGAAACGGATTATTTTTTTTTTATACAAAATTGAAGGTACTTTAGATGAAGAAAATTTTAAAATATCGGTATTAAACCCCTTTCAGACTACTTGAATATTCGTAAATACTTTATATTTATAAAGAAATTTATTTTGTGAAATTTGGTGAAGAATCTTGTTTTCATGGGCTTTATCACACCGAAAAAATATCTTTATTGTAGGAGACAAATAATAGAAAACATATTGCACGTGAAAAGCTATGTTACGTTTGAAGTCTGAAAATAGCAGAAAAGTGGTTTTTAGGCAAATTAGTTTAATGATTTTTCCGAACTTTGGCCTTATAAGGAGAAAAATATGGTGCGCGCAACAAACGACTTTACTTACCTTCGTTTTTAATCTATTTAAGATTTTTTACAAAACATTTTGACAAATAAATTCCTAAGGAATTTTTTTAAATATTAATTGATATTTACAACTGTATTAAATAAAAATACATCTAGTAAATGTGATGGTAATATACAAAACTGTCATGAAAAACATGTAGAGACACTACCCAGTGGCAGCACTCTAAAAATATTCTAAACTAGAAGGTCCCTGGGCCATTTCCTTTTCGGGGATTATCCGGAATTGAAGAGGAATGAAGGATTGAAAACTAGTGGGTTAGAGTGAGAATGGAGTTTGTCATGAAAGGATTGATACCTAGTCCGGGCCAAATCAGTAACATTGGGATCATTAAGGTCTTTGTGGATAAGTTTATTCCTGACAAAGTAAGGAGCGTTGAAGATTTTTGGGTTGTAAGGATTGGATGCGGAAGGAATTTTATGGTTTAGTAGAGCCCCAAACCTCTACTCCGTAAGTCCAGATTGGTCTTTAATAGTCATGTAGATGAGACTTTTGTAGTTCAGAGGAAGGTTTGATTGTTTGTCTAGTAAGTGTTGAAGAAGCCTAAAGCGGCGAACATTTCTTGTCGTTTTGTCGTGTATGTGGATTCCAAGTTAGGTGTTTGTCAAGAAGAAGTCCTAGGGATCGGATCTGTTCACAGAATAGTAGAATTTCTAATAAGTATTAGAAAATGGTTAATTATTATTAAATTTCTATTATATTATTATCTACGACAATCAGTTAGTTTTATAGGTTTTTCATTACTTTCCGTTAACTTTTAAAACTATGAGATAATATTTTTTTCTAAAATCTTTAGCTTTCCAACGGTATATCATAGATTCTTATGTTCAACAACGAAAATTGCATTAAAAAAATATTTTTTCAGTTTTCTCCATTAGTTTTTTTCAAATTCGCTCAATTCTACATTTACTTGTTTGTGTCAGCAACTGTTATATTTGCGCTAACCGTGCACTGCAGCAATTTAGGCTTATATGGCCGTCAAATCTGTGTTAATACAGGCTACGCCTTGGTGAATCTGACTAACTGTGGGTAATCAGTTCACGCAATGATCAGGCATACGTTCGACACCAATGGTAAACCGTATCCTGCAATTCTGCAACTGCATCAATGAAATGCAGTTTATCATCTTTTGCAGAATCTGCAAGTCGGTGAGCACCAAACCCATATTGTGGAGATGTATTAAGTTGACAGTGCCAGTGTATAGTCCTGTTAAACTCCTTAGGTTTCGTCCAAAATAGAGTAATGACTCTCTATGCAGGGTCCTCAGAATCTTGGAGTGATGCTCTTTCGGTACCCAGTATTGCCTGGATCTATTACAAAGTCGCCGCCTTAATCAGACTTTGGCTTTGCTGAGGACTAATCGCACACAGGTTCAGGTTAGGAATAGTGAGCAAACCTTCTCGCAGGTATCAGCTCTTCATTACCTAAGTGCCAAGTGACCAGCCAATGTACCGGACTTATTAGCGAAGCATATTTAGATTATTTGCATTCCTCACTAATTTGGACCGTGTATATAACTACCAAAGCTCAATAGCAGCTTTGACTACAGTATGGATAGTTATCGGTGTCTCTCATCTTCTGAATTAGGTTTAATCAATATTGATAGCCATTACTTCAAACATGGAAGACGAGGTAGCTACAAGAGAAATGGAAAAAACTTCTCTGTTTACCATCTACATATCCGCAAAATAATATGCCTTGTCAGAATTAATAATAATTTGATCATTCATAAATCTACAAATTTTAGGTACCAGAGGAAGAAATTTGTAATCGGCATTAAGCCCGCCAGATATTTTCAATCAAGAAAATTATGATTTAAGCGTGTACCCGATTATAGGGAATTTAATTAAACCTTAGTGCCCGTTTTTGAGAAATCGAAATAACAGCAAAAATGATGGTCTAAAGTGCTCGCTTTCTGAAACCCATGTTGCGAAAGTTGCTGTTATATTCAGGAAACGCTCCAAAATATGAAATTTCAGTTAACAGCTATCCTTTCGACTATCTTCAAAATACTCACATATACTTGTCCCTCAAATGATAATCTCGCCTTTTACAATTTCCTGAGGACTTTTGTTGAGTCTATAATGATCTTTTATTGATTATATTATTACCTTCTTGGAAGCCTCGATCATGGATTAAGGAGTAAACAGTCGACTATCTAACATCATCAATGCTTTTTACTAAAACCAACTAATGAGAAAGACAAGGAGGAAAAAAAAAACTCGAAAATAAAAATTGATTGCATAAGAAACAAGAAACGAATATACACGAGAACTGACTATGTTAAGAGATTGTATCAAGAAAACAACAACAGTAGAATGCGACATTGTGATGAAGCAACCAACGTTTTAATTAGTAGTTATTAAAATGTAAAAATCACTTAGCAATCAGATAATGGAATTATTTAAATGAACCCTGACATTATCTCCTCTAACAAAGCTCTTCTACCCTTGAGTTAATGTCACGACTTCGAAATGCCTTCGATACAATAATGCGGTAATTTTCATTCAAGGTGAAAGAAACAGCGGTCGGTTTAGGGCTGCATCCTGTACAGGAAGGGGGAAAAAATACCATTATCTGAGGAATCACCCTAATAAATGAAATATATGTGTCAGATTAAAATGAAAAAGGCCCTTAATGAAGACCGGAGTGGCCTGGACATAAACTCCCGGGGCCTCGTAATCAATCCACTCTAAGGACAGGCCCGTCTTATCTCAAAGCATCACTTGGCTCTAATGGAATCCGGCATCTTCTGCTTTCTGTCTCCCGGCTGAACAGCTTGGACCACAAGATACCAAGTCCTCCCAAAAGAGTGACAGAAGGGTGTCTGGCACACTTCTTCTCCTAGGTTTGGGCTGGTGTGAAGTTTCAAAACTACGAGCTAAGTTATAAATTATTAATTTCAAACCCAAAAATGTCTAACAACTCTCAGTAAATGTTTATTAAAATCATCATAATGATATTTTATCTCCGGAACATAAACTCCATGCCGGACATCTTGAGGGCGGGTCTCTTTCTCCAATCCCCTACAATGTCTCTATTAACAACATACCAAACACACATAAATATTCATAAACATAAAGCAAATTAAATTTTAAATCAATATAGCTAATTCATTAAAAAAAAAAATAGATGAGATTTTGAGATAATCATAAAAAGATGCAAAATGCAAGGTATAAAATTGTAAATCCAGTCAGGCGATTTTGGTGAAAGAGTTGGAGAACATTTTCTACATATTCAGTTCTAAAATATGATATTTATGTTTTATACAAAAGTTTCTATAAAAAGGATAAGTCTTTTTCGAACTGAACTTACCACATACACACAGACCTTTTAGCAGAACTTTTTTTAAAATTTTTATAGGGCTTTAGCTAGGCGCCATAAGTCAAAATTTAAAATAATATTTATAATTATCATTGTTGGTTACAATAAAAAAAAATTCGAAATTATAACGTGATTCTATGATTATCGATGATAAACTTTGTATTATAATTCAATACCTGCAGAGTTTATAAAGTGGTCTAACGCTTCAAGTACAAGGTTGGGATAAGTTATTATGTCGATATACGATAGATTACTTTTATTTAATATACTTCCGATTTTATGGATACAAAACTAGCGTTTGGCAGAATATTTAATGACTCCACTCCATCATCATGGAAACATTCAACTCTTCATAAAGGTCTGAAAACGGTACTCGAGATCTATCTACCTGCCCTTTCGTCGCATCCATGGCAAAACCATCCACTAAAACATTGCCTTTAATGCCTGCATGTCCCATAATCCAGGCAAATTGAACGGTTTTACCTTCTTTTTTTTACGTAAAAATACTTTTTCTAAAACCTTACTATATACTTCACATGTAGGTAAATTAAAGTAAAAAGATGAGAAGTTTTATAACAAATGGAAAATCACGACGAAGCATGATAAAACTAAAACGATATTATTACAAAGATATGACGAAATTCCATCCCACAACCCTTTGTTAAAAATATGCATATATCATGGGCAAATGACATAAAATATTTTGTACTTGAAATAGATAAAAGACTGACTTTTATACAGCACATAAATTATGTGAGTAACAAAGCCAATAGAAGCCCTGTGTTCTATATATTCAAATTTTAATAGACCTTCTAAAATAAATGTATCAAATAAATTATTATTATATAAAGCTTGCCAAAGGCAAATTCTTGCACACGCATTCCCAGTAATCGGCTATAAGAGTAAATCAACCTATAGTAAATTGAAAACAATAGAAAATGAATATTTAAGAATCATTAGAAATTATGTATACAATACTAAAATAAAAACTATTCTTTCAGAATTTGAAGTGTCTCTTATTAAAAAATATATTGCTTTGTAAACGATTCTTCAAATGTATTACAGACGTTATTAGAAATTATAACAAAAAAATTTCTAGAAGTTATGTCCACACCAGAACTAAGCGTATACAGTATGATACGTTTGTAGTTTTGTTTTTTTATAAAGTTTTAAGTCTGTTCCTTTAATTTATTAATAAGAAATTCTATCCTATATTTACGTTCCACGTTTCTTCCTCTCCAATACCTGATAATCTTCCGAGGCGCCAGAAAAGGATATGGATCCGGTACCTTAATATATATAAATAATATATATATATATATATATATATATTTATGTTCTTATTTGTTTAATTAAGAAACTTGTCTCCTTATAATTTTATATAATACACTTAATTAAAAATGAATTTGTTGGTCTGAATACGGTTTAAATGTTTACCATTTCTCATTTTTCAATACAAAAATTTTATATCAACATTTAGTCGGTAGATAATTAACATAAAGATGACTCAAAACTCAAGATAACATAATTTCATTCCCGTTGATATAGCAAATAGATTATTTTAATTCAAGGCTGTGATTTCGTTAATTAGATATAAGCACTGATAAAAGAAGTTGAAGTACTTGAAATTTTAATCCTTTGGGTCAAATTAGAATCAAAATAAAATTCAAGATGAAAACATTTTTTTATTTTTTTTATTTAGAAAATAATACAATTAAACTATAATGAAAATGTAAATTGAAAAAGTATTTTATATATTATGGGATTTTCTCACATCTATAACAATAATATAATAGTAGCTTTTTTTTTTGTTACCTCAAATATTAGGACAGCATTGCTTATGAATAAAGCATTTTTCTCCGAAAATAATTGAGTAGTTCTTAAGAAAAAAACCAAAACAAAAAAAAAACAAAACAAGGGCAGCATTAAAGTTACAGGAGATAATAAATTACAAATCTTTTTATGAAATATATAATTATCAAAATGAGGAGCAACATGCAATTTCCCTAACCTATAAAAATTACTACAATGTAATGACCGCTGAATTTGCCCTCAGGTATATCTTTTATGAAGGATATCTAATTTCTAAAATTGCTGAAATTAAATTAAAAGCTGTATTATAACATTCTAGTTTGGTTGTTCTGGGTAGTTCTTTCTCAAAATATTTTCATGACATTTTTTTTTTTTATTCCTCATATTTACTTATTGTGTTATTTAATACAGTTGTAAATTACTATAAATAAATTTAAAAAAAAAATAAAAAAATAAAAAAAAAATAAATAAAAAAAAAAAAAATGGTTTGGTCAGAACTCTATCGGAGCTTGCGCATTACAGTTTTAACAATCCAAAATCTATTATGTCCACCCAACAGTTTAACATTATTTTAAAACTAAGTGTTGAAACAAACCTTATAAAACTTTTCCAGTTAGGTTTTAATCGCTTATTAAAAATCTACAGAACTCCAACCAAAAGACATTTTCTTGTCAAAAAAATATAGACCCAAGTCAAAATTTAAATTAATTCCTAACTGGAGGAAAAAAAAAAAAGATCATAAATATGTCGATCTATAATACGCTAGTTTTCCGAATCAGAAGCAGGGATAAATTGGGTTGCAGACGCATTGATGAAATATAAAAAGTAAATAAACGATCTACTGAAAAATATCGTTAGATTCATCTACATAAACTTAGACATTGGTAGATTCGCAATTATTTTTTTATTCAAATAAATTTCATACTACACCGTACGTCTCATGAACTAATTATATACGCCGAGGAGTATATATTAATTTTCTGACAAGGAAACTGTCTTTAAATTTTAGAGGAAGCGATCAAAACTAGTAGAGCTAGAGCGTGTAAAAAAAGTCCTTAAAATGTCAGCAAAGCGTGACTTTTTTTATTAATCCTACATTAAAACTGCTCCTAAAAGGTAGGTTCTATTGACAAATGTTATTTAACAAAAATATTGTATATTAAACTATTGATCAGGAAATTGTGAACAAATATTCGATTCGAGCAACAACAACAGAGCTAGTGCCAAACGTGTTACTTTTTTTGGATTTAAAAAAAAAAATCCCTAAATCCACCTCAGCCACCTCATCCAAGAACTGACCGGGAGCATCAGAGGCAGTTGAATCAACCAGCTCTAGCACCAGACCATCAAGATCAGAGACAGCCACAACAACCAGCTCAAGCCCAGTACCAACAGCACCAGAGACAGCCGCAACAACCATCGCAAGCCCCACACCAACAGCTACCAGCTCAAGCGCCACACCAACGACACAGATATACAGGTATGAGTGGGGGCACTACCCTACCGGTCCCGCCGGTAGATAACTCCTCTGGCCAGTTATACAATATTATCAATAACTTAAACAATCTCATTCAGCCCCTCTTCGGTCTTCTTCAACAACTCTCTCAAACTACCCTTGCCCTTAGACAATTATATGCCCATTAATCAGATGACTGTAGGCTCCATGTCTATCATACTATGGAACGCAAACGGACTTAATCAACATAGGACAGAACTAGACATATATTTACACGAGAAACGAATTGACATAGCACTAATCACTGAAACACATTTTACACCAAAATCCAAATTTTACATTCATGATTACAAAATCTATAGAACTGACCATCCAGACAATACTTCACACGGAGGCACTGCTATTCTCATCAGATCAACACTAAAACACCATCCTTTGCAATTACCCATATCACCTGACATACAAGCTACAGCCATTTCACTATTCTCTGAACATCACAACATTACTCTTGCTGCTGTTTATTGCCCTCCGAGATATGTCCTGACTTCCACGATGTTTAGTAACTTCTTCAAACGTCTCGGCAGATGCTTTGTCGCAGGTGGCGATTATAATGCTAAAGACCCGACTTGGGGATCTAGATTATCAACCCCAAGAGGAAGAAATCTCAGGTATGTCCTTCACGAACTTTCATTAGACACGATATCACCACACTCACCTACTTACTGGCCAACATCTAGACGTAAGACACCAGATTTACTTGATTTTTTCATAACTAAAGGACTCCGCACTACACCTCACACAATAAGTACGAGCACAGATCTTTGCTCTGATCATTCTCTTTTGCATTTAGAACTATTTGAAGAACCACTTGTAGCTAAGAAACACACATCTCTCACAAATGGCATAATGGATTGGGATGCGTTCAGAAACTGTCTAAATACTGCTCTCTCCATTCCTTTGGCTATTAAAAATGAAGAAGAGCTTGAGGATGCTGTAGAATGCTTCACACAGAAGCTACAAGACGCTGCATGGTCCTCATCAATTCCTAGACGAAGAAAACATGAAAAGCTACCAATTTATCCACAGTACATAAGGGATTTGATCAGAGCAAAAAGAAGAGCCCGGAAAATATGGCAGACAGACCGACTTCCATCAGACAAACAAATTTACAACCGACTCAACAACGAACTCAAACGACAAATTGCAAAATTTAAAAGAACAACTTATGATAACTACATTAGTAACCTTTCGACTGATGATGGCAGCTTGTGGAGGCATACTAAAAACCTTACTAAGCATCGGGAAGTGCCTGGACCCCTCCGAAAAGAAGATGGCTCCTGGGCCATGGCTGACGGAGAAAAATCCGAACTGTTCGCCGAATATCTATCTTCTATCTTTACACCACACACAGAATTCAACAACATCGAACATGATAAAATTGTACTTAAAACTCTGGATGAACCTTTACAACTGACATTACCTCCTCCTTCCTTTACACCTGCTCAAGTCGCTGAACAAATCAGAAAGTTGCCTAAAAAGAAAGCCCCTGGACACGACTTAATTAACGCTGAGGTACTCCAGCAAATGCCCAGGAAAGCTCTAGTGTTTCTGACTTCAATCTATAACGCGATACTGAGGACAACCAAATTCCCGCTTCAATGGAAATACTCACATATTACAATGATTCACAAGACCAACAAGGACAAAAATACTCCCTCATCATACCGACCAATAAGCTTACTTCCGCTATGCTCCAAAATTTTCGAACATCTACTACATAAAAGACTTCTTGATGTACTAACTAACAACGACATCGTACCAGATCATCAATTTGGATTTAGAAGACATCACTCGACATTGCACCAACTACACAGAGTGACGGACTACATATCCACCGCACTAGAGCAGAAGTTATACACTACTGGCGTATTTCTCGACGTTGCTCAAGCCTTCGACAGAGTTTGGCACCAGGGGCTTCTCTTCAAACTCAAGACTATCCTTCCGCCTACTTACTACCTCATTATTCATTCTTTCCTTTCTCACAGATTTTTCTCCGTTCGACAGGGATCAGAGCTATCTGCCATGAGATCTATCGCAGCAGGAGTACCCCAAGGTGCAGTGCTCGCTCCGTTACTCTACATTCTTTACACTCATGACATACCTTACAGCCCCAATATTCTAACAGCGACTTATGCCGACGACACGGCGATCTTAACAAAACATAAAATTGCAACCCACGCCTCAGAGATCCTACAACAACATCTAATAAAATTACATGACTGGTTCAAACTCTGGAAAATCCGATTGAATAATGACAAATCACACCATATCACCTTTACTCTTCGACATGACACGAGTCCTCCCGTTTTCTTAGACAACACACAAATTCCACAGACGGACACTGTACATTATCTTGGTTTGACGTTTGACAGAAGAATGACTTGGGGCCCGCATATTAACCAAAAAAAGAAAACCCTTAACCAAAGACTGAGACTTCTTTACTCACTCTTTTCAAAACACTCGAAACTAAAACTTCGACAGAAATTAAACACCTATACTTACCTACTGAAACCTATTTGGAATTACGCATCACAGCTATATGGGACAGCTAAAAAGACTCACATTAACAAACTACAAATCTTTCAGGCTAAAACGTTTAGAACAATTACAAAAGCACCGTGGTACGTTAGCAACATAACTTTACATACTGACCTTAAGATGCCAACCGTCAATGAGCACATACGGACACACTACAAACGTTTCCACGACAAACTACAAGGTCACCCTAACACACTAATCAATGACATGGCCACAACACTCATGCCAGGAAATGCCTACAGAAGGCTGAAGAGGAGTTGGATGAGAGACCTTCTCCTTTAGTAATATACACTAATTTCATGCCAGGAGTAGGTACCGCTGGGTGCTGCTCTCTCTCATGCCTATCACGCCATGTTTCTTAAAATTGACCGCACATTCACTGATTGTTCATTGTATTATTTACAGGTGTGAATAAAGATTTAAAGTTAAAAAAAAAAAAAAAAAAAAAAAAAAAAAAAAAAAAAAAAAAAAAAAAAAGTTACACATTAAAAGGAAAATAATACGTTTTTCAATTATAGCAATGTAGTTGATAAACGGTAGGTCATAGTGACAAATATTTTAGTCTAAGAATATTCTTCTCTACATTTCTGACAGGCTCCATTCCTAATAAACTTAGTAAATAAGGTAACATTTTAAGTAAAATCTTGAGCTTTCCTACGATATATTATTCATTTATATTACTATTCTTGTGTTAGAAAAAAATAATAAAAACTTACATAAAAAAATATTTTTTTTCTTTTTTTATCCTCTAGTTGACTCTCAAATTCTATTAAATTTATCAATACAAACAAAATTAACTTTTTTTAATCTTAAAAATTTTGTTGATTGTATCGATTTTGTTGAAAATGTTGCAGAAATGACGAGTTTTTTTTTCCTGCTGGCGTGACAGGCTGAGTAGGCCCTTGGCCGCGTAGTGTAACCAGCTTGTAGATTAAACTCACGTTTCACGATAAAATTTTATACGGAAGGATCATCACTCCCCAAGCCTATTTTTGTGTTGGGCCACTAGTTGGCTGACGGGTCTCACTTACCCGGGAGAGAGGCTGTGAATGGTCCTTCATTTAATTATATGCTTTAAAAAGACCCTTAAGTTGAAAAAAAAGACTGGGATTCGAACTCACAACCTTTGGCGTGAGAGACTATCGCGCTAGCCACTCAGCAATGGGCTCCCCCCCCCCCCATAAGGTATGTACTTTTCTAAATTATGAAATTTTAGCTTCGTACAACTTATCGCTTTTGAGCTAATCTTACCACCTGCACACACACACACATACCACACATTGTTTTTAAGATTTGGTCTTTTGAGTCAGGGAACCATAAAACGTGTATTTCCGATGAAAAGTTAAACTCGAAAATTTTCACATTCGCAATACTTTCTCTCACCATATATGTAGTTGATAGTGATATTTTTGATATAGTTAGATTTTTTAAAAGTAATATTTCAACTTATTACCGGACTTTATTAATAATTATTTTGCTTTTACCATCTCTAACCACCATCGTGACAGAGCTTTCACTAGTCCACTAGCCCATGCTCTATCATCGCGTAGCACAGCATTTATGGATAGTAAAAGGAGGAAGCTCATTATAACTGGGTTTTTTTCAGGCATGTTGAAGGAATGGAATAGGCGATTTTGCAACTTGTTAGTTATGTTTGCGGCCAGCGTTTAGGGGTTCCAACAATCTAAAAACTTTTCTTAGAAACTCGAAACAGAGATTCTAAAACTCTAATCAGAATTTAAAAAAGAAATGTTTATTTCAATCTAAACAGTAGTTAAGTATTTCTAATAAATAGAACACTAATTAATAATATATTTCAGGTCTTTTCCCGAAATCCAATAAGTGGCTTCTTGTTTTGGGAATCATTAGTGGCTCGAATAGAAAGATAATACGTATAAAGATTGATAAAGTTTTGTAAAAACTTGCTGTGTCTCCTGTCAAATAAACAAGGATACCTATTAGACACTCATAGAAATTCATAGACAACAGCTGTCTATCAAGAAAACAAGCCTATACATACTGGTGATGCGGACAAGATACCCAGGGGGCATAATTAATCCTTACAAGGACAAACAAGGGGCCATTAAGATGGGTAAGGCAGGCAGGGGAGGAGAGTTGAAATTAATACGTAGCATTAGCTGTCGTACGTCAGCGGGCGACATGTAAATGGGACAGGGACCACCCGCGGCAACCACCCACCGTCCTGATACCATCGCCGCGGCAGGAGGTGTAGTCAAGACTTTATGTTTCAGTCTGCCTCGGTATTTCATTTTAAGGAGATCGCATATCTTGAGCAAAACGAGAGATATGTCCTCTATATCATCCGACAAGGGCTGCTGTTTGGGTTTAACTCTGAGGAAAGGATGAAGGATTGGAGTTATTGCTTAAAACGTACTCTCTTGTTTTACACCGAACATATTCCAAGTCTCGTGTAATTTCTCTTAAAAGAAAAGCTGGTAGAATGGGAGGAGGGTATGATAACAAGTGAAACTTATTTTTTTCTGGAATAATCATGTCATATGCCATGTCTCTGAACATTGAGAGATGTAATTTTATTTCATTTACGCAGCACTGCAAGAGAAGAAGCGAGTGAAAATAGATGAAAGGTAGTCATTGAAGGTTCACAAAAGTAGCGATAGAGGAGAAGTATATTTTTTTTAAATCAAGTAGGCTAATTATATCAAATATTAGTTTTAAAAACGCTGAAAATCATAACACAATATTTTATTATTTCCAAATAACTATATCAGGTTATAAATGCTTGTAAAACTATTTATAGACAGTTGTCCAATGTAAAAAGCAATAAATGAGTCAAAGGAAAATGGCCTGTCACCACTGATAATTTCAAAACGCTATATCCATAGCTTTTTTTTTTAACAGTTGTCTATTATTGTAGCTAAAGGTTCTGAACAATAGTCAATATTTTATTTATGTAAAATTGTATTATTGTACATTTCTTTTCGTAAGTAATCGTTGTATTGTTATTTTATTTTCTGTTTGCTTCTTTTAAAATGGGTGTAGCTGCTCGTCAATAAATATATAAGCCTGTATGAAGGCTTACAACTGACGCTAAAACTTTGCCATCCTATAATTTTTCACTTGTTATAGTGTTTCCTTCTTAAAGATTTATTGAAAAAAGTAGTTAGTCATCTACATAAACTATTATATTCTTTTTCATTATTGCTCAATTGCTTTTACGTCTACATTTGTCTCAATTGATTCCTTCCTTTTTTTGGAACCTTTAAAAGTAAAAGGTGTTGCTAACATCATTATACCTTGTATTTAAAACTACTTACATCACAATGAAAAATTAGGAACAGGTTTCTATTTCAAATTCTTGTTATAATATTGTATTTTAAAATATTTTTCATGAATAACAGGGCAAATAGGTGGAAAAAGTAGATATTTGTAGAGATATGAATACATTACATGGTTAAATTCTGGAAATGCGTTTTATTATTTAATTGCGAAATTATTCATCTCACGGCTTCTGTGAAGAAACTTAAAGGTTGAAATTTATAAAACTATTCTTCTCCCGAAGGTTCTACGGATGAGAAACGTGGTCACTAACTTTGAAGGATGAACAACGCCTTAAGGTATTCAAGAATACGATACAACGTAAAAAAATTGGTCTTAATACAGATAAGGCTACTGGAGAATTCAGAATCTCACTCAATGCGGAATTTCGAAGTTTGTACCCTGTCAGTATAATTGAGGTGATAGCATCGCGGCGGAAAAACGATTTCCGAAAAAGATGGTATGCGCTGAACCGACTGGTAGGGTAGACCAAAACGTCGATGAGAGCATTGAGTCTGATCTCGAAGGTTTGACTT
Organism: Piezodorus guildinii; assembly: GCA_023052935.1. Lineage (NCBI taxonomy): Eukaryota > Metazoa > Arthropoda > Insecta > Hemiptera > Pentatomidae > Piezodorus > Piezodorus guildinii. The sequence continues at coordinate 72,686,282 of CM041294.1, read as the reverse complement.
GAACGGCGATAACTGTATGAACATGTGTATGCATGTGTGACGTTTTGTCGTATCGGCATCGAGCATCGAGTTCTATAAGCCTATTATTATTATTTTAAATTGATGTTCATATTCTTATACATAGTTTCCCATATTCAGGAGTTGAAGTCAATATAAATGAGTATTTCTCACCTCACTCATGGCATGCCATTTACATCAATTCATATAATATCCGTTAATTGTTACCGTCCATAAGAGATAAGTGTGGGTACAAAATGGAATGGGGGATCACCTGTAGCAGGGTGGCTAGCATGACAGCCTACTATGCCAAAGGTCACGGGTTCAAACCCGCAGGGGGTCCTAGGATTTTTTATTGGGAGTAAAAAATCCTTATTTATGCCGTCCTTCGAAGGGAACGTAAAAAGATGGTCCCGAACCTGTACGATGTCAGGTACTCGTTAAAGATCCCTATCCTAATTAAACCAGGATAGGCAAAATTTAGGACTCTCGCTGTAGTATTATTCGATTAGCAACAGTAGCATAAAGTGACGTTAAATAAACAAACAAAATTTAATGTGAAAAAAAGTTTCCACCTAATACATAATATTCAATGCTATTATTATTATTATCATCATCAACCTTATCTATTTATAATAATTTAATTTATTTGGTTATAGCCTGCCGAAAAAAACTAAGGGCAAGCAAAGGCGAAGCGGCGAGATGAAACACTCGAGAGAAGAAAAGCAATGGGAGAAGGTTCCAGGGCAGGCTCAGTGATAAATCACCTGATGGATGTAAAACTTTTATAATACGGACGATGGTAAATGATGACGGCCCCTCCATCTATCATCTATCATTATACAACTGTTTCTTTGCGGCGGCGCAAGTCAAACACGTCACTGTCTCCCCTAATGACTCCCGCCTCATTAATGACGTAATCCATCATCCACGTCATCAGTCAATGTGCCCCGGCCCCGGGTCGATACAGGGAGCACTCTCTTTTTTTCATCTCAACGGTGTCTTCATTGAGGCACATCCCTTGAGAGCATCTCGTCCTTTTTCTTTTCTTTTTTTTTATCCCCTTGGAGGATGTACTTGAAGGCGCCGGGCCATGTGTTGGGCCTAGCATGTGCCCACTCTTCTGGATCTCTTTGACGTGCCTACTATCACCTCTCTCCAATTAGCTTTTAAAAAAAAAAAATGTTACCAATTAAATTATTAAAAATCTATTAGCCACTTCAGTTAGGAGAGAGGTTTTACTTTTTTATCAGGTACATAATCTTGAGAGGAGTATACCCAGTGATATAAGATGGAAAGGAAAAAGTATAAAAAAAGATTCACGTACACGATAATTTCATCTTGAAATATATAATTATCTGAAGAACAAAATTTTTATTTTTAAAATATGCTTTCACTTACCCCCGATGTTAAAATTTCTTGAGAAAGAACTACCCAGTGGTATTTCACTAACTATTTTAAGGCAGTAGGTCCCGAGGACACCTTTTCAGTCGCCTTGGAGGGTTATCAGGGATATCTAAGGAAGACAAATTACGGATAAGTGGGTTTGTGTGGGCAGAGAGTTTAGAATAAAAAGAAGTGTGTCTATCACAATACAAAGTCTGCAACAAATGGAATATTTTGGTCATTTAGTTGATTTGTGACAAAATAAGGGGCATTCTGGATTTTGCAAAGGATTTTGGATTGCAAGGACTGAATGCGGGAGGAATTAGATCTTTTAGTGAAGCCCCAAAGCTCGACTTTATATGTCCAAATAGGTCTGATAATAGTGATGTAAATGAGTCTTTTGTAATATACTGAAAATTTTGAACGTTTGTCTAGTAAGTGTTGTAGTAATCGGTATCTTCGAGCTGTTTTTAGTCGTTTCAGTCTAGTGTGAGGATTCCACATAAGAGGCGCTTGTCAAGATGGAGGTATCGGGGCTAGGAATCGGATTTGTTTTATAGGAGTAAGGGTGTTTAAAGAATTTTAAAATGAAGTTTGAAAAAATGAAAATAAAATAAACAAAAAAATAAATTAAGAAGAAAATATAATTTACTAGTAAAAATTATTATCTACTATAAACACTTGAGTTTATGCAATTTTCGTCACTCTAAATTACCTTTCACAACTTTATATATAAGATAACATTTTTTCTAATCCTAGATCAATTGTAAAACAAAATTCTGGTGGTTTCACTTACCTCTATTGTTAGAATCAATTTAGGAACTTTTAAATAATGTTAGAGATGAAACTTAAATAAATATATAATTTTGAGTAATAACATCACAAACACACACATAGATCCTTTTAGCGGTACCTACTTTGGTTTTATGGACTCAGGGAACCTCAAACCGTGTATTTCCGGAGAAAACTTAAATTTGAAATTTTTCATGACCACCATACTTTCCTTTACTATACATCTCATCTAAAGGTGAGGGAAAGTAAAAAGTGAGACCAGTGCTAAATGTAATTTTAATTTTTGAGGACATATTTATCTCTTAATAAGATACATGAATGAGTCATCGCTACAAAATGGAGCGCATTCAGGGAAAAGTAAAATATTTTGAAAAAAGATATATTATACATCGGAACTAGAGCAAAGCCCTCGGAATCGACAGAGGACGAAAGCGGGGCCCTGAGTTACTATCTCCAATAACAGCCGACAGCACTCCCCGGAGTCACATAAAGAAACCCGAGGCTGGATTAGGATCCAGATAAATTGGAGAACTGTAGCCAATATATATTATTTATACCTGGGTCAGATAGGGGGGCGTTCCAACACGATCTGTAGAAACGGCCTCGCCGATATATCTTACTGTATCCAAAGCGGGCTTTATGTTGATGGAGTGAGAGTCTGTTGACATTTCGGAGTCAATGATTAGATATAGTTCGTTCCCGCAGTCTTCCAATGAATGTTATTATATGTGGTATAATGAATGCCGACAGTAACACTGCAGAAAGGTGGTGATTTATCTAATCGTAGAAAAATGTTTCACAATAACATATCTATGCTTGTGTAAAGGGTAGTATTGCGATGGAGAAAACTAAAATTCACTTGCTCATTGTTGAGTAAAGCTTTTCGATTTGTATTTTGTTTATACTATTTAATTTTTTTTTTAACCTTTTCCCGTTTTCTATCCACTCCTTGCATCTTACCTTATCCATCCTATCGTTGTTTGTTGTTCATTTATTTAACGTCACTTTATGCTGCTGAGGCTAACCGGACGATGATAAAGTGGGAGTCCTAAATTTTGCCTATCTAGTTTCAATTAGGATTGGGATCATTAACGGGTACCTGATGTCGCACAGACTCGGAATCACCTTTTTACCTCTTCTCCAAAAGACGGCATAACTAAGGATTTTTTAATGGGAGTAAAAAATGCTTAGTTATGCCGATGACAGTTTTGAATCAGTGACCTGACTAGAATGCTTATTTGCATGTACAGTGCCCCCAAAAGATAGGTATGTTTATTGAGTACCTTACATCGCAAAGGCTCGAGACCATATTATTACGTCTCCTCACTCCTACTGAAACATCCTACAGCCATCTGTCAGGTTTGGACCTGCATTATTGGGAATAGAAGGGTTATATTATGGACACTACACCACAAGTTATTATTCGGGCTTCAATATTATCTAGGTTTCTGACTGAAATAGTCCGACAGGGGTAAAATGCCGATATTTTATATTCTCTTCCTCTAAAGGACCTTGATTCTTTGTAGATTAGAAAAATCAACCATTTCATGTTGTCAGCATAGAGAAAAAAAAAAAAAAAAGGGGGGGGGAGGGTAAATACACTACATGAAAGAATTTAATAGCCAATAAAGGAAGAATAGAACAAACACTTTTTTCAAGATAATTATTTTTTCAAAGTTAAGAACAATAACAAATCATCAGCTAAATTAAAAATGGTGGTACAATAGATCATTTTTTATTACAGATTACGTTTTTCCGATTCTTGCGTTTTCCAACGATATATTCAACTCTTATGTTGCTACTTATATTTCAGGAATAATATTTTGATGACTTGGTAGCAGAACATAAGTTATTCTCGTAAACAGAAGAGCTAAATTGTAATGTATATTACTTATAAAACTTTAGGAAAGAATGTCCATAGTGATGGTGAAAACCTTATGAAAACCCGTCTTGTGGTTTAGGGGTTAGCGGAAACCAAAATCGCGTTATCATTTTTTTATATAAATATATCTATAATAATAGGCTTACCGAACCCGAAGGTTCGTTACCGATACCACCATATTCCGTCTGCACAGAATCGTCCAATGTTCTCCGTTCAAGCCCAAACCCCCAGCCTTAACGCTATAAAGATCAGTCTTAACGCAATCCTCCCATCGACGCTTCGGCCTACCTTTCCGGACGCCTACCAGTCGGATCAGCAAACCAACTTTTTCGGAAATATATATATATATATATATATATATATATATATATATATATATATATATATATATAGAGAGAGAGAGAGAGAGAGAGAGAGAGAGAGAGAGAGAGAAAGAGAGGGAGTGAGAGTGAGAGAGATATGAGTAGGCCTCACTGATAGTTCAATATTAGGACAGTACAGCAATAACAAAACCCTCCCTCGTAAAATATGGACGTGATACTAACTCACCTGCAATTGCCTATGTAACCCTTCTGAAAATCTCTCATATCTTAATTGACAATTGTTATTATTGTTCTCTCTGGCAGTTCAGCTACCATTTAATTATCTTAACCGTGAAAACACATTAATACTTCACCGACCTGAAGTCTCTCCTGCCAAATGCATTACGAAGACACCGGCAGTCAATAGTAACCCACACATGTCCACATGTTCATTTGTTCTTCAAGCAATTTGCGGTTAGAGCACTAGACAGTTGCGGAATGGGATCCAAAAGTTATTAATTACAGTAATTATACACCATCGAGTTATTACGGACATGGAGCCTTAACAAAGAGTTGATTAGAACAGAGACTCGCCGTTAATTAAACCTTGGCTTGGTGTCAGATAATAGCTGTTAATTAAGTACTGTAGCCACCTGTTAAAGTTCCCCACAGTCTACACGTTCCTTGATACAATTAGGGTAATTATTATACTATATTGTTTCCTCTAGGAAACATGTAAAGCAATTGATATTACAGAACATAAATAATATTGTAATATCGTTCTTCCAAAATGTATTATTGCTGAGGTTTTCAAAAACATTATTTTTAACTTTTTATTATTCAAATATTGTCCAAACTAAAAATCTTAGTAATGAATTCATCTGAGTCATTCGCCTATACGAATAATTATATATTTGTTAACCCTCTATAAAATAGAAGAAATAATAATAATAATACCAAATACAAAGTAGGATGGCAAAAGTAACAGAAACAAAGTAAGAAATAAATATGAAAAACGTTTAAAAGCAACACAGCAACTTTCCCTAAGAAATTCAAAAAGTAATTCAATTGAATCCACATTATTTCCTAGGATTTTCGATATATCCGGAATGAGTCCCACATTGTTGAACTGCGCCAAATAATATGGACATTCTTGTAAGATATGAGCAAGTGAGAGGATTCCATCGCAATGTCCGCACCGATGCACGGGCTCCCGAAGATAAGAATTTGTCAGTCTGGTGTGTCCTATTCTCAGTCGGGTCAACGCCGCTTCCTCTCGTAGGCTACGGCGTTAACCAACAAGGGAAACGCTACTTAATGCGATTTTATTAAAACTACTGCTTATAATACGTCATTTTAAACAAATAAAGTGTAACATAAACATGAAGAATCATAGGTTTTCTTTCATCAATGGTTATAACTAGAAGACCTTTATCAATCAGTAATCAAATGGCCAACTTTTTGAATACTCATAAATTCTTATAATAATATTTGTAAAGATATTTATTTTGTAGAATTGTGGTGGAAGAATCTTCTGTTTTTATGGACTTAACCACACTAAACAATGTATTTATTAGAGGAAATGAACAGCTGATGCGCTCGATGATAACAGTCGTACGTTACTTCGTCTCTCAGATTTTTGCTCTTTTCAGTAGGAATTCGCTTGAGTTCAGTCTGGAAAACATCACTAGACTTCAAGAAAACCACAGCAGTGAATATTGGAGAAATATCGGTAAGCAAAGTTATAATTTACTTTGTAGAATCGCGAAAAGTGAAAGGAGGGTCACTGATCAGCTGATCGCCGCTAGCTCGGCAAGCTCGGGCTTGCTTTTCTTTAAGTTATCTTTCTTTTATTATCTTTCCTTCTCATTCTCATCTCATTATTTATTTATTATTGTTCCTTTTTTTTTTTTTTTTTTTTTTTTTTTTTTTTTTTTTTTTTTTTTTTTTTTTTTTTTTTTTTTTTTTTTAATCAATGAGATATTTCCATCAAGTTATGTCCTCAAAAGCTACAAGTAAAAGATCTAGATCTGCAGGTTCAAACTCGTCTCCTACAAAACAGAGACCTCGCCGTGAAAATAATAAAAAAATGATTCCACCAGCGACCGCTTTAGCTACCTCTTTAGGATCTGAACCACAGCCTAGCACATCATCACAAGGATTAACTGATGAATCGCCGTTTTTTACACCGAATCCATTTCAGATCCTCCAAAATGAAAAAGAAACCATGGAATCTTCTCCTATACCCAGGGAACCACTACCTCCACCAATATTTGTTAAAAATATTAAAAATTTTCAACTGATGTGTGCGCATTTAAACAAAGTAACTGATCCTAATAGTTATTCTTGTATAAGTAGAACCAGTGATACTAAAATATCCCCGACTACCGCCGAAAGCTACAGAAAAATAGTGAAATATCTGACTGAGACCAAAGCTGATTTTCATACCTATCAGTTCGCCAGGAGAGAGCTTTAAGGGTTGTAATTAGAAACCTACACCCTTCGACACCAGTTACAGCTATCAAAGAAGAACTGACGGAGATAGGCTATAAAGTGCGGCAAGTGACCAATGTCCTAAAAGATAAAATTCCACTGCCTCTATTCTTCGTGGACTTGGAACCATCAGCAGGAGTTGAAAAAATTTACGACCTCAATAGGTTGTACTATACTAGTGTAAGAGTTGAGAAACCTTACACTAAGAAAGAAATAGTTCAGTGCCATAATTGTCAGGCATATGGTCATACGAGAACTTACTGTCACCACACACCACGCTGTGTGAAATGCGGTGAGAAACATAAATCAGAAGAATGTACAAGATTAAGATCAACACCCGCTGTATGTGCTCTGTGCCTAGAGGACCACCCGGCTAACTACAAGGGATGTCAAATCTACAAGAACCTCAAAAGCAGATACCAAAAACCTCAGAATCTGGATGAAACAGCTGAACCGATCAGAAGCAGAAGACAACCTTCAAAAACAATTGATTCCAATGTAACATTTGCCCATCTACTTGGAGGTGGGAACCAGAACAAAGAGGCCCTGCCGGAACAACGCATACCTCAAAATCCTGAACTCCTTCAACAACCACCTATTCCTCAAAATTTACCCAACCCTCAAAAACCTCATCCGCATCAAATTTCTCATATTCCTCCTCCATCAAATGTCACAGACCTTACAAGTTTGATGACATCCTTCATCACTGAAATCAAATCTCTTGTTATGCCGCTAATATCACTACTTACTAATCTCGTATCAAATTTAATCCCTTCCTTAAAAAATCCTTAAATGACTACACCTAACTCCTTGTCCATTCTCCTTTGGAATGCGAATGGTGTTAGAAATCACACTGACGAACTTACAGCTTTATTGCAAGACAAAAACGTTGATGTAGCACTTATTACTGAAACTAGACTTACCACTAAACAGTTCTTTAAAATACCGCAATACGTAACATACCGTACAGACCACCCAGACGGAAAAGCCCATGCCGGTACTGCTGTCATTGTGCACCAGTCCCTCTCCCACCATATACTCCCAGTTCCCTCCTATGATTTCCTACAATGCACCGCCATAGTAATCAAGACTTTTTCTTTTCCGATCACCCTCGCATCAGCGTACTGCCCTCCTAAACATTCCATCTCCAACATTCTATTCGAATCCTTCCTCAATGCCTTAGGAAACCACTTCATTCTGGGTGCAGACATGAATGCTAAGAACCAACAATGGGGTTGCAGATCCACGAATTGTCGTGGGCGGAATTTACAGTCTGCACTCAGCTCTAGACGTTTCAACCTCCTGCCTCCTGACTCCCCTACCTACTGGCCAACTGATCCTAACCGTAATCCTGACATCCTTGACTTCTTCATTCACAGCGGATTAGGCTCCCTAAACATGTCGGTGACTCGCCTTGATGAACTGTCCTCTGACCATAGTCCATTGCTCCTTAAAGTATCCCTAATTCCTATTCCTAAACCCACCCCACCGTCATTTATCAGAGGACCAGTAAACTGGGACCTTTTTCGCCAAATCCTGACCAGTGATATTGACCTCAGAGTGAAACTCAAAACTCCAGATGACCTTGACGATGCCGTAAACTCCTTCACCATCGCTATTCAACAAGCTGTTTGGACTGCCTCCTCTCCCAAGCACTCCCAGATAAGTCATAACCAAAATCATTTACCACAACACCTCATAGACCTCATCCGCACCAAACGCCGATCCAGATCCTTATGGCAACGCACCCGTCACCCCACAGATCGCCGCTCCTATAACTTTTATTGTAGACAATTAAAGAGGGAGTTGGCGACCTTCCGTTCCCAATCCTTTAGTTCCTTCCTTTCTTCTCTTTCGGCTTGTGACAATTCCCTGTGGAATGTCACCAAGAAAATTCTAAAATCCCACCATATTTCCCATCCCCTCCGTCGTAGTAATGGTTCCTGGGCTGCGTCTGATGAAGACAAAGCCGAGGAACTTGCCAAATACGTTTCCCAAGTCTTCACACCTCATCCAGAATCCAATCCAAACCACACTTCAGTAGTGGAACAGTTCATTCAGTCTCCAATCCCGCTTTCATTACCTCCTAAAGCAGTTAATCCCTCTGAGGTCAAGTATCTTCTCCGAAAACTTGCACTCCGTAAATCTCCTGGATACGATCTCCTCACTCCTCAGATTCTCAGACAGCTTCCATCTAAAGCCGTTATATTTCTTACATATATTTACAACTCCATTCTACGCACTACTCATTTTCCTCTCTTATGGAAACATTCCACAATAATTCTCTTCCTAAAACCAGGTAAACCTCCTAACACTACGACATCATATAGACCTATCAGCCTACTCCCAATCCTTTCAAAAATCTTTGAAAAAATCCTCCGTCAAACGAATATTACCGTTATTAGAATCCCACACTATTCCTTCCCATCAGTTTGGATTCCGTTCCCAACATTCAACCGTTCAGCAAGGGCTCCGAGTCGTTGATCATATTTCCTCTGCCCTCGAGAACAAGGAGTACTGCTCGGGTGCATTTCTGGACATAACGCAAGCATTTGACCGGGTGTGGCACCCGGGATTGCTCTTTAAGCTCAAAAACCATTTACCCCTATCCTTATACCTAGTCCTCCGATCCTATCTATTAAACCGCTCCTTCCGAGTCCGTTGTGGTGCAGAATATTCCAATTATTATCCAGTCGAATCCGGTGTTCCTCAGGGTAGTGTCCTTGGTCCTATCCTCTACAATATATACACGGCTGATATTCCTCTTTGCCCTAATACCTTCCTAGCAACGTACGCTGATGACACAGCTATCCTATCCTCTCACTTAGATCCCGAAATTGCATCTACAGGCCTCCAAACACATCTTTCTCAAATTGAAGACTGGTGTAACAACTGGAGAATCAAAGTAAATCAATCCAAATGCAGACATGTCACCTTTACCCTTCGAAGACAATCCTGCCCTCCAGTTCTCTTTAACTCCGTTCCGCTTCCTTTCTCCGACACAGTCCGGTATCTTGGCTTCCTTCTGGACAAAAGACTAACTTGGAACCCGCATACTAGACTTAAACGACAAGAACTTAATCGACGATTTGGACAATTATACAGACTACTGAACAGAAATTCTAAATTATCTATCGAGAACAAACTGCTAATATACAAGACAGTACTGAAACCTATCTGGACCTACGGACTTGAACTGTGGGGGACAGCTAAATTTTCTAACATCAAACGCATTCAATCCTTCCAATCAAAAGTCCTCCGAACAATAGTTAATGCTCCTTATTATGTATCCAACCATACCTTACACCGCGACCTAAATATTCCATTTATTTTAGACCTTATACCATTAAAATTCTCTAAATTCCATCAGAACCTTATCCATCACCCTAATCCCCTAGCTCAATCCTTATCCAGCTCCACACATCCTTACCATCCTCCTAGATGGTTGAAACGGCAGTGGCCTCGAGACCTCTTGTAAAATGTATATTGGAGTTCTAGCATTGGCTAGATTCTCCACTCACGTGCTGTATGCTTGTGAATTGTATATAGGTATGAGTGACTTTTGTATATATTTTTATTGATTTTGTTTTGTATTTATTTATATTGTATTATTATTATATAAATTTATTGTTTTGTATATATCGTGTGAATGCAGTATGAATGTTGTACTTTATCTCTATTAAAAATGTCCTAAATTGGACAGATTGTAATATTGTTCAATAAAGAATTGTTTCTACTATTTCGAAAATTATAGGAAATAAAAGATTTTTTTTTCCATTGGTGCGACCGGCCGAGTGTAATTTCCTGGGAGATTACACTCACATTTCTAGATGTATTTTATAGTGTAGGATCATCACTCCCTACGCCTAATTTTGTGAGTAGCCACCATTTAGCTGACGGGTCTCACATACCTAGGGGAGGGGCTGTGAGTGAATCCCCATTTAATTACATCCTTCTAAAAGCCCCGCTGGGACTGGGATTCGAACTCACAACCTCAGGAGATAAAATAATGGGGAACGCAAAAGAATAAAAGTTGACAGCAGGTGTTTTAATCCCTCAAGAAAGGATTCATTAGGGGAAAAAAAGTGTCGAAAAAACACAAAAATGGTGGTATATAAAAACACTTTCTTACCGATTCTCACCTATTCATGTGAATCTTGGACTCAAACCAAAAGGCAAAAGAGCCAAAAACAACCGACGAAGAAGAGATATTCAAGAAGAATGGAGGGAAAGAGAAGAAGAGAAGAGAAACGAGTGAGAAACTTGACATTACAGTCAAATGTGGGACTTCTGCCTGCTTTGGATATTACAGAAGAACACCAACGGAGATGTGTTTCCATGTTTCCAGAATCGCAGAAAATGTATATGAGACAAGGGTGGAAGGTCTGAGACTGAGAGGAAGACGCAATCCCAGAAGCATTTGATAGAAGAGGTCTGGAATGGAGTAGAAGAAGATTGGTACAGAGAGAATTGTGGATCAAGGAAGCTCTACCTAAAGGATCTTTACACCATTGGCGGTAGAAGAGGACAGGATTAAAAGAAAACAAAATCTAGGTGTCAATCCGAAAATACTCAAATAAGCTGGTTTAATAATATAGTTATAAGAGACTTTCGCGATTCCCATAAAATTTCCTAGATAGCAATCAACTTCTCAATTGTGCTTGGCGAAGAATAAATTCCTAATAAGTTAATATACGCTGAACTAATAGGCAGGCACCCACGAAGATAGTGATAAGTCAGGTCTTTGGGGCTTGGACGATGGTCTTTAGACTGAACTTAGTAGGGAGGGTTTGGTGATGTCGGCGTCGAACCTTCGCGCTCGCTAAGCCCATTATCTTTATTATTTACCTCTTATTAGGTCCTTTTCTTATCAATAGAGATTGGCTCTTGACTACCTCGAGAGTCATACCAATGTTTACTCCTGCCTTTCTTGCAGGAAGGTTTTTGTAATAATTGTGGTAGATGTGATAATTAAGCCATCGATAGTCCGCGGCGGTACTCCGTGGGAAAGCGGAGGACAGGACGGCTGACAGCCGGGCGCAGATGTTTATCACTCCTCCTCATTATACGGCAGCCCTCAATCAGCGGTCATGCATTATTCAGCCAGCGCCTGAAGCCGCCCGCGGGGCAGTGCCGAAAGGTCGCCTTTTTATGGCTCTCCGGCTTCTTCTGTCTTCGTAGCTCTCTTCTTGTCATGGTCCTCTGTATTTAATGCTCACTGCACTTCGTCATTGTCCCTCGCCCGTCAATATCTACGTGCTTCATAAACTGTAATGCAACGGAAGAAGAAATTGCTATTGCAAATGGGTTCCTTTGAGAACTTGAAGATAAAACAACGTTTCTGCGACTTCTCGGATTTTATTTTATTTTTTAGATATTTACAATTGTAAGTGCATACTCAACAAGTAAATGTGCGAAACAGAATGATTGGCTAGACAAAGTCATGTGAAGACGCTACTCAGCGGTAGCTCTTTAATGTTTATTTAAAGTAACACATTAAGTTTAATTTTTTTGCAAGTCTCAAGGCTACCATATTTTGAGGCGTCTCGGAGGATTTTCGAAAATAGATGGAGATGAAAATTACGGACATGAGGGTTTGTGTGGGCTGCTAGTTTGTAACTAAAGGGGGTTTATCTATTTCGAACCATGTATTGAGGACTGAATGCGATAAGAATTTGATGGTTTAGTGGACCCCCGTAGCTCAATGCCACTGGTCCAGTTAGGTCTAATAATGGTTACATAAATCAGTTTTTTTTTAGTAAATAGGAAGTTTTGATCGTTTGTCGATCAATGTGTAGCACTAATCGGTATCTGCGAGCAGTTTCTTCGTTTTAGTCTAGTATGGGGATTCTCAAAATTTAATTTACTTTTAGTTATTTAAGAACTGTTACTTCGACTTGTTTATGTGTTGGATCATTTCGATTTAAAAAAAAAAATACATTTGGTGTTTTTATCGGAAATCCACATTATGAAATCCCTTATAAAAAATTACAAACGCTCCAAAATAAATGTATAAGAATCTGTGTTAATTATCCAAACAATAATAAAATCTAAACCATGCATTCAGAATTAGGAGTACCTGAAAGATAAAAATTATCTCATAAGAAATATTGAAAATTATACCAAAAATAGTACAAGACGATATGTACACAAACGAACTAAAATATATATAACTATAAGATGCATTTGTTGTAGTTTTTTTTTTCAAATATTTTTTATTTAATTTATTTATGTGTTTATACCTTATGTTTATGTTATTATGAGATTACTGAAGAGACTGGTCTACTTAGATTATGTATATTTGGTGTATTCTATTATATACTGCAATAAAGATTTTCTTGAAATACCTATTTTATTTTTGATATTTTTATTTGTCTCTATAAGTTTTGGAGAGGATGACTGTTTTGAAGCCTGTTCTCCCGATCATTTTCCTCTTGGTTAGATTGAACTAAAATATTTGTATTTATTTATTAAAATTTACAAATGCGCTCATACAATACAATGACTGACCATGGTGTTCGATTAATACAATTAATAGTACTTCAATTAAGAAAGAGATCCCTAATTCATCTTTTTTTGAGTCGCCTCGGAGGATCACCAGAAATACCTGGGGATGATAAGATAAGAACAATGGCGAGAAAGCCGTGCTACACGGCGAGAGAACAGGTAGGTGAAAAATCGTGAGATCTAGTAAGAATGTATTATCATACTTTCAAAAACTCTCAACGTATTATAATAAATATTTAATTATCTTATTTTCTATAAAACCTCATCATTTATTTTACTTTCACTTACCTATATATAAAATATATAGTAAGGGAAAGTATTACGATCGGGAAAATTTTATAAGTGAATAATACATAAACTGAAAGGATTCGATATCCACCGAAAGGAGAAAACAGCAAAAATGTTTTTTTTTTATGGAATATTTGTGTTTTAGAACATGAAAAGAGTAATGTAGATGTATAATACCGTTGGAAAGCTAAAGATTTTAGAAAAAATATCTTCGTATATCAAGGTGTGTGATGGAGAGTGATGAAAAGCTGATAAAACTAACTGATTGTCGGAGATAATAAAATGATATATAATTAATAAAAAAAAAAAAAATTCTATTCATATTCAATTAAAATAATTCCTTAACAATTTATTTATATATCTAAATGTTTTTAAAAATTCTTAAATAGATTATAACAACGCAGGTAAGTGAAAGTTGTCTGTTGTGCGCACAAGACTATAAAGTATTAGGATCGTGAAAATTTTTCGAATTCCTGTTTTCAACGAAAATACGCGTTTTAGGGTCTCTTCAGTCCAAATGACCATTTCCCGCAAAAAGGTCTGTGTGTGTGGTGTGTGTGTGTATGTCTAGCACGAAAAAAAAAAAAGTCGCACAATACTGAAATTTCGTATTTAATCCAACTATAGTCCGAGATGTTAGATTTTGATGATCTCTTTCATCAAAATCAGCTAACCAGAAGAGCCACTTTATACCTTGCATTAAGCTCCTTTTTATGATTTTCTAAAAAACGACTATAACGATTATGATTAAACTCTCTATATCGAAGTAAAATTTAATGGGATTGGATATCGTGTAGGTTTCATTCTGATTGAAATAGTCTGATAGGGCCTGAATGCCGATATTTTAAATTGTCTTCCTTTAAAGCACCTTAAATTTTGTAAAATCTATAAAAATAACTATATTATTTATTTAGTATTGATAAAACACTGATAAATAAATAATTTGAACGAATACGATATCCAACTAAAAGTGTAAAGACCAATAATATTTTGTAATGGAATTTTGGTGTTTTTTGAACATAAAAACAGTACCTAATATAGACATATAATATACTGTTGGAAGGCTAAAGATTTTAGAAAAATTATTATCTCATATACAAAATCGCAAATGTTAATGAAGAGTGGTGAAAAACCGAAAAAAATAAATGCCTATGATAGATAAAAATAAAATAGATTATTTAACAAAACACATTTTTTTATTGAAATTCGATGTAATTAATTCTTGAACAATATATTTTTTATTTCTATTGTAATTAAAAATTCATAAAACTATTTAAATTTATTTTAACAACGGAGGTAAGTGAAAGTCGTGTGTTGCGCGCACCAGATTTTATAACTTTTATTGTAAATAATGTTTAATTTCTTGAACTGGAGTTTCTACATTTAAAAACTTGTTTTCATGATGGGTATATTAAACTTGTTTGTTTTGATAAAACTTTATCATTCAGTTTTTTTATTTAAATAATATTACAAGATTTTTCTGAAAGTAATATTTGACATGATTATCCGGATTCATTAAAAAAAAAAATTATGATTTTGCCTTTTTTCGCTACTCTCGTAAACTCTCACAAGTACTAGCTCTCACCATATTCCACATACATTTTTTATCACTGTGTACCGTAGCTTTTAGTATTCTAAGAAATTTCGGAGGTGGGATTGTGTCTATTTCAGGTCCAGTCTGCAACAAAGGAGATATTGAGGGCTTTACGGAAGATTTTATTTATCATTAAGAAAGGAATTAAAACTTCATAAAATCCAGGTAGTGGAATTTTGTATTAATCGAATTCACCTGTCACCCTAAAATTAATATAATAAAGTTAGTTATTTGGTACAACATATTCCCGTGGGATCCGGAGTCGGATCGAAGGCAGAGGAAAACACGAGACAAGAAAGACATTAATCCCGACGACAAAGACTAAAAGGACCCGAGTAAACACAATTCATCAAGTCCAAACTCCACCAGCCGGTTTACAGTCAGAAATCCTTCAGGCAAATAACCAACACTTCAACCTTATTTATAGTTACTGTTACCATGACTTTTTGCTTTTCGTCAACTTCATTTCTTCAGGTCTTTATCACAATTAGTAAAGTTTGATACAGTTCCTCACTCTACTAGTAAACAAGGAGAGACATATGATTTTTAATTACGAAAGGAATGATAATTAAAGAAAAAATATATAATGTTAAACTGAGATCTGCATTCTGTCCTTAAAAACATCTTAATAGCGTTTTAAGAACAGATGTGTATAATTATATACAATAAAAAATGCCATCATTATCATAGTCTTTTCCTATTATGCCCAGTGCGAGAATGCCCTCTATAGAGCTTGTACCACATATTCCTCTCCTCAACCAATTCTCTTTTCTTCCAATAAAAAATGTGGTGCCAACAAAACGCGTCTTCAATTTTACAATATAAAAAAAAATACTTTGAGTTTGATGGAAAGGTATACTATTAAAAACCTAACAATAGAAATTACTGTTTACAAACACATTTTTGCTCTTTTATCCGTTAGTGGATCATATTCCTTCCAGTTACATATTAACCCTTTTTTACGAAACCTAACATGCTTAATTATTTTGAACCTAAAGAATTAAAGGTACTTTAGAAGAAGAAAATATCGACATTCAAGCCCTGTCAGACTATTTCAATCATAATTAAAACAATACACTATTAAAGGCGATAAATTTTACATCGATATACGTTAAAGGCACAAATTGTTGACACTACCCCAATTACTAACAAATGATCAATCTACCTTGAAAAATAAGATTTTCAGGGGATCTAGTAATTAAAAAATGGTGCCAAATCAAAGCAAAAGTATTTTGCGACGAATTTCAGCCATTTTTTAATTACTAGGTGGCCAAAAACTCTAATTTTTCAAGGTGGAATGAGCTTTTGCCAGTAATTGGGGTAGTGTTAGCTATAGGTGCCAATTAGGGGTGGGTATAATCGAATGACGATTATCAAATCATTCGATTCTTTTAATCATTCGAATTAATTGGTCTGGAGAAACGAATGATCATTCAAACTTAATGTGTACAACAATATATATCCAAAATATAAAGATATTAGGAGTTGACATAATGAAATGACTTTTTTATTATTATTATTATTTTTTTTTTTGCTCATCACATATCACATAAATTATATGCATAGTTGCACGTAGGCTCAGCAATCATTCGATTGCTTCGAGGAATTTCGTTAAAAACAGGAATTGAAAAATTTCCACTATCGTAATACTTTCCCTTGCTATGTATTTCATATATAAGTAAATGAAGGTAACGATATTAAAAATTACTGGTCGGGCGTAATAATTTTATATATCGCCCTAAAACTCCTCTCGTACGTATAAATTGCAGATTTTTCTTCCAAATAACGGATAAGAAAAGATAGGACTAAAGCAGTGGTCTAGCTTAAGGCTGATGTAAAGCAACGATCTTTCTTGTAAGTCCACCGAGGTAACTCCAATGCTCGTCTCCAGCCCCAGGGGAAACCTCTGACAATTTACAAAGGTAGTTTCCTCTCTGCAGCTACAAGTCTCTTGGGACAAGTAAGGAAGGCTTTCTCAAGATCGTCCCGTAAACAGAACAATAGGAGGAACCTCTCTCTTTATGGGATAAAGCTAATGCATTTAAACAAGGCGAGGAGAAACAATTAAATAATCTAACTTGACACGAATATGGCGATTTCTATTCCACGATGTAATATTTATGTTATCGAAAAGTCTCAAAATTAGATAAATCATCTTTTAATTGGTTCAATCAAAATTTATAAAATAATAGCTGTAGCTCGCGATTAGTTCATTTTTCGTTAATTAATGTTTATATTTACCATAATATATATAAGCAATCTGTTGCTTTTCAAACAATTTTTATGCAAAACGAATAAAATGTTCCATTGAATGCCATATTTTAATTGTATTCAGTCAAATTTACAATACCCTACCAATGTAAGTAGAGATACTCATATTACTCAGAACGTTTTAGATTTTAGTCCCAAGAAACAATAAACTTCCCGCCTAAAGAAAAGCTAAATTGCTATGTATTTAACTTATAAAGCTGTCTTTCGTTAAGAATACCCTAAATTATGTTAAAAACGCTATTGAAATCCGTCCCATGGCTTGAAAGTTGTTCGCGAAACCAAACCTAAAATCTTGCGTACTAAATAAAAGAATAAATATAAAAAACTCGTGTCACAATGTTTGTTCGCGATAAACTCTGAAATTACTGAACCGACTTTGATCAAACTTCGTAAGTATCGGTTATTATTAATGATATTCTATAAATGGTTGAAAAATATATTTTTCTAAATCGTAAAACAAAATTTGTTTAACTGTGGCAACACTGGTTCCCAAGTAACCTTCCCATATGTGATTATTAATTAAAATAAGTGTGTGTTGATTTTTTCTATGCGTTCTTATTTATACAATATACATTCACATTATAGTTTCCAGTTATAATAAAATACATATTACTAAACGTTTCCGGAAAAAATATAAGTACTCTTTTGAATTACTTGCTATGAGTTATGAGTTGCAAAAGAGTTATGATGATATACAACGGTTATGTTTAAAAGATAAAACGATGTTGTTTAATAATTTGGATATGGCTACTTGGTACTGGTATGTTATTATAACATTGAGTAAATAAAATTGATATCTGAAATGAAATAATAATCTTTTATTTATCACTAACAGAGTAGTTCATTGCTATTCGCCAGTATTTCTTTTACATAACCTCATTCAAAATAGTCACTATAAACATCTTTCGTAATCTGTAGCAATTTTAATTTAAATTATTTTATTTATCAAATTGAATTCACCAAACCGCAAACAAATATAAAGAAGTGTAGGTTTTGTTCTATTTTTTCAATGTGTCTCGATATTAGAAACAAGATATTTATAGTTATATTAGTGTTTTTATATCACTTTCCTCATCAACCATAATTCTAACTTTAGTCTAATAAGTTACCATTTAATTCTATTAAATATACAGTAGCGATCCGGTAGAAGTAGGCAAAGCCAAAATTACTCAATATATTTTAGCTGTAACGTAATCGTGGTATATAGTCACGTTTGCAAAATGAATGTGATTGATACACATTGATCCAACGAGTGAGAAAATTTTTACTTGAAAACAACTTTGATAAATGTAATTGTTAAAAATAAAATATTTATATTTCTTGAAAATTTATACGTCTTATAAAAATGGAGTAGTTGTTGACCGTTTTGACTATATGGTAAAGAAGTTGGTTGAGGGTGCAGACATCAAGAAAATACAACATTAAGAAAAAAATAAAATAAGTTTGTTTTATTGGTAGTTCCTTTGTTACCATATCCCCAAACAACAGCTCCATCATTTGCGTTTTATAGTCACTACTAATAAACGCAAATTTAAATAAAGAGAAAATAAAAGATTAGCGAGCAAACCCGCGGGTTACAGCTAGTAAAAGAATATAACTTGAAAGATTCTGTACGATTCCCGTCGTACTACATTCAACTTACAGAACCTCCATCTTTTTTAATAACATATGTTAAAAAGTTTAGGGCTTACAATAACTTTATAGAAACTTGTACGATTTGCTTTATTGTATTAAAGAGGGAAGTGTATATTATAAACAATAAAAATATTATGCGCTTAACACGCGACTTAACTATTTACAAAAATCAATCAGCTTTATCGGCATCTCTTGCCTCTCCATTACCTTTTACGATTTTTGAGTATAAGATAATATTTCTTCTAAAGATATATTATACATCTATATTACTACATATATTTGACGAATAATTTGTTGATGACTTGGCAACAGAAAATTTACTTTTACCGCCTATAGATAAAGATAAATTGTAATGTATATTACTTATGAACCTTCAGGAAAGAATTACCTAATAACAGTAAAAACCATATTAAAATCCGTCCAGTGGTTCAGAAGGAGTTCCGAGTTCCATTTTATACAAATATAGAGATTATTATTTCAGCCATAGAGGGCAAGGAGCTCGAGGTAGAACCTCCTAGGGCTCAAAAATTGGAGGAAAAACCGGGCGGTTGAGTTGAGCGTTCCTCAACCGTATCACCACCTTGCTCAATAGTTGGCCTAAAACAGAGCATATACAACAGCACAGAACCCCTGAAACAAGATACTTTTCACTATAATGTTCTAAATAAAATATTTATACAGAGTATCTCATAAATGTATAGTTCTATTGTGGGATCAGATACTAGACCTGAAGTTGAAAAAAAAAGATGACGCATATTTTGATATTTAACATTTGAAGAGGAAAATCAAATTCTGAGATTTTTGCTACTATCCATCAAGATAAGAGAGCTCCTATATCAAACAAATAATACAATACTTATTAAACAGGTTTCCCGCTTACCTATCCTATTTGTATAAAATAAGGGAAAAACAGTTGTTTTCAATAAAACTATTAGTAGATTATTAAACAATTTAACAAATATTACAACAAATGGAAATTGAAAATTAATCCCACCAAATCTGAAGCAATCCTGTTCACTAAACGTCGCTTAAAAATAAACCACCAAATTAAGTTAAATCAGCTCTCATCCCATGGTCAAAATCTGTACAGTACTTAGGCCTAACTTTAGATAAATCACTTACTTTCACAGACCACATCAACAGAAAAATTGATTAAGCGAAAAAAATAATATTCAAAATGTTTCCTTACTTTAATAGAAAATCCCGTTTGAGTCCTCAAAACAAATTAACAATATATAAATCAGTCATCCGCCCGTTAATCATATACGCCTCTCCAGTCTGGAGCTCGTCCTGCTCGACTAACTTCCATAAACTCGAGAGAATTCAAAACTTGTCAATGCGGATAATTAATAATTTCCCCCGATACACGAAAATATCATCAATGCTCCAAGACTTGCAGCTTCGTACAATCAAACAACTTGTCCATTCACAAACAGCTTCTTACTTCAGTAAAACTCCAGTCTCTAAAAACCCATTAATAAAAGAAATCGGTAATTACAATAAATTTTCACTAAAACGATATACTCATAAGAGAACAAAACATGTATTATTAAATTAACTTACTTTCTTACGTTATAAATTTCTAAATTTTATAATTTTCAATCATATTATGTATTTTCTATTAATTTATGTATTTTCAATTATCTCGTGTATTTTCAATTATTTTATGTATTTTCAATTATTTCATGTATCTTCAAATATTTTATGTATTCTCAATTATTTTATGCGTAGGTTTTTTGTACAATTTTTCCTACAATCCAATGTAACCTCATTTTTATTTCACTATATGTTTGCCATTTAGGCTAATGTACTATAATCACAAAAAAAACAAAATATTTTCTGATTGTAATGATGACTCATCCAAAATCATTGTTAACATTTTGCCAAAATGTAAATATGTGAATAAAGTTTATTTTTATTTATTTTTATTATTATTAGTAGATTATTTTTAGAAATAATAAAATTTAATGTATTGGATGATGTGCAAAACTTACTTTCTTACTTTTAGGTTCAACTAATTATCCTTCTGAGGAATTTTTACTTCTTTCATTTTGTACCACTTATTTGTCAATGCGTGTTGATGCATTTGAGCTCTTTTGACGAAAACCATGGACAACAGCTAAAACCTCAAAATATGATTTTCCTCCCAAACCGTTAAGAATGAGACTAAAGGTCATATGAACTTTTTTGCTTCTTTATAGGTATAGTATCTGCTCCCACAATATGACTAAACGTTTATGAGACAACTGATATATATTCTCTAGTCTAAAAGATGTTGGAATACTCAGATCATAGTGGCGTTCTCAGAGAGTTAAAAGGTAAAATATCTCCTCCTTCATAGACTATGGTTTAGCGAACATCATGTGTTGTAGTGCTATTTTTTATTGTTTTTGTTTTTAAATAATAGAATAAGATAAAAATGTTACATCATTCATGAACCGTTACAGTCAAATCATTTGTTCTATAACTATATAAAATTAATAACTAAACTCAAACTTATTGATGAACACACACCTACCAGGTTAATTTTTCCTAATTACTACAACCAGAACAACTGATAAGGAAAGGAAATTCTTAAACAATCGCAATAAACACAATAACTTTTAATTGAAAAATAATAAGTATTACAATTAATTATCATCCCCATAGAGGATGAGCGACAGGTGTGTACACAAAAATTAACATGAAATGAAAGTAAAAAGTTACTTATCACACAAAATATTTTTTTTTATCTTCAATTTTTTTTATTCAAACCTATCTATCAATGATTTTAAATTAAATAAAATAAAAAGGAAGAATAGCTGATGAAATTATAAGCACTTAAGTTAAGCTAACACTCCATACAGTACTATTTTTTGCATGATCCATTTATCAGGTAAAAAAAAAAAAAAGCTTCATAGATTATATTAAAACATGAAAGCTAAGCAAATGTTTGATGGCAGATTTTAAAGTTTACTGTTTTTAATTATTTAATTAAATTACTTTTTTTCTTTCATACCCTCTGGTTTCATTATTTTACACAATACACAAAAACGATATGTACATACGTCACCGATATTTGTCCTTCTATCACCCAATGTATTCTAAGGAATATTTCTAGGTGCGCTGTATGCACTTTTAACATTTCAAGGGCTTTTATGCCTTTATATATACGATTACAAAATGGGAGTAATTAATTAATTAACAAGAAAAATTAAATTAGCGTGAATTATTTTTAATTAATGTGGAAGAGTTATGGGGAATACTATGAAGTGTATAATATACAAAAGATATTGATTTTGTAGACAATTTAATCCATGTGTAGTGGCAATCATAAAAGCCTTCTATGCCCAAGGTAGTGGATTCAAACCCGGTGGATGGCTCTAGAATTTTTTAGTAATCCGTCGGAGGGGACATTAAATTGTAGTACCAATCTGTGAGATGTCAGGTGCACATTAAATATCTCTATCCTAATTATCCATATTAACACCTCCTCTGTAACCTTGTTCAATTAGCAAAAGTGACATAAAATGAATAAAGAAAAGTTTAAACCAGAAAATATTAAGAACCATGCTAACTAGATGGCTGAAGCCAAATCGGTAATAATAAGCAAATTTAAGAAAATATATAACTAATACTCTCTGATAAGATTTCACATACTGCAACAACTCCAAGGAGTAAATTAAATGAAGATACTAAGCTAATAAATAAATTAATACTACTTATCTCTACTAGACTGACTCGTTAAACTACAAATGCAACCCAAGTTCTTTATTAGAACTTTATTTCAATTATTAATCAAGTTTGGACTTTCAGGAAACATTTCATATCACCTCTAAAGTATTTATGAACACAATTGTTTATTTCAGAAGCAAAAATATCTTTTGTCAATAAAACAAAATTTTATCCTGATAATGTATTTGAAATTATTAAATGAATAGTTTATCAAAAAACATTAGGTTTACAATAAAGTTATATGAAACCTCTATCTATGTAGATTACTTACTTATCACTAGATTAGTTGATCAAATCATTCTTTTAACTTCAGCATTTTCAAGAAATTCAGCATAGTAGCAACTAATCAATGATAACAATTAGACTAAGAACTGTGTTAGAATAACATTTGTGAGGTACTCGATTGATCCAATTTAAAACATATATTTACCTACTTAAAAAATGTGACAAGTTAAGAGAAAAAAAGGAATTTTAGCATCTTCATTACTAATTCCTACATAAATATATTGTTTTAACTAGTGCGACTAAGGTAAAATGATCTTTGTTGGGAAAATGGTTTAGCTATTTTCATAAATAAAACAAAAGTTCACTTTCAATACACACTAAATTAGGCTCAGTATCTTAACAGAATAAGCAGTATCAACTATTGAGGACTAAAAATATTCCAAGGGGCAATTCTAGGTTCGATTAGATATAGTCGTGTAAGTAACCTAATCTAACTTTATCCCCGAATATTGCGCCTAAACAAATGTTTTGAAAATTAAAACATATCTCTTTCAGCTTACAAATAAATTGGTTTCATTGTATTGGACAGATTAAGTTATGACAAAGCATTAGTTAAGAATGATAGCTATGTTAAAACGCACAGCGTAACATTATAAACTGCTAAGATCCTGATGATCTTCAGATTTGATAACACATTTAGAGAAACAAAATCTCTAAAAAAAATTAATGCTTATTTATAAATCAGAACACTAAAGATCTTAAAAGATTTTTTTTTTAATGTAATGAATTCATTTCACATCACTATAAAATTATCAAAAATACATTTTGAGTGAAATAATAATATTTCAAAATGAAACACTACTGCAACAACAGTTCTTAAGACATTAACAAAACATGTATAAACAACAAAATGCTTCGAAGTTCTAGTAAAATAATTTTATAAGATTAACTTTATATACCTCATGGTTTGTTTTACTTACGAGTTTAATCTATACATTACGAAGTTTTGAAGCTCATGACCAAGATTTTGTAAATTATGAATAAAGGTTCAACTAATTATTTATTTTGAATCCTTTATTAAGAAAATTTACTCAAAACAAGTTAATTATATCAATAATAATTGTGTAAAACCTGAATAACTTACTATAGTTTGAAACCATACTTTATTCACAATTACACCAATAGTTATAACAACATTAAAATTAATATTTTTTAAGTATGTAATAAAATAGTTATTATATTAAGAGAACCTTAAGAAAACCATTAACTAAAGGAAAAATAAAAGAAAGAAAATTACATAAATGAAAAGATAACAAATATGTTAACATAAAATTCATTCAAAACACTTTATAAAACGGCAATAATTAACTTTGCATAGGACCAAAATTAAATCAGAATCACACCCAAATATTGACAAACAAACGAAGGTAACCCACTGTAACCTCTCTGCCTTGTAGGAACCAAGAAAAAAAAAAAAAACACATTGAGGGGAGGAATAAATACAAAAGTGCAACAACCGAAATACTCTACGATATATTTAAATTCTGAATGATAAATATATTTACACCTCAAATTACTGTGTATGTATTTTTTTTTAGTGATTTATATAAACTTTGAAGTTTTACTAAGAAAATATAAAATTACCTCATAAGAGCAGGCTTGAAAAAACTTACAAATAAAATTTTCAAATTACTTCCAAATTAAAACAGAGCATGAAGATAAGTAATTCATTTGACTATTAATGGAAAGTGATAATTAAATAATACATATTAAGGTTACTTAACTATAGACAATATATAATACATTAAACTGAGATCATAATAAGTTTTTATTGGGCACATTTTGCATCTGAAACATTAACAATAAATTGTTCCACACAAGAAAGATTAAATTCATTTCACTAGAACCACAACGTATTGTCACTTTTTTGGCAAAATAAAGCTTTATCAGCATAATTTAAACATCTAATGATAGCTAAAATTATAAAGATCTCATTAAAAAAAATCAGATTCAAATTAATCAAATAATTTAAAACCAATTAGTCAACTAGTTTACAAGAGAACAGCAATATCTTTGTAATGCTATTAATGTTTTAAAACTGTAAACACTTATAAATAAATAAAAGTAATTAAATCACACTAACCAATATATATGGTAAATAGGATCAGTTGAACACATTGAGTTTAATCGACCATTTACAAACAACTGTAGCTTGTTTCAATAAATGTTCTGGAATTGCAGTTTAAATAACTGTAGACTAGATTTCAAATGTTTCAACATTATCTAAAGAAATAGAGTTTCTTAGGTACATTGAAAACGATTTTTATTATTAATGTTGATCCAAAGAGGTACTAAAATCGTTATGCAATGCGAGTATGATCAAATATCCATGATATATAAATAGCATAATTATTTTTATTCTGATTTTTTAGTATACCATTAGTATTTTTCAAGTAGTTTTTTAGTTAATTAATTGCTGAAGAATATTTTTCAAAACTGAGAATTTTCTTTCTATTACTTCAGTATTAAAGGAACTAGATTAGTAGGAAGGTTATGAAGCTTTCTTACGTAGATTCAATATTTGGAGTTGTGTGTGTTTTCGTTACATATTCATGACATATATTTCCATTGCAGTGTGACTAATAAGTCTAATTCTTTCTCGTTTTTAGTGGTACTAGTGTAATGTAAAATTATTTTCTAATATTATTCAGTGGCAGTCATCAGGTTCTTTGACATTACTCGGTATTTATTAATTAACCATGCCCGTCTCAACAAATTTACCTTTAAAAGAAAACTCTCTTTTCAAAAGAGCTATGAAGTGTTACGAAAATAAGCAATATAAAAACGGAGTGAAGTTTATTAATCAAATTTTGGCGAACCCGAAATATGCCGAGCATGGAGAGACTTTGGCAGTGAAAGGACTTTTATTTTATTGTTTAGGAAAAAGAGACGATGCATATGAGTACGTTAAGAAAGGTTTAAAAATGGAATTGAAATCCTATTTGTGTTGGCATACGTACGGTATATTGCACAGGTCTGATAAAAATTACGAAGAGGCAATTAAGTGCTTTCGTAATGCACTTAGATGGGAAAGTGGCAATGCCCAGATCCTCCAAGATCTTTCTGTTCTCCAGGTTCAAATTAGAGATTTGGAAGGATACTTGGATACGCGAGCCAAACTCTTTCAGGTAGCTCCAACCCAGCGTGCGGCTTGGGCTGGTTACGCTATTGCTAATCACTTGAATAAGGATTACGAGACCTGTCTCAAAATTTTGGACACTTTTAGGAAAAATCTTACCTCCAGTTACTCAAGTTATTCTTTAAACGAATACAGTGAGTTGTTGCTCTACGAAAACTTAGTAATCGAGGAATCTGGTGATCTTACGGGAGCATTGAAGCACCTAACTGAATATCAAACCCATATCTGCGACAAAGTCGCTATACTTGAAAACTTTTCGCGACTTCATCTCTCGCTGAAGAACTATGAAGACGCCGAATCATATGTTAACCAACTTCTTGCAAGAAATCCAGAAAGAATGACCTATTATTTCTGGTTGTTTGAAGCCCTGGAACTCAAAACTGATGAGGAAAAGTACAAAACTCTCAAAAATTTGTCCATAACACTACCCAGAGCTAGATTGCCTAAAAGAATGATTCTTGATTATATCCACGGTGATAAGTTTTCTGAGGAGGTAGGTATTTATTTACAAAGAGAATTTAGAAGGGGTGTACCTCCGTTATTTGTTGACATTAAATCACTGTACAAGGATAATAGAAAAGCTGAAATTATAGAAAATCTAGTTCTTGATTACAAGCAATGTTTAATAAATAGTGGATTTCTCGTTGAAGGAAACCCTCTACCAGAACCTCCCACAACTTTATTGTGGATCTATTATTTCCTAGCACAGCATTATTGTTATTTTAAAAACTATGATGAAGCACTGAGCTATATTGATCTGGCCATCTGCCATACTCCAACCCTCCCAGATTTATATATGACTAAAGGTAAAATTTACAAGAAAGCTGGTAATCATGAATTAGCTTCAGATTGGTTAATGGAGGCTCGGTCATTAGACTCATCAGATAGATTTATCAATTCTAAATGTGCATACTATCATTTCAAAGCTAACAGAATCAAAATTGCTGAGGAAGTGACTTCCTTCTTTACAGTTGATAGTGTCAATGTAACCGAAAGTCTCTCTGAGATGCAGTGTATATGGTATTTGCTGGAATGTGCTTTAGCATACGAAAGACTCGGTATGTATGGAGATGCTCTTAAGAAGTGTCATGAAATCGACAGGCATTTTGATCAGTTTTATCAAGATCAGTTTGATTTTCATTCATATTGTTTGCGAGGGATGACCTTAAGACCGTACATATATCTTTTACGGTTTGAGGAAGAAATAAAAGATCACGGGTTCTACAAAAAAACAGCACAATGCGCTATTAGAATTTATATTAGGTTGCATGATGCTCCAAAAAAGATAGCTGCATCAGAGTCTACCAATGAAGCTACTTCTCTAACCTCCAGTGAGCTGAGGAAATTGAAGAATAAAGAGAGAAAAGCCAAGAAGAGAGCTGAGCTGGCAAAAGGAGGTGATGAGAAACAAGATGCAAAATCTAAGCCGAAAGCTGATGAAAAGATCTCTTTTGACTCTTACACTGAATATCTCAATCCTGAATATCTTGAAAATACTCCTAGACCTTTAGAAGAGGCATTAAGATTTCTATTACCTTTAAAAACATTTTCTGCCCAGGACATCACCACTCATCTCGCAGCTTTTGAAATATATTACAGAAAAGGGAAATTACTTTTGATGTTGCAAGCCATCAAACGAGGATGTTTAATCAACCAGGATGATCCATTACTCCATGAAATGATAGTTAGATTGGCTTTATTAGTACAGAAAATAAGGGCTGATGGTTTGCTAAAATATCCATTAAGTGAAGTTGTCGATAAACAAATGGAACCTATTTGGAAGGGAAGAACACCCACAGATATAAACAATGATTATATGAAGCGCCATCAATTTAATTTACCTGGTTTGGTGCAATCTGCAAGGTGTTTATACCTGATTGATAATACTAAGCAGTCAGAAGCACTTGAGATGTGTACCCGTCTTGATGACTCCATTAAAAATATAACCGTTGAAGAATGTTCTAGAGTTGCAAATTATATGAAATACGGGCTTCTTGGGCATATTAAAAGTGAGGAAATCGATAATTATATTAAAAAATGCCATGAAAAATTTCCATTAGCAAGTGTATTTATGCCCCCTGAACAATCAGAGACAAATATTTTTAAGTAAGAATATTTTTAGATAATTGAATACTATTGTGACCTGGTTATTTGTCTTAATCAATTTTTAATCTATTAATAATGATTTACAGCCATATCTCGTGATCATTTTTAACTGATTTAACTAATTTTGTGACTTAATTTTGAAGTGATGTAAATTTAATATTTGATATAGAGTTAAAATATAAATTATATTATTTAAAATTAAAGTCTTGTTATAATATTGGTAGTTTTCTGTATTTCAATGAATAATATGTTATTATATTTTTGGGTGCTGTATTTCATATAAAAATTGTTATAAAGTATGTTGTTATGTTAATGACAGTATTCTACTTTTTAGGGGTTTATTAACAATTATATATTTATCTATTTTCTAATGTTTTATGAAAAAATATAACACTTGCCAAAATATTTTCAATTTTTTTCTTTTTAATTTCCTAATTTAGTGAAAAATGTTCATGCATAAAAATAAAAATATCAGATACTCACTTGGATTTTTTATTCATGGATATTGTTCTGCTAAAAAAAACACTCAGTTTCTGATCAAATTATTTAAATTTAAAATATAACAATTTACATCGGCTATTAAAAAATATAATACATTTTTTAGACACTTAAAAATATAGCACAGTTTTTGGGTGAAAATAGTTACTGAAATTGTGAGACCCTTCTGAATCAGGTTGTATCATCTTAACATTAAATCCACTTGAATTTCTGACTCTAGAGTCTATATAATAACTTGAATTGTAAAAAAACAAATACAAAAATGTTTTATACCGAATTTAACTTTGATAGAATTATTTTTGTGTGAAGTAAAATGTAAGTGAAGTATATACTATAAAATCATGTAATGTTATTTCATTGAATTAACATTAAAAAATATTAATTACTCATAAAATTTAAGAATGTAAAGATAGTTTCTACGTAAACCAACATAGTTTTCTTTTTTAATTTAAAATATTTATTATTATGATTATGATTGTTAATATATTTGTTAATATAGCTAGTATTATATAAGACACAGGATAGAATTACAGTTGTCAATTAAGTTGAAAAGGTCATTGCTCAGTTAAAAAAAAATAAAATAAGCATTCATTTATTTTTATGTGATTATGGAAAAAGATTTGAAATGGGGAATTAGCCCAAGAAACAACTAATAAGGTTAATTCTATCAAGTTTATGTACTAAGAGATATTTTATCAATCTATTTATTAGTTCAATGAAAATAGTAAGAATAAAAGAAATATTTGTTTCATAAACTTGTTTATTTATTTATCTATAGCTTTAAAATAACAGCACATAAATTTGATGGATCAGTGTCGCCAGATCGAATGAATGGTGGTGACGTCATAGCTCAGACGGACTTATGAAAACACATAAATAAGATATGAAAAATAACCACAGCATTTTTTCCATAATGAATGATTTTGTTTCTATTTAAACCAAATAATATAAGTAATGCAGTTTTCTGTATGCTTTTTTTTTTTTTTTTTTTTTTTTTTTTTTTTTTTTTTTTTTTTTTTTTTTTTTTTTTTTTTTTTAAAGTACTATTAAGTTATACAACTTTTTCTTTTGTAAATACCGACTTTTTTCTTTATTTTTAAAAATCTTTTAATAGAATATAAAATAATTTAATTTTGAATTTAAAAATATCATGTAAACAAAATATGTTCCGCTGTTGGCCATATGAAGATAATTAAGTGTTTGGGGGGGCACACCGCTTTCGGCTACTTCAGCACTTAAAATAAAAGCACTTCCCTTAACTAAAACCGGCTCTAATAAGATGCAGGCTTTACTTGAGTATAATAAGGTCATCGAGACGGAGTTGAGCTCCAGGCCAACACTACAGCATCTAATTCTCAAGTCAAATCCGATAATTATTTTAAGTATCGTCAACACTTCTAACTTTGTCGTAAATAAATGCAATAATAGCCTCAATGTTGTAGACTTCCGTAAGAAACTCCATTCCAACTATAACTCATTAGTTCCTTCAATCCTTGTTTCCTCTTCGATTCTTGGTAATCCTCCGAAACCTCTGAAAAAGAAGATGATCACGATTTAGAATTTTCTCTATTAATGGGCAGTTTATTTAAAGGTATGTCATATCATTTTATCAATGTTGTTTAACATTTACTGGTTATAGTTATTATTAATAGAGTTGTAAATTTCAGTAAATAATATATATATATATATATATATATATATAATATATATATGAATGAATGAATGAATAAAGCCTTTATTGCAAGGATAACATTTAAAAATTATAATATTAACTTTTAGGTCTAAAATAATTTCTAATATAATCTAATAAAAAGTTCTCATATAATTGGAAAAAAATATAATGCTATGTGAAAAATAATAATAATGCATATACTTGTTAAATGAAAAAAAAACAACTATATAATTAATGTTCCTTAGTTACTTAAGATATTTACAATATGTTATCCCTACAGGCCTCTCCTTACGGAGGTGATGGTCTAACTTCCCCGGTGACCAAACCTATTGGGAAGTGATATATATATATATATATATTAATGGGGATGAAATATATCTTGGACAATTAATACGTCTTTGTTAAAACGAAAAAGAACAGTTATTCAATCTTTAAATTTTAAAGTACCTGTTCAGAACTAAAAGGTAAATGTTTGATTCCTTAAAAAAAAAAATTTCTATGCATGATGTAGCAAATTAATACCAGTATACTACAAACATGAATTTTTCTTGGCAAGTAATATAAAAAGATCATATGTGCTTGGCTTCGATAAGACACTGAAAAGCAAAACCTATATATTTGTGATTTCAGAATAAGTTTTTTGATTAAACGTAAAAGGAAGTGGCCTCACGAAAAAAAATTAAGGTAAGTAATTT
The DNA here is from genome assembly GCA_023052935.1 of Piezodorus guildinii. Classification (NCBI taxonomy): domain Eukaryota; kingdom Metazoa; phylum Arthropoda; class Insecta; order Hemiptera; family Pentatomidae; genus Piezodorus; species Piezodorus guildinii. The sequence continues at coordinate 72,655,026 of CM041294.1, read as the reverse complement.
CAAGACAACATTAACTTTAAGAAATAGTTTTGCTTTAATTAATCGATTATTAATAATTAGACACTCAAGTTTTATTTCATTCTTTTTTTGTTTGTTTATTCATTGAAAGTCACTTTAGGATACTGTGGCTAATTGGACGATTCTTCAGTGGAAGTAAAGTATGTCTATCCAGGTATCTTTATCGTGTACCTGCCATGGCACTGACTCGGAACCACTATTTTACGTTCCCTCCAAAGGACGGTAAACCAAGGATTTTTTAAAAACCCTTAAGTCCATCAACTGGATTCGAACTCAAATGCTTTTGTATGGAAATATAATATAATGGATCCTCGAGAATTCATCCTATTCATTTTTATTTAAACCATACATTACATTTTTCAATACTATGCTGATCTACAGATGCACAATATTTATTTTCATAGAAATTCTATCATTCTTAAACATTATTTTCGTTAAAATGAGAAAGGGCGAAGCGTGCAGTGGTCCAGATTGTGAGTGAATGTAGCTGAACCTACCGTTTTGTCACTTTTATGTACTCCTGATACGGTGGCAATGACTAAGTATCAGACATAAATTCGAAATTGAGTTCTTGATGTATAAGAGTTACAAATGAGTCTCAGGTGCAGGTCTAATCATGGCAGTGAAACGTTTGTGGCCTTCACCGTGAACTTTTAATCACTAATTTATAGATAATGGTCTTAATATTTTTTTTTTAGATTGTTAATAAGGTTCATGATACATTTTGTTTTTATCAACATCATTTAAAAAAGAAGCTGTTAAACATTTTTGCTTATTAAATTGGAGTAAACAATAATTCATTCCTATATATTTTTTTATAATAGCAGCTTATACTATGACAAGGGGCTCCATAATTTTCGTTGATTAAAATAATTAGAACGGAGTGCATTAAGTAATTAAGAGCGCTCGGCGCCATAGGCAATTAACTTACAATCTCCAAGTGCAGACTGATTTGCATGATTACTGCAGACTTATGAATTAGTAGCCATAATGAAGTTAATTGGCTAAGTCCGACAACGCTTCTGTGATTAGAGTTTGTCTACTGCAAGTTAATTCATCCTCTTTGCGATTATTGCTATAAACCATCCCGCGGTGTCATTACAGTCAATTATCTTTCATTGGATTATAATAGGTTTGTTCCAATTTGGCCATCAGAAAACTGCCGGAGCATGCGCAGTACAGTTTACTGTCCCAAAACATTCTGTTCTCGATCCACTTCTTTACATACTATACACACACGATATGCGAATCAGCTCTGCAACTATCTTAACCCTTCTAAGGTAGGTTGGGGTCAGATCTGTTTTTTGTAGATAGTAACCAAACAATAGTTTTGAAGACCACTGCACATTAGGTACCCTATAAGTCATTCTTATTTCCCATTTTACCGGAGCGGGTTTTCCAACTAGTCACTTCCTAGTAACAATTATCTTACTGTTAGCTCTTTCACTCTTTGGGCGGGTAGTAATTGATCCCACATTACTCAGTATGCTCCCAATTTCTATTATAGTCAGTTATTCACAAGTTTTAATTGCTCATTTAGCTATGTTTTTTCACAAGTTTTGTTTGCTAATTTATCTATAGTTTTAACTATTTTAATGACTTTTAGGCATTATAAAACAAAAAATAAAAACCTGTACTACTACACAACCCTTGAAGGGTCTTGGGCTCAGTACATATAGAGATTCCTACTGTTTCTAGGCCAACGGTCGTGCAATGAGGTGATAAGGCCTTGATCACGCTCAGCCGTAAGGATTTTTCTCCAGTTTTTTTGGGTACCCACTCTTTAGAAGCACGGTCAGCCCCAGGCCGGTCTCCATACCCTAGATTCTCCGACTGAATTAACAGAATAAATAATATTCTACCACAGCCGGGATTCGTACCCCGGATCCGGAGCACAGAAGACCAGTTCTATCCACTAGACCACGCCGCTTCCTTTAGTTATTATAATACCTTAAATAAATTGTTTTACCCTTTATATTTTGTTTTATTCCTTAGCTGTGAGACATTATTTCTTAAGCAATATTAATAATTTATCAAAAGTTACATGAAACCAAATGTTTATTTTTCTGTTATTAACTATTATTTTGGTTGAACAGTTTACACTTATTTTAGAATAGAATAGAAAATAATTGTTATTCTGGGACAGAGTCCTTTAAGAACAACTAATTAATAACAATTAAGGTATACAGTGTATCTGGCCAAAAGACCAAATTTGATGATTTTAAATTTCAAATTTTTTTGAATGATTTCATGATTCACCAAATGATTTCATGATTTCTAAATTAGCGGGTCGGATCCGACCCCAACTTACCAGGTAGGAGTCTGAAATTCACCTTACCAACGAAGGGCTAAAAAACATCTGAATCCTACATTCGCCACACAGACATTACAAAACTACTTAACGCAATTTTGGACAATTCTGCTATCCTAAGATTGATCCTAACACATTATTTTGGCACTTCGATATGAAACCTGTCCTCCAGTTTATCTTTACAACATCCAAATTCCACAGACAGATACAATCAAACATCTCGACTTGACATGGGACCCATACTTCTAGGACAGACAGATAATGTTAAACAAAAGGCTAAAACTTTCACACTCACTACTTTCAAGACGTTCAAAATTAAACTTAAACAGACATTGAACACTTACAACACATACTTACTGATTGTTACTGATTACCCTTTTACACCAAAGCGTCACAGATATACGGAAAGCCAGAAAGGCACACTTACGTAAACTTTAAATTTCCAGAACCAAAACTTTCAGAAATATAACAAATTCTTCATGGTACGTTAGTACGAGACAATATGTATAGTTATAGTATACCTTATCAAACCTTTGCCCAATTATAATCACTGGTAGTCAACTTCATGACTGGTGTGAATAAAAAAAAAAAAAATTAAAATAACAGTAGGTTATTTCCAATAATTATAATTACTTTTTGGGCGCATTTGAAATGATTTTACGTCAGTAAACCAGTTTTCAGCTAAAGCGCGAACTTCAAGCGCTGAGAAATTGTGTTTGAACAAAGGCCTGATTACTTGAATTTTGGTCTTGGACGCGTTACAACAAATAAAATGTACTGTGCGTAATCTGGCCGCTTTCTAGAGCTGATGGAAAGAAGCTAATATGCAATATACGAGTATGATTTCAAGTATCAATAAAAAATAGTGTTTTTGATCATATCATGAACTTGTACCACTACAATCAATGAACAAATCATATAACTATAAACCTTGATGTTTTTGATATGATTCCTTTCATGTTCTTGTGATGGCGTTTGATATTTTTTTTAAGACTTAGTTGGAACAGCTACATCAGAAGAATGCGTATTCAGGTTGAAAGTATTGTTCTTTGCATTTATAGATTATTGATCATATGTTAAATACTTTCATAATCAAAATAAAAAAGCTAAATTGGTTGTCCTGGTTAATGAAGATGACGATACATATTTCCAAATCCTAAATTATGAGCTGTTTATCAACATCAGAGTCTACTGGATCGAGCGTGCAATGACTTGCGACAGGTCATAAATTTTTTATTTGTTCCTTTTTGATTTGTCTACAAAGGGATAACGTCCGAGGCCGCAAACATACGAGGATAGTAAATTTTACTGGAAGTGTTTAAGGATTGAGAAAAAAATATGAAGGGCTTGGAAATGTTAGCAAACATATAACGACAGGGACGTGTTTGTAAACAGGAGATTGCTATGGAGCTGACAAGATATACAAACAGTGGCTAGTGATGTAGCAAACGGTTCGGGATGCAAAACACAGTTGTTTGCCCCATTGCTGTCGTTTACATTCAGTTTGAAAAATGCAATGCAGTCAGAGAGTCGGAAAAATTTGCTAGTTTGAAATAAAGTGGGGGCATAACCAATTTTAAATATGTCAATCCGGCAGGTCTAACTGAGACCTGCATCAACCAATAACCTAATTGGGTATTGAAATTTTTTACTTTCACTTATATATATATATAGTAAGGAGAAGTATTGCGATCGTAAAAATTGTCGAATTCCAGTTTTCAATTGAAATCCACGTTTTAGGATTACAAAGCAAATTACAAAGCAAGCAAGCAATGTGCGTTTGTTTATGTCAAGTCTAGCACAAAAACGAAAAGTCTTACGAAACATATAAGCCCGAGATGTTACATCAACTTTTTCATAAAAATCACCAGAAGAGCCATTTTATATGAATGTTTTTGATAATTAACTAATGATGAAAAGAGGAAAATACATTTTTTACGTACTTATTGTTCTTTTTTAATATAAGAACTACAATATACATGTATAATATACTGTTGGAATGCTACTAAAGATTTAAGAAAAAATATCATCTTATACAAAAAAATTGTAAAAGATAATGGGAAGTGGTGAAATAAAACTAACTGATTCTTTGGGATAATAAAACAGTAGATTATAGATCTTTACTGTATTTAAAAATTCTAAAATTGATTGTAACAATGGAGGTAAGTTAGGTCATGTGTAGCGCACACTACATTTTTTTGTTTACATTTGAGTCGTGTTAAATACATTATTTTAACTTTTATTGTAAATATACAAATGAGCATAAACAAATGTATTATATTTTAACTGAAATAAGGGACAGTTCTCCGAAAGACCTGGGTGTCAATATAAAAAATATAGGATTGTTGGTAGAAAAAACATTATTTTAGACACTTTTAGGATTATCCACCATCAACTGCATGATAAATAAAGAGTGAAAATATGTATATTAATATTGAATATATGTAATATGTATATTGAAAATATTTTATGTATGTATATTATTATGTGCGCACCAAAGATTTTAATTTAAAACCTAGTTGAAGAGAGGAAAAATAAAATATAATAAGATATGTTGGAGAAAAAGAATGTTAATGTAAATAACTAAACTATATTGGAAATTACGTATTTAAAATAGATTAGAAAAAAAAAATGTATATCCAGTATTTCAAATAGAAATTGGAACCTCTGTAGTTAAATTCAATTTAAGAATTTCAAAATACATTTAGGGATGGAAATAAATAGTTAAAGAATTAATTACATTCAGTTTTAATAAAAACAAGAGTTTTAATAAATGATATATTATCTACGATTTTCCTACTGTCTTAAGCAAAATATTGCATTATGTAAATCGAACGATGATTGAAACTATATTATCATCATAAAAGGATAACTGAAATCATGTAAGAAACTTATTTGTGACTATATGTACTTGTAAACATTGTATATAAATAAATATTATTATTATTACAATTATCTACGACAATCAGTTAATTTTATCCGATTTTCATCTCTCCTCGTTAACTTTTTCAATTTTGTTTATAAGATAATATTTTGTTATAAAATCTTTAGTTTTCCAACTTTATATTACACATCCATGTAACTGTTTTTGTGACCGAAAACACTAAATTACATACAAAAATATAATTGGTCTTTTCTTTTCTAGTTGTATATATGATGAAATTTTTATTTTTATATGGCTATAGAGTGTACACAATTAAATGTACTTAAATATCAGCATTGAAGTCCCGTCAGAAAATTTAATTAGATTGGAACCTATATTATACCAAAGTTCACAAAATTTTACATCGATATATCAAGTTCAATAAACCTCGTTATAGCCATTTTTGAGAAAAAAAGTGCAAAATGCATTATTTAAAGTGGCTCTTCTGGTTGGCTAATTTTGATGAAAGGTTGCGTATAGTTGTTTTAAATATGAAATTGCTCGCTGTTTCCGGCTACTTCAACACTCACTAGACAAATGGTCAAACCTTCCTCTTAACTACAAATGGCTCATCTACATGTCTAATATAAGACCAATCTGGACTTGCGGAATAGAGCTATGGGGCTCTACTAAACCATAACATTCTTTCCGCAACCAATCCCTACAATCAAAAATCCTTCGTAAAATTCTCAACGCACCTTACTTTTTCACGAATAAACTCATCCATAAAGGCCTTAATGTTCCCTATGTTACTGATTTGGCCTGGACCAGGTATCAATCCTTTTATAATAAACTCTATTCTCACTCTAACCCACTAGTTTCAATCCTTTCTTCCTCTTCAGGTCCTGATAATCCTCTGAGACGCCTGAAAAGGAGATGGCCACGGGACCTTCTAGTTTAGAATATCTTTAGAGTGCTTCCAATGGGAAGCTTCCCTACATGTATTTCATGTCATATTATTACATAACTATCACATTTACTTGAAGTATTTTTTTGGTAATACAGTTGTGAATATCAACAAAAATGTTTTTGTTTTGTTTTAAAATTAAATTTCAGTTTCGTACGACTTTTCGTTTTCGCGCTTGATTTACTACACACACGCTTACCTTTTAGTTGGACTTGTTAATTTGGAGTCAGGGTATTTCCATATATTTCCGTCGAAAACTGAAATTCGATTTTTTTTACGATCGCAATACTTTACTTTACTATATATTTCATATATAGGTAAGTGAAAGTAAAAAGATCCGAGTGGAGAAGTTTATTCTGGTCTGGTACTTCTAGATAAACTTTTTGGATAAGAAACATGACTCCTGCCAGCTCTGTCAAGGATTCTTTGCATTGCTGCGGTTGTAACATTATTTAAAAAGTCTTATCTCAGGGAATGTGCGCAGGCTGGTGGAATAGTCCTCTAAATAGGTTCAAAGTGGAAGATAGTGTTTCACTTTAGCAAGGAGCCTTAAAAGCCTGGCAAAGAGGTAGGAGGTTAGAGGGGGAGGGGGAAAAAAAGAAGACAAAGAGATACAGCGGGCCGTAACTTTTAGTTAAACGGATGCGGTGTAACGGAAGGAGCGGGGAAGTGGTTCCCCTTTTAAGTAAATATTGTGTTACCTTCCCCTCCTTAAGTCTCCTTCCGTCTTTATTTACGTCGTAGGATGGGGAAAATATCATCCTCCACTCGGCGGCTTTCGGAGCTGCTCCCTGTCAGGGCCTTACTGCCTTGCCAATTTATATAACAGTCTATTTCACGGTGGACTGGTTAGTTATTGCCGTGAGGGGAATTGGAAGGGCGTATTTTATGTTGTATTGCGTTAGGGTCAATTTGCATTTCGGGGGCCCCATGTCGGGCAACCGAATTGGTACGTCACCTCCTTCACACGCCTCCACATCTCTCTTCACACGTCTATGGACTCTCTCTGACAGGGGTCCAATAACAAAAAGTAACCAGTTTGGATATTTAATTACACTAATATTCATTAGATTAATGAAAATGTGACAACAATTTACATACTGCTACCGCACACACAAAATAATAATAAGATAGCAAACATTTTTTCAAAATGAGTAAAAAATTCGTGGTTATACTGGGCTTTGTTGGGGACGTAAAATGGTTCCTGTGAGATGTCAGGTTAAAGATCCCTATCCTGATTAAACATAAATAGGCAAAATTTTGATTTTGCTCTAGTATTGTCCGATTAGCCACAGTAACATAAAAGTGATATTATGTGAATAAAATTATATTATAGCATTAATCAAAATGATAAGAAGGACATCATACGTAGGGTAATCTATAGGAATGATAATAAACTGATTGCTGTGATAAAACATAATAAAAATCTGCTGAGGACAACATGCAACTTTCACCTATCTCTGTTGTTAAAATCAATTAATAGAGAAAGAACTATTACATAAATTTACTTTAGAAATAATTTCAAAAAATTATATTCAGTTCCGAAAAACACGTTTTACATAAAATAATATAACATTGTATGTACTATAATCATTTAATTGCATGGCCTATTCCTAACTTTGCATTACTCTTCACAACTTTTTGTATAAGATAACATTTGTTTCTAAAATTCTTAGCTTTCTAACGGCATATTATACATCTATATGACTGTTCTTGTGTTTTAACATTAAATATTTTCTTAAAACATATTTTATTCTTTAGTTGATCATCAAATTCGTTCAACTTGTATATTTAGCATTTCTTTTCAATGCTGATAAAATGATATAATTAATCTTTTGGAATCTGCAAAATTAAAGGTACGTTAGAGAAAGAAAATACAAATATCGCCATTTGTCATATCAGAGTATTTTTTATCAGAATAAAACGAACATAATATTAAAGAACGATTGTTTATACATAGATACAGCGAGTTTAATTAAAATCGTTGAAGCGGTTTATTAGAAAATCGTAAAAAGATGCAAAACGCATAGTATAAAGTACCACTTTCGGTCATCTGATATTCGTGAAAAATTTCAGTTGTGTACAGATTTTTTTTGCGAGACTTACTTATTTAATCTCGGGGTACCCTAAAACTTGTACTTCATTTGAAAACTGGAATTCGAAAAATTTTACGCCCGCTATACTTTCCCTTAGTATATATTTCATATATAGATAGGAAAGTGAATGTAATATGTATTTGCTTATATAGATAAGTTTTACAATAAATACAATTTTTGAAAATTAAATTAAGATATAAAGAATGGAAGAGGTATTTTAGCTTTTGGTTATTTTTTTGAGAAGTGAAGACCTGTTAAGGAAGAATATTTTATGATATTGAAGGAATTTATGAATGATAAATCCCATCCTTATATGTTTGTCATTTCATGTTTCAAAGACGATCATATATTTACGCAGCCCATAGAATATAATTGGCACCCGTTGATGGATTCCTTTGAGAGCCGAGACCCCTGCGTTGGATGGGCTGACCACCACAAAATGCTGATGGAACAAACCTCCAATCAGAGATGGGACCACCCAGAGACCACAGATGGCGCCCACACAGGAGGCGATCACTCGACGCCTTGACAGCTCGCAGCTGGCCAGGACTCTTGTACTCTTTAATCTATTGCTCTCTGTCAACGGAGCACCTCTTCTATTTTTTCTTCTCGATTTATATGCGGTGGCCTCGGGGGCGATCGTCCTTTATGTCTTCACCACTGGACCTCGAAGTGGAGGGAGTGGTGAACGGAACTATGGCAGGGCAGGTGTGGTGTGAGGAATCGAAACCAAAGCGATGAGTATCCTTCACTGGATAATAGCAACAGGAAATACAAAGTTCCTATCGAATTTCTGATCCTAAGCTCTTCGAACTGATTGATCCTTACAATTTGATCAGATACACAGAGGCAATTTACTTGTAATAACAAAAATTAGGATGATATATTGTAGGTGTCTCGGTCAAATTATCGTTTTTCCCTCAGACATACTGACTACGTTCCGAAATCACTTTGAATGATCTGTTTATTGAAAAAAAAAAATAACGTTTAATATTTTACAGGCGTTGATGACCAACCCCTTGTTGAACAACTATAAACCACATCAAATAAATAAATGGTCTCGTTCATGTCTGTTTAATTTTAGCCTATTTAATAGTTGTGTTACATAATAAAGTTGTAAATATCAATAACAAAAATTTAAAATAAGAAATAAATTATTACTCTATGTATTTTCTGAAAAACTGCTGGAACGATTTTGATTTCGAAAAGATTAATATGAATCTGTATAACTAAATGCTCTATCATATCAGATAGGTTTTAAAATAATTGAAATTGTCTAGCTGGTTTAAAATGCCGAATTTATTTTCTAAAAGTACCTTATTCATTTGAATAGTTGACCATTTCGCATAGATCATTAGATGAAAATATATGTTTTTACAAGAACTAATGGGAATTTCAACGGTTCAAACTGTAATGATGTTTTAAACTGTTAGTGAAAGTAGTGTTATGCGCGAATTATGAAATGTTCAATTTTGTTTTTTGTAAAGGCTATATTCGATTCGTATTATAGCTTTTTTCAGCCAAATTCATAATTTTTTCAGTCAAATTCGTAATTTTGTCAGTCAAATTCATATTTTTTTCAGTCTAATTCATAATTTTTTCAATCAAATTCATAATTTTTTCAGTCAATTTCATAATTTCTTGTACCTATTTTATACAGTCAATTTAATGAGGTTTTGCTACCAAGAACATGTGCTTAATCCGACGGTGCAGCGGGAGTCTTAAGTATTGCCTATCCAGGTTTACTTAAGATATGGATCTTTTACGAGTTCCACTTTTTAAATCTTTTAAGAGTCACCTGTGGTGCACAAATTTAGGGCGATCTGCTGGTTTTGGGCTTGCTACCTTAAGCATAGAAGGCTGTTATCCTAGCCACTACTCCACAGGTGACCGCCAATGCATTCAACAAGGTGTTTGAATCAGCCGGGTTTGAACCCGTGACCTTGGGCATATTAATCTTTAAAACCTTGCTGAATGCATCCAGGGTCACCTGTGGAGTAGTGGCTAGCATAACAGCCTCTTTTAAAGGACGAAATAACCATGGATTTTTACTCCCTAAAAGCAAATATAGGGCCATCTACCAGGTATGAACTCGCTATCTAGTGGATAGAAGAATGTTATGCCAGCCACTGCACCACAGGTGACCCTCGTTGCATTCAACAAACTGTTTGAATTTGCCGGGTTTGAACCCGTGACCTTGGACATATTAGTCCTTAACACCTTTTAGAATGCATAAAGGTTCCCCTGTGGAGTAGTAGCTAGCCATAACAGCTCTCTATACTTAAGGTCGCAAGTTCAAAACCAGCAGATGACCCGCCCTATATTTACTTTTAGGGAGTAAAAATCCTTGGTTATTTAGTCCTTTAAAAGAGGCTGTTATGCTAGCCACTACTCCACAGGTGACCCTGGATGCATTCGGCAAGGTGTTAAAGATTAACATCTCCAAGGTCACGGGTTCAAACCCTGGCAGATTCAAACACCTTGTTGAATTCATTGAGGGTCACCTGTGGAGTAGTGGCTAGCATAACAGCCTTCTATGCTTAAGGTCGCAAGTCCAAAACCAACATATCGCCCTAAATTTGTGCGCCACAGGAGAATCTTAAAAGATTTAAAAAGTGGAACTCGTAAAAGATCCCTATCTCAAGTAAACCTGGATAAGCAAAACTTAAGACTCCCGCTGCCCCGTCGAATTAAGCAAATAACATAAAGTGACGTTAAATGGATAAACAACAAGATTTAATAAAAAAACAAGTAGCAAAACCTCATTAAATTGACTGTATAAAATGGGTACAAGAAATTATGACATTGACTGAAAAAATTATGAATTTGATTGAAAAAATTATGAATTTGATTGAAAAAATTATGAATTTGACTGAAAAAATTATGAATTCGATTGAAAAAATTATGAATTTGACTGGAAAAATTATGAATTTGACTGAAAAAAGCTAGATTAACCTCATTAGACAACATTGTTTATTTTTTCTAAATTGAAAACATACCAACAAGAGGTTATTATGTATCTGGTTTACGATAAGGAACTTTGCAGAACAATCTGCAATTTCAGTCAATACAAAAATTTGCACTGGCTTCTTTGCAATTTAAATTAGACTAAAACGAACGCTTCCCGTCCCGAAGACTCCATCAGAAATGCAGAAAGCATGAGGTAGTTAATATGAGCTGCAGACATCACCTGTAGATATGAGTGGTATATGTAACTGCGGCGGGGCTCATAATGTATTCATGAGGGCCCACAACTTCCTGGGGTGTGCAGAAATGTCTTTCATTGAGTCCTCTCCAATATCCTATACATGGCTGGTGTGTGGTACTCACCCTCTTTTTCCATGTCACTATTCGCGTGTCATCTCCAATGTTATTTCATCGTCATAAATTCGGACAAAACAAAAAAAGTGTTTACTTCCTGACTTGGAAAAAGAATAGAACCTGGTATAAGTCTATCTATAACTCTTTTTTCCAGTAGGGAAAAAATTGAGTTAGCGGCGAACGGGTGGATTGATAAAGTATAGAGATAAGGAAAGAAAGAAATAATCTACTACCAAATGTATTTTTAATCATTAATGTACATTTATACATAGGCGCATCAGTATGTTTTTTTTTTAAATGCAAACCTACATAGCTCATAAACGATAGGTTTTCCAGAGCAATCTTGCGTAACAAATACCATGGTATATTCAAATTCAATTTGTAGTAATTTAAAAAAAAAAATGTCGATTTATACTTTTAAAATTCATGGAGTTCTTCTTGATTAGCTCTTGCAAACTAACCAGTTTACATCAACCACTGTTCCATGGTCTTTCCTTTCCTCCATATCCTCAGTGATGGTAAATTATTGCAGTGGGCTTATAAATATTCAAGATGGGCTTGAAATTGAAGTAAGGATCTTCACAAGGTAGAGGTGACCCATATTACCAAGAGGCATAATAGAATGGTATATTTTATATGTAATATAAATATAGCATAAAAAACGTTAAATGTGTCTTGATACAGCAAAACGTAAGAATTATTGCAATATTTCACATCCCTAAATTAGGGTTATGCAATGTAAAAATGTAACCAAACCTTTTTCCTTTCACTTTTTTTTTTTGTCTCGCCTTTTAATTTTGTATTTTCATTACAATAATTTGAACAAACTCTCCTTCTTACTCTTGGCCACTTTACTTAGTCCCATGTGGATGAACCTTTTTGTTTCACATCTATAGTGATGTATGCAGTTTTCCTAAAATAAATTTTCTAAATGACGTAAAAGGTAGTAGAAATGATCCAGCCACCTCAACAAAGGTTCTCTTGATACCGCAGCCACTACGAATCACGTATATTATTTCTCATCAAGGGAGCGTCAGTAGAAAAAAGTTTCAATAACGCCTTGAGTAATCTATAAAGAAAAATGCCGGATCAAAGAGAGGTCGTTTATAAGCCGTGGTATAATGAAAGGTGATATTTCAGCCTGGGAACCTCATCGATTCTTCCAAATGGGAACCGAAAGAAAGACTGACAATAGATAATTGGGCCTCGGAGAATGAACGACCCGCCGACAATGAACAATCATTCGTTATTCCTCCATCCATCATGGAATAACTCATCAATCATTCGCTATTATTCAACTTTTATTCAGCGCAGAACGCTCCCCGCCCTTTGTGGCCAGCCCTTTGTCCGCTCCTTCCAGCGTGTCCGCTCTGTTAGGGATATTGATAGGCCCTCTCGAGGCAATTAGTAATGTCTTGTCGCCCCAGCTTATATTATATTTCTAAAAGCTTCTGGTTTTGTTTATAGAGAAATAGATGGACAATAAGACAATATTACGGTAAACATATGAGTACCATAGGCGAATTAATGAGGATAAGCAATTTTCGATCTAAAACCTCTCTACTCATAGCTCTCAAAAAATACTTCCCTCCCCACCTTAAAAAAATAGGGCTACGTTTCAAGACATGTAGAACCCGAATAATGAATAAACCGTCCGCGGCATTTCTCCGAAATTTATGTATCAATTTTTCTGGAATCGCCAAAAAATTACTTGGTGATGCAACGATGATCCTAACACCTAGAGGTTGATACCAGCTGGTTGTTTTTAAAATGGCGGCCGATTAAAAGTGATTTAATTCAATAACTCAGTTATTTTTTAAGACAGAGAAAAAATTGATTAGCGTCATTTGTCAAAAAAAACAACCAATAATTAGGAAAAAGCAAAGAAAAAAAAAATGAAATTTTATCCATAAATACGCCAATAACTCAGTTATTTCTGAAGATAGAGTAAAAAGTTATTAGTGTTGTTTAACCAAAAAAACCGAGTAATCAGAAAAAAAAAATTGGAATTTTACTCATCAATTTACGGGTTTATTTATGGTAAAAATCAGTTTTTTTTTATCTCAGTTATTTCTGAAGATAAAGAAAAACTTGTTAGGGTTTCTCACCAACAGAACCTAAATAATCAGAAAAAAAAGTTGATCTATATATTCCTGAAAAATTAATCGACAAATTTGTTCAAATTCATTCACTAATTGAAATTTGTTCAGAACTAGCAGAGATATAGCTTTCTGAAATTAGTAACGGTGATATTCCATTTTCCTTTGAATTGTTTATTACTTTTTATATTAGTTAATTGCCCATAAAAAGTTATGCCCTAATAAAGTCATTTGGAAATACTAAACCATTGGGTAATAATTTGCAGAGTTTTTTACGACTTAGTTGTTTCTCTTTCCTTAATATCCTTGCTTCTTCTTTCGATCGTGCCAGCCTCCCTCTCGAAGACCTCTGGTAGCCATTCCTTCCTCCATATCCTGGAACCATCTCTTCCTAGATCTTTTTCTTTTTTGCCTTTTAGTCGGTTGATAAAGAAAGGTCAATTTGGCCACTGTCATTGTTTTTAAATATCCATACCGTTTCAACCTTTTTATTTTCTATTTCATATAGTATATTGTTTCTTGTTGGACATTTCGCCTGATAGTTTTGTTGGGAACATGCTGCAGTCTGGAAATAGCCCACGACCGTCTCCAAAAGTCCGTCTCCAAAGATAACATCCTTGCCTCCTCCTTTTTGTTAATCAGCCACGCTTGTGATCTATATAGAGTGACGCTTCTTAAAAAGGAATGGTAAGGCCTGTTCTTAGTTCGGAGACGCATCTACTTGTTCCATTATGCAGAATTTAATGTTCCGATTATCCGCTTTATTCTCGTAAGCATTTCGTTGATGTCATTAGAAGAATTGCCATTCTGAGTTATCCACCTGCCAAGATATTTAATAATATTGTATTAAATATTAAAAAATATGAACGGTGCCTTATAAATGTCTAGTCATATTGTGAGAGCAGATACTAGACCTCTATTGGAACAAAAAAGTTCATATCACGCATAGTCCGATTCTCAACCGTTAGGGGGGGGGATCGAATTTTGAGATTTTTACAGCTATTTATTGCTTTCGACAGAAAAACTAAAATTATATCTACCTAATTTACATGAACAGAAAAACAAGTGTTACTAAATGAAAGAAAAGAATGAGAAGAATGAAAACCAATTTTCCAAAAGCTTAAGAAGTTGAATCATCCAAATAAATAATTGAATTCCCAAGCGTTGACAATCGGACTAAGGGTGGTATTACTATTTTAGTTTCTCTCAAGAGATAAATGACAAAGTTTTTACTCGTAATGATTTTCTCAAATCTACCATTTACAGTGTATAGTATGGTAATTAATATAAAAACGTTTTTCTACCCAAGAAAATATATTTTTATACTAAAGTATGATATCCCTGATAACCATATTTGTAAGAGGTATTTAGTTCTAAGATGATTGATTATCTCTATATTTTTATTGTGCGAAATAATTTCTGATATAATAAATGTAGTTGACAAGAGTTGAATTCAAAAAAGGGATTCAGATAATATCCCATGTTGAAATAGATTTCCAATCCATAAGGCATAGTCATAAACTATTTACCGACAGCGAATCGCTAGTTTATATATTAATGTCATGACTCGTACTCCTGCTGAATTCCTCATTTTCTATCTGTGTCCCATCTGCCAGTTACCCTGTGAAAACATTTTGGCAGTGCTGATAGTCACAAAGTCTGTCAACTGACAAATTATATCGAATAGGAAAATGGGGACTTACAATTTCTATCCACTCCATCATTGATATCATAGAACGGAAAATAGGCGCCCGAACCGTCACAGTCCCGGGGGAAACTAATGATTAGTTACAACGACTCATTATAAAGCCGTCACTACCGGAAAGCAAAGTGCAATAACTGATATCACTCCACATCTACTCTAATTAAATATAGTTGCAGCTATGTTTAAGTAATGTCATGACTGATTGGAATGGCATTCGCTATGCTACAAGAAAGGTTAATTAACTAGGATGAATTTTGCATATTACAGCGAAACTGCCGAATTAATGAATTTCACTTCGACTAACATAAATCAACACAGACCTATAGTAAAAAAAATATAAAATAAACAAAAAACAAATAAATAAATGAGATGTAAATTATATTTTTCTACCTTTATTATAAAACTCACTATAAACCAATAACTTCGACATCAGCCATTAAATTACTGTTTAAGCAATCTTTATCGTCTACTGATAATGTTTTATTACTTAATGGCAGAACGTAATATTACAATATCCTTAGGTATAGGTATATCTGTACTTACGGTGTTTTGGCATTTATGGAAACATAATTGTATACTGGTCAAATTAAGATTATTTAGTTGTTATTTAGTTAGAAATTTGATTTTTAAAACAAATACTTATTTCATTTTTAGAAGGGGTATAGCTATTGAGTTATTATATAAAAAATATTTTTTAATGCTTTACAAATAATCATTTGTTCAACAATTTAAAGGACTTATTTTCGCGATTTGAGAGGTTTAGTAACTATAAATAAACTATACTCGAAAATATTTCTATTAATTTTAAAATTTTGTTGATTACAAGTTCATACTAAATTTATCAAAATTCATTAAAAAAAAGAATTATGTTGAATGTGTAATTCAAGTATTTTAACTTGAGCGGTAACACTGGTTAGCTAATATTATTCTGATTAAAATTTTCATATGACAAAATATCATCGGTATCATAATACTTCATTTAACATTCGCATTCAATCCGCAAATTATATAGTTTAAAAGATATCGTGAATTTAATCATATATGAACTTGTTACTCTCAGTCTCCTAACGAATATAGTAATTATTTCTTTAAATAAATTCAACTAATTCAAAAAAAAAAAAAAAAAATTAGATTTTTATAAAAGTTAAATATATGTAGTTAAATATATATAGTTAAATATATATAGTTAAATATATATAGTTAAATACAGCATCAAATAATATGAATTTGAAACGTCTTACAGTACAGTCCATGAAGAGTCTCGGGTCCAGAGATTTTATATTTTTTATTTATAATTTATTATATTGTCTTTTATAGTCCGTAACCACCCCAAATCGATGGATAGCTATACAATCTACTTTAAGTGGCCGGAATGTATCTCATTCCATCAACATCTTGTAACAAGGTGGCTGGGCAGTTAAACGGTTGAACAGTCCTCGCGTTGCCCAGTAACGTGATAAGAGAATTTAAAAAAGATAAATTAATTTCAAGTTCGCATCTCGGTTCCGGGGAACTTTTAACTCGTCAATAATCCCCCGCCCTCACACCCTTATTATGTTAAATATTATGTTTGTTTATTCATTTAACCTCAATTTATGGTACTGTGGCTAAATAGACAAGGCAATAATGGGAGTCCTAAATTTTGACTATCCAATTTTATATTAAAATCCAGTTTGATCAGGATCTTCTTTGTTTGTATATTCATTTAACGGCTAATCGGACGATGTTATAGTGGGAGTCCTAAATTTTGAATATCCAGTTTTGATTAGGATAGGGATCTTAAACGAGTACCTTACATCGCAAAGACTCAGGACCACCATTTTATTTCCCTTCCGAAAGACTCCATAACCAAAGATTTTTTTTTTCTCCTTTGAAATATCTTTAGTGAGCGACGTGGTCTGTTGGATAGACACTGTTCTTCGGGCCTTGGTTGGAATCCCAGCTATGCCAGAATATTATTAATTCTGTTATTTTAGCTGGGGAGCGATCCTATGGTAGGAGACCTTTCTGGGGCAGACTCAGTCTCTATAAAGTGGGTACCCTAAATGGAGAAAAACCTGACGGCTACGTGTGATCTCTACCTAATCACATCATTACATGGCCGTTGGCCTAGAAACAATACTAATCTCTATATGTACTGAGCCCAAGACCCTTCTTGGGTGTAGAGGTAGGGGATATTTCTTTTTTTTATTTCTTAGGACTATATGAAAATTTTGAAATCATTACCTTGGGTTTTATGGCTGTTATGCCAGGTGGGTACTCAGAAATTATTCTCTTATTGTATATTTCATACATATGTAAGTATAAGTAGTAATATCACTGTTAATAGTAAATCTAGTTTTCCGTTTAACCGTGCTTACAGAGATATGTGTGCGGATGCCACACTCTTCTCCTTTCCTTTCCCCAGCAAACACAATTACCCCCTAAGAAGCACTCGAGGTACCGGATGATGACGTTATATGAAGAGTTAGAGACAGGAGAGGGCGGTGTTGATGAAGTGTGAAAGTTGTTCAAGAACCACAAATCAAGCTAATGGCGCACTCTGTCCCCCGTCCTATTGTGCTTCCCCCTGTCAGCCCTCTCTGATTTAGTGCCTCTACGATTATGTTATGGTTAATAAATCCCGCCGCAGCTGCTCCTCTTTGTTGTCTATTGTTGTTGTTGTTGGGATTTTTTCTGTTGTGTTTGCCCTGAGCCATGTTTGAGGAGGCTTTACCATCAGTTGACGCCAGCTGTTTGGTGTCATCTTTCCCTCCGAGGAGATGGGAATTAGTTTCGCGAAGTGCTTTTGACAGGTCTCTTTTCTGATTCAGTGATTTCGGGATGTTAAAAAAAAAAAAAAAGTCCGTGTGTGGTAATTTTAGCGCAAAAACCATAAGTCTTACGAAACTGAAATTTCATATTTAAGACAACAATACGCCCGAGATATTACAGCAACTTTTTCGCTGAAATCGGCTGACCGGAAGTCCTACTTTATTCTATGCATTTACCACCTTTTTACGATTTTCTCAAAAACGGCTCTAACGATTTTGATTAAATTCGCTACATCGGTGTAAACATTAATGGGCTTTAACATAATGTCAGTTTAATTCTGATTGAAATAGTCTGACAGGGCTTAAATGGCGATGTTTTAAATATTCTTTCTCTAAACTAACTTTAATTTTGTACATTCCAAAATATCAACCATTTTATCCTAATAGCACTGATGGAAGACGGCTAAATATGATTGTTGAGCGAATTTGGTAAACAACTGGATGGAACAAAAATGGAAACATATTTTTTTGTTTTAAAGCATAAGAATAGTAATATAGATGTATATTATACCGTTGGATAGCAGGAAAAAATATTATCTGATACACGAAATTGTAAAGGGTAATGGAGAGCGATGAAAAGCCAATAAAACTAACAATTTCTGGTTCCTGAAAAGGGAAGTTTATGTTGACCGTGCTGCCACCTGGCGGCCTATAAAAGAAGCAGAGTGCCCCTAGTTGTTATCATTTTGACATTGAGTTGGAGGTAATTACCCTAAACACAAACTTATTGTTGTAGATAAAATTAAAATAGATTATTTAATAAAAGACATGTTTTTATTGAAATTCAATTTAATTAATTCTTTAACAATTTATTTTTATCTCTACATGTATTTAAAAATTCATAAATTTATTTTAACGACGGAGATAAGTGAAAGCGCGCACCAGATTTTTATCATTAAAAATAATAAACCAAAATCAAATTGATTTCGACGAAAACATGTGTTTCAGATTAAATAATCTAAAAATAGAAATTATTATCTTCAATAATCACTTAAATCTTTTCCGTCTTTCTGCATCACGTAGTACAGCTCAGTATAAAACATAATATTTTTCTAAAATCTTTAGCTATCCTACGGTATATTAATCATCTATGTTACTGTTCTGACGTTGAAAATACTAAAAATTACATTAAAAAATATTTTGCTTTTTTCTTAATATGTTGGTTATCAAACTCGTTCAACTAATGTTTTTAGCCACATTTTATTAATCCTCAAAAGCTGATCTGGTATTTTTTTTTAATCTAAAATATTTAAGATACTTTAGAAGGAGAAAATTAAAAAAAAAAACATCAATATTTAAGCCCTGTTAATCTATTTCAATCAGAATGAAAGCTACATGATATCAAAGCCCATTAAATTTTACATCGATATTGCGAGTTTACTCAAAATCGTTGGTGGCTCTTCTGGTAAGCTGATTTTGATAAAAAAGTAGCTTTAAAATTTCGAGGTTATTTTTCTCTTAAATATGAAATTTCAGTTTTGAACAACTTTTCGTTTGCGCGCTAGACTTACCATACATGGACACACACACACAGACAGACCTCTTTTCGGGACTTGGTCGTTTGTACTCAAGGGACCCTAAAACGAGAAATCTTGTTGAAAAAAACTTTCACGATTGCAATACTTTCCCTCACTATATATTTCATATATATGATAGTGATAGTAAAAAAACAAAAAAAAAAACTGGTAATATACAAGTTAAAGGAATTTGATGAGCAACTAAGGGAGAAAAGAGAAAATATATTTTTCGGGTATTTTTTTTCTCCGAACATAAGATTAGTAATATTCTCTTTTTCTCTTTCCGGTGGCGCGACAGGCCTTGTAGGCGTAATCTGTAATCTTAGGTGTAATATTCTGGGAGAATGCACTCGCGTGTATTAATATAGATGTACAATATACCGTTGGAAAGCTAAATATATTATTATTAGTAGCACGACAGGCCGTGCAGGGGCCTCGCGGTGTAATCCTCCTGTGAGAATACACTCGCGTTTCTCTATGCAATTTGTAGGTTAGGGTCATCACTCATTATGCCTAATCTTTTTATATATAATGAAAAAAAACATGTAGCCATATTTACAAAGTTGTATCAAGTAATAGAGAGTAATAAAAAGCTGATTAAACAAAACAATTGTTGTGGATAATAATTTATATTGCTTAATTATTTAATCTCAATATGTTTTAATTATTTAACCTTTTTTCAAATCCAACTTCTTAAATGGATCTTAACAGCGGGAATGAGTGTAAGTCGTGTGTTGCGTCACATATTTAACAATATGTTATTTGACAGTTTTTTTTTTTGACATTTTTCTAGTAGTCTTGTAAATGTCTAGAGACCTGGCTCGTTCCTGGGTACTCTTAAGATTAATAATAATTATGAGGGCTGGTTGTTTATATTGTAAATGCAGTGGACTGTATTTGAAAATAAAGATTATATAATGGTATTAGGTTCCAATCTGTATCTAGAGGTAAAGAAAATACAATGATGGTTAGTTTATTATAAATTTTGAATAAATAAAGAAAAATTGTACTGGTTCAGGTTGCGAAAGCCTCCTAGCAACTTGTTTCTTGTTCTGCAAAGCACAGTGCACCCTCCCCACAACCTGAACCAGAACAGAGCCCGACATCTGCCGCATTTGAAAGGCTCCAGGAGATAGCCGGGCACAATAGGACGGAGGGACGGTACTGGAGAACTGGAGAACCATTGGACCGCGAGGGAGATTACAACTGTATCCGTATTAGCGAGGGGGCGCTCTAATGCTCGCATTGTCGTCCTCGAGTTAATCCCATGTCGATGAGCTGGCTCACAAAGGGCGTCATCGATGTGGGGTGTCGGCCTTTTACATCGGATGATTACCTGAACCAGTTTCAGTCGAGGGGATCCACCGGCTTATGTGATTTGATCATGGATGTCAACTGCTTCAGATTATAATAAGCTGATATGACATAAATTATTTTACTGTAATAAATTACTTATTTTATCATAACTTAAACGTTTCGAGATACTTCTCTATCATCTGGACTTTACTTATACGCAATACTATTAAAAAGACCAAGTCGTAATTTCTAAAAAAAAAAAAAAATGAAGATATCAAAAGAATTTCCCGATAAAATACAAAAATTACTTTTATATATACTGAATATCTTTGTCAAATATACATTTGGCCGTTTCAAAAACAAGATTGATTTATTTCACTTAGTCCTTAGGAGAAAAAAACACTCAAAATTTGATTTTCCTTAATAAGCGTTGTGAATTGAACTATGTGTGATATTAACTTTTTTGTTCAATTTAAGGTCTAGTATAATCAGAAATATGATTGCAGTTTGTCTGGTAGCATTTAGAGAATACACTTTCCTCTTTTAAAAATGTATTTTCAATGTTCTAGCTCAAAAACGATGCGTTGTATAAAATAGAAATTTCATATATTGGGAGCTTATTATAACTTTTAACAAAATTGACATTGCATAGGAAGCACTTAATACTATGCGGTTTAATAATTTATTTCTCAAAACCTCTAAAATATAATATAGGTTTCATTCTTATTGAAATAGTCTGACTAATTAAATGCCGATATTTTAATTTTTTTTTTCTGAACTAATTGATTTGATATCCATTAGTTGATAAAAAATGGTTAATAAATAAAATATATATATATATATATATATATATATATATATATATATATACCGCACTTTTTTTAAAATGTTTTTTTATTGTTTTTTACAACTTTATTTGTCGGAAACATTCCATAAAGTTAGAATCGGTCATAATTACTTCGAGAGATTTGAGGTGCGATCGGGTTTGAAACAGGGTGACTCCCTTTCACCTGTGTTATTTAATATAGCTTTAGAATATGTCATAGAAAAGGTGATGTGTACCGATAAAGGTTTAAATATAGGTGATAGGATTCCGGTTTTAGTACCCTAGGTTACCACCCGATGATTTAGTACTGCTAGGTGAAGACACGGAAAACATACAACTAAATACAAGTGTGTTAATAAAAACCGGTAAAGAAATAGGACTCGAATTAAATACCGATAAGACGAAATATATGATTAGTAGCAGAAACGGTGGCGATCTTGGTGATATTGATATATCAGGGCATACTTTTGAACGCGTAGAGAAATTCGAGTATTTAGGTTCAATGATAACAAGAAAAAATGAAATCCAGGAAGAAATAAAGTCCCGATTAAAGGTGGGAAATGCGTGTTATTATTCAGTTGGTAAGTTACTTAGTTCGCGGCTTCTATCTAAAAACTTAAAGATTAGAATTTATAAAACTATTATTCTTCCGACGGTTCTTTACGGATGTGAAACGTGGCCGCTTACTTTGAAGGATGAAAATAGGCTTAAGGTTTTCGAAATAAGGTACTGCGTAAAATGTTTGGCCCGAAGAGAGATGAGGTCACTGAGGAGTTTAGTAGGTTGCACAACGCGGAATGGCGGAACTTGTATCCTGTTAATATATTTGAGTTGATAGCATCGCGGAGACTCAAATGGGCGAGTAAAGTTGTTGGGCTCGATGAGGAGCGGATTCCGAGAAAGTTGGTATTCGCTGATCCGACTGGTAGACGTCCAAAAGGTAGGCCGAAGCTTCGATGGGAGGATTGCGTTAAGGGTGATCTCGGGGGCTTGGGCTTGAACGGTGAACATTGGACGAGTCTGTGTAAACAGAATTTGGTGGCAATTCTCCAGTTATGACACCATTCTTCAATGGATTGGATGTAAGACTGTAGGGTTTGTGATGCAACTGTTGGGTCATAACACACATGTGTCATCAGCGTAAGCAGTGAGATATTCCAAACCTTAAAGAATAGAAAACCTTCCTTTATGACTGAGCTCTTCACCCTTCGCTCTGACATTTAATCGTTAAACAGAAGAACTCAATCAATCAATATTTATACTCCATCACATAAAACTGCATCCTTTCTCGTTCGCTCCTCATTATTTTAGAATACCTTGACTATCTCTATTCATAAAACCGCCTCTCTTTCATCTTTCAAACATCAACTCTTCCATTACTTAAATCCCAATCTTTCGTTCCATTTTAAATATAGGCATCTATAGTATAAAATGTGTATATGTAAGTGCTTTCTCCAAGTGTATATAATTATGCAAAGATATGTAGATATATTGAATTTGTTGTTTTTTATTTAAAATTAGCTGGAATATTGGCAATTTTTTGTTTTCATTGTTCTTGCTCTATGGGGACTTTTGCCCTGAATAAAGATTTTTTTTTCATTCCATTTCATTTAATCTTTGTACAGTCTTAATGTGGTAAATAAATAACAAATCTTTAACCTTTGATATCTGTTTAATAAATGAGTTTAGGATAATGTTAATATGAACTATTTTCTCTGTTTTGTGTTAGTTAACACATACTTAAAATAGTGGCGTGCAATTACGAAACACACACAAAAAAAGAATATGTGATACTCCGACCGCAGTTATTAAATACCGACTCCCTCCCCGGGTAACAAAGCAAGAGCTAACCGAAAAGGACAGCTTGTTAGCCGATTCCGAGGGATCAAGGGAAGGGAATAATGAAGTGGGTAGCTGTCACAACAGCCGGGCCCAGCTGTCGGGGGATTAGCTCTTCGGGGGGTGCCGTACTGTTTACAATAGTCGAGATCCGAGATGGCTATCGCTTCTGCTGATTCCTTTCTCGTTAGCTCATCGGATCTTATCGGAGGATCAGGGCTGTGTGAAGGAGCACCCGGCCGGGAGGAAAGGACAAAAAGTCCAGGAGGATTGACGAGGCACAATGAACGCTCTGTGGTGGATCAGTCCGTTCCTCAGGGTATCGGGTCTACCCATCGGGTTCCGGAGAGATTCTTTGTACTGTCTAAAAGATCCCACATAGTGTATACCGGCTGTATATAACGTTACAACCTAAGAAATCTTTTGTTCGAAAGAAGACTCCAAAATGATTGTGTACTTATAAGATAGAAGTTATAACATAGTCATTTTTAGGTACATTTTTGCTAGAACTTAATGGCAGGAATGATAAGATCTCCTAAAACTTGTAGGCATAAAAAAAATCTTACAAATAAAAGTTAAAATGAGGTTTTATGATAAATGGTGTGGTTAGAGAATGTTCTTACTGCCAAGCATGTAATATATTTTGAAAAGGTTAAACTTTTCTTAAACTACGAAACAAACGACTGACATGGGCATACCACTACAAACGAAAAAGAAAAGAACTGAATCAAAAATATGGACTTCTTTCGAGATCACTAGACAAACGTTCAAAATTATCATTGATAAACAAATTAACTATTTATAAAGTACTGATAAAACCTATTTGGACTTACGGACGGCATCGAGTTATGGGGAACCGCAAAAAAGTCAAACATCAAAATTATTCAGTCATTTCAATCAAAACTGCTTAGGGAAATCGTAAATGCTCCCTTTTTATGTATCTAAGATCGGGCTCAAACCTGACAGATGACCCTAGGAGTTTTTAGTAGGATAAAAAAATCATTGGTTATGCCGTCCTTCGGAGGGCAAGTAAACAGGCGGTCCCGACTCTGTGCGATATCAGGTACTCGTTAAAGGATCTATATCCGAATTAACCCTGGATAGTCTTGAAGTGACGTTAAATGAATAAACAAACAAACAGCAAAATCCTTTGTAAAATTTTTAACGCTCCCTTCTTTGTCACAAATGAATTCACCCATAAATACTTTATTGTTCTAAAAGTTGGTGCTTTGGCCCGAACCTGATACCATTCCTTTCATAACGAATTCTATTCCTACCCTAAGCCACTAGTATCTATAATAGCTTCCTCTTCCACTCCTAATAATTCTCTGAGGTTTCTGAAAAAACAAAGATGGCCGTGAGATCTTCTGACTTAGAACTTTTGGATAATTTCCTGCATGTGTAGCATACCTTTGCTCTGTATTCTACAAACATTTACTAGATGTATTAATATAACAGTTGTAAATTCAATGAATATATCTGTGGCGGTCGTGAAAAACTAGATAGCTGGAGTTATATCAAAAATGAATTAACTTCACCTATCGCTCCCTCAGACCTTCTCCTACGTCGTGTTAAATTGGTTAAAGAAATTTCTTGGTGGAATAAATTTCACGTGGAAAGATAGCTGTAATTAATAACTCTATATTGGTATTAAGTAAAACTTTAAGTCGCTCATCTGTAAAATGAAAAATTTTGACTTAACCACTTATTCACGCCCGCCACTGATATATGTTTTTAAATATCTTACATTTTTAATTCACTTCCTATTCCTCCAACGGAGACTAGGTATTTACTTGTTGTCATATTTATGAAGGTTCTTGAATTATGTTGAAATTTAACTTATCATGATTATTTTTCTTTTAATAATTGTTATTTTTAGGTTATAAAAACAACATTT
The DNA here is from genome assembly GCA_023052935.1 of Piezodorus guildinii. Lineage (NCBI taxonomy): Eukaryota > Metazoa > Arthropoda > Insecta > Hemiptera > Pentatomidae > Piezodorus > Piezodorus guildinii. Next base: position 72,629,458 of record CM041294.1, on the reverse strand, counting down.
TTATTGCAGCATTGATTGATGGGATTGGAAACAAACTTAATTATCATCGTTCCGATTCATTTTGTAATTAAGAAAAATAAACCAAAAAATGTATTAATGCTAAAGAATCCGCAAATGAAGAGGTAAAAATCGTCATAATTCGTGAGCTAGTTAAACACGTGAGAACGGTTGTCGTTATGTTTATCACATATAATAAAGTTCTGCTTTCACAGAAACGCAGTTTTCCAGTATTATTGAATTTTGTTATATTCAATTTTAAATATACACTTTTGGATGAGTAGGAACAAGTTTTACCAAAGTTTTCTTTTGAAGGGCATGAACACATTCCGAAAATATAGAAAGACTGAATTTTAAATTGCATATTGCAATAATATGTTTGAGCTTGATTGATTGATAGGATACTTGGAAGTTTCCCAATTCACCTAAAATTAAATCTCTAGCCTTACAATGCATTGTATTGTCAAAGTTGATGAGGCATGACATTGGCAATCAATATTTCAAGCTGTCGTAAGTGACTTTATCGGTGAGATCAAACTTCGATAAAAATCTATTCCTTACAGCTTATATTAGTTGATTCTAGATAGCGTCTGTAAACTTGAAATTCATATGTACAGCTACTGTGGACTATTTGATTATGAAAAAAGGAATTATGTTCGTAGCAGAAGCAATTTGTTTGACTACAAATGTAGGACCGAATTCTGATTTCACTTCTTTTTGGATTCTCTCATGTGATTACAGTAGTTTTTTTTAAAGCAGATTGTTGGTCGTAGGTATATTTCGAAATATATAACATCATCCCGTAACATAAGTATTACCTCCATTCAGTGGCAGATCCAGACAAACATGTGTGTGGGGTGTTGAAAAAACTATAGTTATTGTTGAAGGAAGTTTTTTTACTAAAATGTAGAACTTCAATTAATACAGACTCAGTTGTCTGCCAATTTTCGGTACTAATAATTATCAATAATAATTATTATGATCAGACGCATCCAACCCTTCCAATCCAAAGTCCTCCCAACAATAGTTAATGCTCCTTATTATGTTACCAACTGTACCTTACGCAACGACCTTAATATTCCATTTATTAGAGATCTGGTACCATCAAAATTTTCAATATTCCATTAGAACCTTCTTCATCATCAGAATCCTCTAGAACAATCCCCTCTCCAGCTCTACCCACCCCAACAATCCTCCTCGAAGATTGAAAAGGCGGTGGCCCCGGGACGTTCGGTAAACATTTATACTGAAGTTCTGACCCTGGTAAGATCCACCACTCATGTACTGTATGTTTGTGGCTATTGCGCCCTAACTCAGCCTCCACTGGCTCACACCAGGGATGCGGCAGAGAGAAAGGCGCTGGGATCTCTTGGATTCCGCTTTTTCCTCTACTTGTGGCCCTGTCTGGAGTCCCTTTAGCAGATTTTATATATTGTATATAGTTATGATTGTTTGTGTGATGTTTATTTATTTGCCAACTTTGTATTTATCTCAATTATAGGTTATTGTCTTGATATTTTTTTTAATTATTATATTATTGTATATATATGAATTTATTTATTTTATATTTTATGTGATTTGACTTTATCATTATTTATCAATGTGGTCTCATATAACTATTGCTATTGTTCATTTTGTAACAAATTGTAAAATATCTCAATAAATAAATATTTAAAAAAATATATATATTATGTAGTACCTTAACTTAGCCACAATCTATTTATCTTTTTCTGGATATTTTTTTGTTTCTTTGGGAGGAAAAATCATTGAATCGAATGGTCCAATGTTGCTTTGTTAAGAAAAATTAAATCATTTCTAATGAAATTTCGGAGACGGAGTAGAACTGTGGGACTCCGTATCCAATCCTTACAATCCAAAATGAAAAATAAATAAAAGAAAAATTCTCAATGCTCTAAATTCGTAACGAATACACTCATCCATAAAGACCTTCATGTTCCATAGATTGCTGATTTCGCCCGCACTATCACTACTTCCATGACAAACTTTATTACACTCTAATCTACTATTTTCAATCCTCGCTTCAATTCCTCATAATCCGGCAATTGTCTGAAAAGAAGGTCCCGAGACCTCTTATATTTTAGAATATTTTTGGAGTCCTCACAATGGATAGTTTCTCTACATGAGTACCATGCCCTTTTGTAGTAATACATAAGTTATTTGTATTTAAAAAAAATAGTGAATGGAAATAAATATATTTATTTGCTTATTCAAGGATAAGCCTAATGAATTTAATATAATAGTAAAATATATATCGTTAATCTTCATATTGAAATGTGACATTAGACAGATCCTGCCTTGCTAGATGAAGTAGAATTTGCACCCTTTTTTTATTTGTACACACTGCTCTGTGGCATCAATGGCAACATTAAATCGTGAATCATACCAGTAAGCTAATGTAGCTAAAAACCTTCTTTGAAGTAGTTCGTCGTTTATTTATTTATTTCTAAGGCTAAAATGTAACGTGTTTCAGACACTCTAGGTGTTCACTTTTGGTGTTGCTTGAATCACAGATGGATACTAAAGCTATGTCAGAAATTTAATAAAAAATATTTTTTTAACATAACATTTTTCGCTAGAATCTACAGTTTAGGAGCTATACTGGTTTGAATAAAAAAGGCACCAAATGATTGAAAATAAATTTTGTTAGTAACTTATTTTTTTATTTGTTTACCTTCTATACTTCATCTGTCCACCCGCAAGCTCAGTTACTACTTAAGTGAAAAAAAACAAAAACAGTAAATTAAAATAGACATATTCAGTAATAAATAGACTGCCGTTCAATGTTATAATTAAGGTAATTTACTCAAAAACACAGTCCTTACTTTATTTTTTTTTATTAAGACACAATATAGCTTTCTCTCCATCTTTTCACTAATGGTCAGGCGATTAAAAACCATCCAAACAATAGCCTGCTGTCAAATTCTAAATAGGCAGAACCCGCCATGTCAACAAACCAAGGGACTCTAGTACGAATCATTAAAATTATTTAAGAACTAGCAGAGATATTGCGTTTTGAAATTAGCAGAGATGATATGCCATTTTCCTTCGAGTTATTCATTATATTACTTAATTGCCTGTGTACAGCTTTATAAACAGTTATTCCGTAATATTGTTATTTGGAAATAATAAACCTTGGTGGAATAATGGAAATAACAATTTGCAGCGCCCTTTTTTTTTTTTCTTTTTTTTTTTTTTTTGTAACTTACTTTAATTAGACATATTTTGATCTATTGTATTTCCACGTTAAACAAAAATACTAATGCCACTTTTTATATTAAATAACATATTAATTAAGCAGCATACCAGATTTTCACGCCCAAGATCACCGGTTCAAACCTGGCTAGTGGCCCTAGGGGTTTTTAATTAAGGAGAAGCCGTAGATTAGGGAAAACGTAAAATATAGTCCTGAGCCCGTGCGATGACAAAAACTAGTTAAAGATAAGCAAAATTTAGGACATCCACTGTAGCATCGTCCGGTCAGCCACATTACCAGAGATTGATGTAAATTAATAGACAAATAAACTAAAGCACCTTTTTCTTCTTCTTCTTCTTTGTTATTATGTTTCCTTTTCCCTTTTGTATTGGTCAATTCCTATGATATTCATAAAAATGAATTTTCTTTACGATTTTATAATTGATGAGCGATTGTCACAATTAGTCCTCACTATATTATATCGAAAGTCTACAACATCATCATTCACTTGTACTCTTTGTGGTTTTTTATGCTTTAGGTGTTTCTTTTCTACTTTTTTTTTTTTTTACGAAGAGTCATCAGGACCTGGAACAATCAACAATAAGTAACCCCCAGAAAGTGAGGTGCTCCATCATCCGAAAGGCCTAGATCAAAACTGCCGACGGACAGGCAGACAGGGCGCCAGCGCAGCCTATAATCAGCCTCGGCAAACACTTGGCCCTAGTTAAGAGGCGCCTCTCTTGTCTAGAGGAAATTACAAGTTAGCGATGGCTACTGTTGGCCACGAGGAGGTTTTGGAGAGAAAGCTCAAAGTGCAGTTGAGAAGTATATATATAATAATATATCTTTCTCTCCCTCTCTCTCTCTCTCTCTCTCTCTCTCTCTCTCTACAAATATAATATATATATATATATATATATATATATATATATATATAGAGAGAGAGAGAGAGAGAGAGAGTGAGAGAGAGGGAGAGAGAGAAGGGGAGGGGTGAGAGGGAGAGAGAGACAGAAATGCTTTATTTTATTAACAAAACAGTGCTGCCGAGCTCTATTGGATTTCTCCTTTACAGCGTACTGACCAATCAAATGATATATTGTTTATTGATTTATTTAACGTAACTGTTATGCTACTGTGGCTTATCGGACGAGGCTACAATGGGAGTCCTAAATATTGCATAACCCTGTTAAATTAGGACAGGGATCTTTAACGAGTACCTGACATAGTACAAGTATGGGACCACCATGTCATTGCCATGGATTATATATCCAAAAATCCTAGGGCCATCTGCCGAGCTTGAACCCGGACCAACTACATATTAAACAGCTATATTACTAATCTGATGTTATGTTTTAGGGGGAAATAATATTATAATAATAATAATAGGCTTACCGAACCCGAAGGTTTGATGCCGATACCACCAAACTTCGCCTGCACAGACTCGTCCAATGTTCACCGGTCAGCCCAAGCCCCCGAGATCAGCCTTAATACAATCCTCCCATCGACGCTTCGGCCTACCTTTCAGAAGCCTACCAGTCGGTTCAGCGAATACCAACTTTCTCGAAATCCGTTCCTCAATAAGCCCAACAACTTTACGCGCCCATTTGAATCTCCGCGATGCTATCAACTCAATTATATTCACAGGATACCAATTCCGCGTTGTGCAACCTTCTAAACTCCCCAGTGACCTCATTTCTCTTCGGACCAAATATTTTACGCAGTACCTTATTCTCGAAAACCTTAAGCCGTTGTTCATCCTTCAAAGTAAGCGGCCACGTTTCGCATCCGTAAAGAACCGTTGAAAGAATAATAGTTTTATAAATTCTAACCTTTAAGTTTTTAGACAGAAGCCGCGAGCTAAGTAATTTAGCAACTGAATAATAACACGCATTTCCCACCTTTAATCGGGACTTAATTTCTTCCTGGATTTCATTTTTTCTTGTTATCATTGAACCTAAATACTTGAATTTCTCTACGTGTTCAAAAGAATGACCTGAAATATTACCTGGAAAAAAATATTACCTTGACAAATATTTATGCTCTTTACTCCTTTAGTTATTTAGTTCGTTTAACTTGTATGTTCAGCCGTTTTTTACTTTCATTTACTGATATATGAAATATGTAGTAAGGGAAAGTATTGCGATCGTGAAATTTTCGAATTCCAGTTTTCAACGGAAAAACACTTTAGGGTTCCCTGAGTTCAAATGACTAAGTATTTCTACCCACTAAAACTAACCTCCCTACACCTGTTTATCACCCTCCACGGGACCACCATTAGACATTACTTCGTGGAGGGAAGTGGCTGTGTGTCCCATTGTTCGGCGCTTTATCCTATTCTCCTAGGCACGCCTCTCCTTCTCTTCCATTATCAATTTCTTGCTGACGTCCGTAGCCAGACGTTGCCCCCATCCAGTTCTCCTGAGAAAGTAGCATAAGGTTTACGATGTTGTCAGGTGTGGACAGCACTTTTATATGTACGTTGCCTTTCCTCCGACAGCAGTTCAGTCGCCCACGTTCACGGGCATCAATCGGGCTAGACTCTGGTCAATCCTGCTGCTTTGTTGCATCTTTCTGGATATGCTCCTTGAATTTAAGCCTTTCATCAATTATAACACCAAGATATCTCAGCGAGGGCTGGAACCGTATCTCTTGCCTGCCCACTCTCAGGATTATTTATTTTCTCCTTTTGCGGCTACTTATAAGGAGCGTCTCTGTTTCCTTCTGCCACTGAGCCCCCGATGTCAGCCAATCACGGATCAGAGAGATACTCTGGTTTGCCTTCAAGGCTACTTCGTCTATATATTTCGCCTCGATTACGACTGCGATATCATCAACAAAACCTAAAGATCTTGGCACCTTTGGCAGGTTAAGCATAAGAACTCCATCATACATGGATATTCACAATAGAGGCCCTAGTACTGATCCCTGGGGTACTCCGCCATTCACCATGAACGTCTTTGGCCCTCCTCTGTTAAACATATCAGGATCTGCGAAATAATTCTGATAATGCCCTGAGGTAGATGGGAACACCTATTTTCTGCAGAGCACTAAGAATACAGTTCCATCTTGCCATCGCGTTTCTCACATCTAATGTGACGACGGCGCAATAGCATTTCGCACTCTTCTCCACATCTTTCCCGCAATAGCTTTCTGGGCAGTTTCAATCACCAGGGTAATTGCGTCCGGCGTGATCTCGCTTTTCTGAAGCCAAGTTGATTATTCGATAAGCCCTTTACTCCTTCGGTGATCCTTGCAGGCTATTTTTTTCTCTAAGACCTGGCCAGTTGGTCCAGCAGACGTATCGGTCTATATGCTGAGGGTTCCGAGGGGTTTCCTTTGCCTTTTTGAGGAGTAAAAGGCGCTGAATTTTCCATGGTCACGGAAAGGACCTCATCTTAACGATTGAAGACGTCCTGAAAATCTTCCGGCTTTGTCTCCATTGCCACCTTTAGTGCCAAGTTCGGAATGCCCTGGGGCTTTACCAGTATCAAGGCTGGCGCAGACATCCTTCTGCTCCTCAGGAGTTACGATGTGGGTCAAATGGCTGCACCTGCCCTGAATCCTCAAGTTCTTCTTGTTCAGGTAAAAGAGAAGCACGATTTCTGCACAGCCACAGGCACGTAGGCGATCTCGTAGAGCTGGCCTTCAATTTCTCCATGACGGTTCTGTAGGGCCTTTCCCATGGATCCGCGTCACCTCTTCGCAGAGTTCCTTCCAGCATTTCCTCTTGTTCATCTTGATTGCTCCCCGCAGTTCACGCCTCGCTGAGGGCTACCTCATGCACGCTGGTACCTTTTTCTCGATGCGTGGTACGTGTCCGACATTCAGCGATATGCTTGTTCCCCCAATGGACCGGATGTCAACCTATGCATGCGTTGCTGCGCACCATAGACGCGTCACAAGCTGTGTTGATCAGGTCTATTAGCTGGTGAGCCTTATCCCTGCGCTGCGTTACAGCTCACACGGCTCTCCATCATAATTTGAATGAATCTCTGTCAAATGTCCTACTTTCCCATCTTACATTACCGTTATCCTGCCTTATTGACATCCGTTTCGGTTGCCCTGAGTGATCAATATAGCCTGGTGTCGCTGTGGTTGTATAGTCACAGACCTGCCATCCAATAGTAGGGTGTAGGGAGTCACTTAAAAATGTTAAGTCAATGATGGAAGACACATGTAGGCTCCATCCCTGTATTAACCAGTACGAGGTAGTCCATCTGGGCAAAGGCTTCTAATAAGACTTCACCTCGTTGGTTTGTCGACTTGCTTATAATGCCCAGGCATTGAAGTTTCCGGAAATTACTACAGGTCTAAGTCATATGACATCTCTCACTATGCTAACTAAAAGAGCTTCAAATTCTTCAATTGTGGTGTTCGGTTGGGCATAGCAGTTGTACAAGTATAGATGTTTTATCTTGGCCCAAACGAAACCATATGCCGGAGCTTGCGGTGTTTCTTCTATGAAATTTGGTTCATCGGCCCAAATCGCCGCCCGACCAGTAACGTCGGATATCCAAGAATTACTGTCTACATTTTTGCACTGGTCACTCTCTTGAATTGAAGTCGCTATCTTTAGCGACATCAATTTTTGGCTCTTTCACTGTTTGCCATAGGATATCCTGTGCGGCTTCGCAGTTATTCAGTTGGAGGACCCTTTTATGGGACGATTTCTTCCACTCCTTTGTTTCTCTACGGCGCCTTGTAGTGCTGGGCATTTGCTGCCGCTACACAGGTGTCCCCTATCGCCTTCTCCAACGCAGAAAGCGAAAGTAGGACTCTTCGCACAATTCAAGACTAGATGGCCCTCTTAGCATCACCTGCGACAACATTTCGTTCGGTCGGGTCCTATGCATTGCCTGGCAAAATATCCAAAGTTCCAACACCGGTAGCATTGTTGCAGTCGAATTTTTTCTCGGATCCTACTGATCACCAATCCGACCCTGATTCTTCCTTTGGCGATTACTTTCCTAGCCTGCACGACTGGTAAAGCAATAACTGCCGTTCTTGCTCCAGTGTATGCCGAGCGGATCGATAGCACAACGGTTGGCTTTATATGCTCTTCCACTAGTGATGTGGAGAGAGCCTCAGCAACCTCTTCTTTTGATGTTAAAGCGTCCAGATCTCTTATTTCAATAAGCGATTCCTGTATCCAAGCTTTAACTTCAGCCTCTGTCCCCAATGATTCTTATAGGCTTTGCTTCGTTCTCTCCAGTTTGATTCCCTCTTCAACTGTATCAGAAGATTTCCCGCCTCATATTTGCGGATACTGTTAGTATTGGCGCTCATGTCTCTCAAGGATAGATGAGCTCACACTTCACGGAGTGTATCTGCATATGTGGTGCCTTCCGTAATCTTGATTATGAGGGCATCCGGCCTTCGTGGTTTTGGATGTAGGCGCCGATTCCTTCTCTTCTTCGGGTTTGTGACTATTTGCCATCGTTTAACTGTAGAGGCTGTTGAGGCTATCGTGGGTTGCTGAGTCTGCTCCGCTATAGGGGCTGGAGGGCCACTTGGTGCCTTAGCTCTTTGGGACCATCGCCTTTGGTTGACTCCTTTTAGCTGATCCAACCTCGTGAGTCGTTGAATGCTGGGAATCCTGAATCTGTGGTTTATTATTTACAGTTGATACTGATGACACGGTTTGGGTGCCGATATACACCATACTTTGTGCATCCTCCCGATCTTTCAATTTGCACTCCAGTGACATCAACTGGTTCAGGATTCTACCGGCTTATTCCTTATCTTGAGGGGTTGTTGGGTATTTTTGTTAAATACAAAGGTTCATTATTCAAAACAATAGACCAAAAGCATTTATGCTAGACGACGTTTATCTTTCTTTTCTTCTTTCGATTTTCATTCAAATGAAATTTCCTGATTCCAGAATACCTTACATTTTTTCACTATCGTCAATAATAACCGAGTTAGAAGGGAATCTCATCTCCCATATCACTGGACCATGCAAGATTATTTTGTGGAATTATTTATTTATTAATTCGGAAAAACGGAATTTTTAAAATTGTAATTCGTATTTTAAGTATCTTGAAAGGTAATCCCTCAAATGTTGAGGGGGGGAGGAGGGAGGTGGATAATTTTTTTTTTTATAACGATTAAAAAGGTTCAATATTAAAAATAATAAAGTAGAAAAAAAAAAGGCTGAAAGAAAATACCTTCACTCAAATTTTGATGACTTACGTTTCAAGATGCGTTGCATTTCAGAGAAAATGCTTTTTTTCTAATTGATAAATACCAAAAAGTTTCTACAAAATGAAAAAAACAATCATTGAAATTGGTTCAGAAAGAGCAGTATATGGAGTTTTGAAATTAGCAGTGGTGATATGCCATTTTCTTTTGAATTATTTATTGCTTTTCATATTACTAGATTGCCTATCAACAGCTATATAAACAGTTATATCCTAATATAGTTATTTGGAAAAAATAAACCATTGTATAATGATTTGCAGCGTTTTTAAAACTAATATTTGATCTTATTATCCAACTTGATTAAAAAAATTATATTTCACTATAAGCTTTCTTCTATTTTCACTAGCTTCTTCTCTTGACGTGTAGCGTGGCCTTTACTTACAAGACTATCGGAGGGATCGAAGACACGCCCCAAGATATCGCCTGCGGACCGAGAAGCACACCTCGCCCCATTTAGCCCGCCTGGAAGACCCCCCATTCCAGGAGGCGGAGCACTGTTTATCCTCCAGTAGGTGCCGATGCTCCCCAGGGACCGCCGTTATGACTATATACTGCCGGCTAACCCTTATCAGCTCCTAAGGGCAACCCCTGCCCCGCTTGGGACAGATAACCCTACAAAAAGGTACCCTAATACGGGTTATCTCGTAGACCCCCCTGCTTTATGGGCCAGTTAGACTTTTAAACTTTTATTCCTCCCCTAGCTAAAGATAACATCCGCTACAGCCCTTAGCAACTCTTTATAACCCAAGATATAAAAAAAGAGGGGGTTGTTTGGGTTATCTTTCTTCTTTTCTTTTTTTTTTTTATTTAGCTATCAATTAGGAAGTTGGTATAAAGCCATCAAGGTTTATTAACGGGTTTGTTTTGAGTTCATTCTTATACGTTCTGTTTTTTTTCCCCACCGAGGGTTGGTTTATTGCTGTTCATAAAAGAGCCTTATGCTAAGGCGTTGCACGTTTCTATTTAACATGTGTTATACATGTTTTAAAATAAATGCAATTTTACTTTCACATAGCTATATAAGAAATATTTTCGAATACTAGTGTTACACGTTTTAGGGTCTAATGACCAACTCCCGCAAAAAGGGGTGTGTCTTTGTGGTAAGTCCAACGCGAAATTTATAAGTCCTATGAAACTGTAATTTTATATTTCAAATTACTATAAGCCCGAATTGTTACAGCAACATTTTCATCAAAATCAGCTAACCAGCGGAGTCACGATTTATCAAGCATTTTGCAGCTATTTACGACTTTTTCAAAAACGACTAACGATTTTCATTAAACTCGGTATATCGATGAAAAATTATACGGGCTTTAATATGATGTAGGTTTTATTCTGATAGAAATAGCCTGACAGGGCTTTAATGCCGATATTTTAAATATTCTTCCTCTAAAGTACCTTTAATTTTGTAGATTTTATGAAATCGACCATATTATCTGATTAGCATTGCTAAAAAACGGTTAAATATACAAGATAAACAAATTTGATAACCAACTAAAGGAGAGAAGTAAAAAATATTTTTATTGCAATTTTTGTGTTTTTGAAGATAAGAACAGTAATATACATCTATAATATACCGTTAGTTAGCTAAAGATTTTAGAAAAAACATTCTCTTATACACAAGTTTGTAAAAGTTAATAAAAAGTTATTAAAAACCTATAAAACTAACTGATTATTTTAGATAATAATATAATAGATTTATTAATAAAACACATGTTTCTATTGAAATTTTATTTATATAATTATTCAATGGTTTCAATATTTTTTATCTACAACTGTATTTGAAAATTCTTTGATCTATTTAAAAAACGGAGGTAAGTGAAAGTCGTGTGTTGCACGCACCAGATTTTTACATTCTAGGGTAGAAAAATATGGATTTTACATAATTCTTCCAAAACATTTTTTTATAACACAACTAATAATCAACGTTTCGAGGTTCCTCCGTCTTATTCAAGATCCTCTAAAAACATTTTCATTGCATTCTCAAAATTTTTCCAATAACCAAGTCGCACGAATAGATTTGTGTGTGTTTGTTCAATTAGCGTCACTTAATGCTGCTGTGGCTAATCGGACGATGCTACAGGGGGAATCCTAAATCTGGATAAGGATTTAATTAAAATATGGATCTTTAACTAGAACCTGACATCGCACAAGCCCGGGACCACCTTTTTACGTCTCCTCCGAAGGTTGACTCCTTTTAGCTGATCCAACCTCGTGAGTCGTTGAATGCTGGGAATCCTGAATCTGTGGTTTATTATTTACAGTTGATACTGATGACACGGTTTGGGTGCCGATATACACCATACTTTGTGCATCCTCCCGATCTTTCAATTTGCACTCCAGTGACATCAACTGGTTCAGGATTCTACCGGCTTATTCCTTAATCTCTCCATGGACATTATGCTTCGACTGGATGAATGTCTGTAAACCCTGGGCTTCTTTAACCTGCGTTGTCCACTCATCCCTACTGAACTCCAACGTTGTGGTGGTACCTGATGATGTCTCAGCTCTATCCAAATTTAAAGTTGTTTCATTGCGGTGGCTTGATGACGACGTCGGGTGTCCCGCTTTCTCAACCTCTGTCGACGCCGGTACTCGGGTTCAAGACCCCTGCACCGTAAGAAAAACCTCCTGCTCTATCATCTCATATTTATGGTTTTGCATTTTATACCTTCTGCCAGGTGTAATTCAGCCGCCTCTAACCTGAGGAACAGACGCTGACCAGGTCGCCGCCTATTCTAAGAACCGACACTCCTGGATTTGTCTAGTTTTGGTCCGCCCCGGGTGTTCCCCCGGTACCCACCAAATCTGGTGGGCATTCCCTATCCGCCACCTGGAGAGGCAGCAAAAAGGTGTGTGTGCTAACTCCAGTGCGTAAACAAAAATCCTATGAAATTGAGATTTAATATTTAAGACAAATTTACGCCAGAGATGTTACGAAAACTTTTTCATCAAACTTTGTACCATGTATGATTTTCTCGAAAGTGGCTTCAACACTTTTGATTGAACTCGCTATATCGATGTATAATTTAATAGGCTTTAACATCATGTAGGTTTAATTCTGTTTGAAATAGTCTGACAGGGCTTAAATGCCGATATTTTAAATTTTCTTCCCTAATTAAAAGTACAATTTCATATATTCTATAAAAATAACCTTATTTTTTTGTTAGCATTGATAATTAACAGCTAAATATGCAAGTTACGAATTTGGTAACAGCTAAAGAAGAAAACTGAAAAAATATTTTTTTAATGCATTTTATTTTATTTGAACAAATGAACAGTATTATACATATAATAATATACATATACATGTATATAATATACCTGTATAATATGCCGCTGGAAAGAAAAGATTTTGGAAAAAGCTTGTTAAAATTGAAAAGATGAAGATGAAAAGCCGATAAAACTAACTGAGAATTTTAGATAATAAATTAATAGATTTTTTAATAAAACACATGTTTCTATAGAAATACAATTTAATTAATTCTTTAATGGTTTCACTCATTTTTATCTCCAACTACATTTGGAAATTCTTTAATCGATTTCAAAAACGGAGGAAAGTGAAAGTCGTGTGTGGCCCACACCAGATTTTGTACATTGCTATGAAGACGGTATGGCTCATTTTTCAGAATATACGAAATTAAAATGTACTTTAGAGGAAGATATTTTAAGAATAGGTAAGTCAATTTAATTTTACATCAATATAGCGAGTTTAATAAAAATCATTTGTGCCGTTTTTAAGAAAATCGTAAAAATCATAAGCCGCATAGTATAAAGTCCCTCTTCTGATCTGCCCATTTCGTTGAAAAATTTCCTGTAACGTCTCAGGAATATACGCTCTAAAAATATGAGATTTCAGTTTTATAAAATTTATCGTTTTCGTGCTAGACCTATTCGCGAGACTGGGTTATTGATACTTATTGGCCCATAAAACGTGTATTTCCGTTGAAAACTCGAATTTGAAAATGTTTACTATTTCCTTCAGTATACTTTCTATACACAATTATTTTATTTTTTATTTATTTTTTTTTTTTTTAAACATAATTTATTGAAATTTACAACTGTACTAAAAAAAAAACATCAAGTAAATATGATATTAGAAAAATGACATGGAAGAGACTTGTAGAAGAACTACCCAATGGTAGCACTCCTGTAACTATTTTAAACTAGAAGGTCTCGGGGCCATCTCCTTTTCAGACGCCTCGGAGGATTGTCGGGAATTGAAGAGGAAGAAAGGATTGAAACTAGAAGATTAGGGTGGGAATGGAGTTTGTCATGAAAGGAATGGTATCTAGATCGGGCCAAATCAGCAACATACGGAATATTAAGGTCTTTGTGGATCAGTTCATTAGTTACAAAATAAGGAGCATTGAGGATTTTACGCAGGATTTTGGATTGTAGGGATTGGATACGGGAAGAATTTGATGGTTTAGTAGAGCCCCCAATTATATTTAAAATATTTTTTTAGTGGATCTTAAAGAAGGGAGAGGAACACCAAAAACATTGTTAAAATTCATCCAACTTTTATAAATACACGGTTTATATCAATGGTACCAAGATGATATAGTTATTTTTTTCGGATTTACAAAATCAAAGGTACTCTACAGAAAGAAAATTTTAAGCCCTAATATTTCAATATGGATGAAACTTCCATGGTATTAATGTCAATTAGACTTTGCTACGTTATAACGAGTTTAACCGAAATCGTTAGTACGGCTTTTGAGAAATCGTAAAATGTTGGAAAATTCATAGAATAAAGTGCCCCTTCTGGAAAGACGAGTTTGTTAAAAAGGTTGCTGTAATATCTTAGGCATATCCGTTCTTAAAATATAAAATTTCAGTTTCGTACGACGTTTCGTTTTTCTGCTAAGCTTACTATACACACAGACCGACTGGCCAATACCTGTAACAGAGTGGCTAGTATAACAGCCTTCTGTGCAAAAGATTATGGGTTCAAACCCGAATGAGGTCCTTAGATTTTTTAATGGGAATGGAAAATCCTCAGTTGTGCGGTCCTTCGGAGGAGACGTAAAAAGGTGGTCCCGGGCTTGTGCGATGTCAGGTTCTAGTTAAAGATCCATATTTTAATTAAATCCTTATCCAGATTTAGGATTCCCCCTGTAGCATCGTCCGATTAGCCACAGCAGCATTAAGTGACGCTAATTGAACAAACACACACAAATCTATTCGTGCGACTTGGTTATTGGAAAAATTTTGAGAATGCAATGAAAATGTTTTTAGAGGATCTTGAATAAGACGGAGGAACCTCGAAACGTTGATTATTAGTTGTGTTATAAAAAAATGTTTTGGAAGAATTATGTAAAATCCATATTTTTCTACCCTAGAATGTAAAAATCTGGTGCGTGCAACACACGACTTTCACTTACCTCCGTTTTTTAAATAGATCAAAGAATTTTCAAATACAGTTGTAGATAAAAAATATTGAAACCATTGAATAATTATATAAATAAAATTTCAATAGAAACATGTGTTTTATTAATAAATCTATTATATTATTATCTAAAATAATCAGTTAGTTTTATAGGTTTTTAATAACTTTTTATTAACTTTTACAAACTTGTGTATAAGAGAATGTTTTTTCTAAAATCTTTAGCTAACTAACGGTATATTATAGATGTATATTACTGTTCTTATCTTCAAAAACACAAAAATTGCAATAAAAATATTTTTTACTTCTCTCCTTTAGTTGGTTATCAAATTTGTTTATCTTGTATATTTAACCGTTTTTTAGCAATGCTAATCAGATAATATGGTCGATTTCATAAAATCTACAAAATTAAAGGTACTTTAGAGGAAGAATATTTAAAATATCGGCATTAAAGCCCTGTCAGGCTATTTCTATCAGAATAAAACCTACATCATATTAAAGCCCGTATAATTTTTCATCGATATACCGAGTTTAATGAAAATCGTTAGTCGTTTTTGAAAAAGTCGTAAATAGCTGCAAAATGCTTGATAAATCGTGACTCCGCTGGTTAGCTGATTTTGATGAAAATGTTGCTGTAACAATTCGGGCTTATAGTAATTTGAAATATAAAATTACAGTTTCATAGGACTTATAAATTTCGCGTTGGACTTACCACAAAGACACACCCCTTTTTGCGGGAGTTGGTCATTAGACCCTAAAACGTGTAACACTAGTATTCGAAAATATTTCTTATATAGCTATGTGAAAGTAAAATTGCATTTATTTTAAAACATGTATAACACATGTTAAATAGAAACGTGCAACGCCTTAGCATAAGGCTCTTTTATGAACAGCAATAAACCAACCCTCGGTGGGGAAAAAAAACAGAACGTATAAGAATGAACTCAAAACAAACCCGTTAATAAACCTTGATGGCTTTATACCAACTTCCTAATTGATAGCTAAATAAAAAAAAAAAAGAAAAGAAGAAAGATAACCCAAACAACCCCCTCTTTTTTTATATCTTGGGTTATAAAGAGTTGCTAAGGGCTGTAGCGGATGTTATCTTTAGCTAGGGGAGGAATAAAAGTTTAAAAGTCTAACTGGCCCATAAAGCAGGGGGGTCTACGAGATAACCCGTATTAGGGTACCTTTTTGTAGGGTTATCTGTCCCAAGCGGGGCAGGGGTTGCCCTTAGGAGCTGATAAGGGTTAGCCGGCAGTATATAGTCATAACGGCGGTCCCTGGGGAGCATCGGCACCTACTGGAGGATAAACAGTGCTCCGCCTCCTGGAATGGGGGGTCTTCCAGGCGGGCTAAATGGGGCGAGGTGTGCTTCTCGGTCCGCAGGCGATATCTTGGGGCGTGTCTTCGATCCCTCCGATAGTCTTGTAAGTAAAGGCCACGCTACACGGCAAGAGAAAAAGCTAGTGAAAATAGATGAAAGCTTATAGTGAAATATAATTTTTTTAATCAAGTTGGATAATAAGATCAAATATTAGTTTTAAAAACGCTGAAAATCATTATACAATGGTTTATTCTTTCCAAATAACTATATTACGATATAACTGTTTATATAGCTGTTGATAGGCAATCTAGTAATATGAAAAGCAATAAATAATTAAAAGAAAATGGCATATCACCACTGCTAATTTCAAAACTCCATATACTGCTCTTTCTGAACCAATTTCAATGATTTTTTTTTTCATTTTGTAGAAACTTTTTGGTATTTATCAATTAGAAAAAAACACTTTCTCTGAAATGCAACGCATCTTGAAACGTAAGTCCTCAAAATTATACTTTTTATTTTTAATATTGAACCTTTTAATCGTCCAAAAAAAAAAAAAATTATCCACCTCCCTCTCCCCCTCAACATTTGAGGGATTACCTTTCAAGATACTTAAAATACGAATTACAATTTAAAAAATTCCGTTTTTCCGAATTAATAAATAAAGAATACCACAAAATAATCTTGTATGGTCCAGTGATGTGGGAGAGGAGATTCCCTTCTAACTCGATTATTATTGACGATAGTGAAAAAATGTAAGGTGTTCTGGAATCAGGAAATTTCATTTGAATGAAAATCGAAAGAAGAAAAGAAAGATAAACGTCGTCTAGCATAAATGCTTTTGGTCTATTGTTTTGAATAATGAACCTTTGTATTGAAAAAAATACCCAACAACCCCTCAAGATTTGGGGGCTTACTTATTCAAGATACGTAGAACCCAAATAAAGAATACAAGAAAATCCGGCTTTCTTAATTGATAAAAAATTAAATACCATATTAAATAAAGTCTGTAAATTATCATACAGTGTTTTATTATTTACAAATAACAATATTAGGGTATATCTGTTTATATAGCTATTAATATCAATTAATTAACATATAAAACAATAAATAATCCAAAGGAAAATGGTTATATCACCTCTGCTAACTTAAAAAATTCATTTCTCTGATAGTTCTGAGCCAATTTCAATTAATCTTTGCTTTTGGCTTATTATTTTCAATAATAAACCTTTGTAATCGAACAAAAAAAAAAAAAAAAAGAAGGAAAATCATCCCCACTCAAATTTTGAGGACTTACGGTTCAAGATGAATCTCAGAGAAAACGCTTTTTTCCTAATTAATAAATAAATAAATACCAAAAAGTTCCTACAAAATCATTGAAATTGATTCAGAACCCTTAAGAAAAACATGATTATTTTCATTCGAATCTATAAAACTTCTAAACGATAGACACTAGCGACAAATGTTATATTACAAAAATATTTTTTATGAAGTTCTAACATGCAAAATACTGTAAATTTTGTTTTAAAGGATCAACACCAATAGAGATAGAACGTAATTTTTGAGGGTGAAAAAAACGTTAAATAATGAAAAGTACTGACCCAGAGGCAAGAGACATATGTATGCCAACAAACAATTGTAATACGTTATGAAAACATGATTTGTAATTTAGAAAAAAAAACATTTCAGGATACGTAGGTAATCGAAAAAACGAATGAAAAAAAAAAAAATCCGTCTTTAAGCCATATGAATATATTTTTCTGATATTACTGTGCCGATTTCAAAAATAAAAATCTGACCCAAAAGTAACTTGGCATCCATCAATGATCCTCTCACTTTAAAATTGAAAAATAGAAATTTATTGTTAAATAAATAGAAAAACTTCTATAAATTTAGTAGACCAAACGCTCTCATTCTCCCTAGAGTATAGGATTACACTCTATCTTTCTCGTACGTAAGGTCCTCAATGACCACGACCCAGCCATCAGCAACATGAGATCGATGGGACGTCACATCGATAAGGCCGTGAGGAATGGAAGTGCGAAGGCAGTGGGGTGAGGCGAGGATGACAGGCGGCAGGGCACAATATTTATGCAGCGGACCCCGGGCTCAGTGACACGGCCGATTGTCACATTTAGTGAGGGCTCCTCACGGTGAAAGGACTGCCATATATCGCCCGCTGATGACCATTAGCAGGCCGTCACAACTGTCAGGGGCTGGCCGCAGGCATTGTTAGCTGCCTCCAGCACCTGCCCACCCAGGTGTCCAAGAACTGAGCTCTGTTCCAGGCCTTTATGTCGACTTCTTATAGTGGTTCGGATACTGGCCACAAGAGCCGAATATCCGTATCTCACCTGAGTTTTTCTCTTTCCCAAACGAACCTGCAAAAGTATGCCAGTGTTATTATTCAGAAAAAAAAGGGTACTGATAGTACCTACACAGTAGTCATAGTAGAGAGTGAAAGAGGGTCTTATTTTTAATCAAGCCATATGATAACATTCCTTTTTTTATTTTTTTTATTGCTCTTTTATTTCCCCTATATCCCAGAGAGTCATTGGCATGATATGAATATTAACTTTTATGAAAATACACGTACATTCTACACAATAAATAATACGTTTTATTTCTATGACATAACTTATTTTAAAAGCAAAGATGAAATATATAGTAAGAGAAAGTATTGCGATCTTCAAAATCAACTAGAATAAACATTCGGAGGTTCTCTGTAGGTCCAAATGGTTTGTCCAGGGCTCACAAAAAGGTCTGTGTGTGATAAATATGGCTCAAAAATAGTTTTGACTAAAAGATTTTTTTTTTTCGATTTTAGAAAAAAGTTATCTATCACACAAAGTTTCTTTTAGATGAGGAAGATGGTTGGGGGTGCGGTCATAAAAAAAAAAAAATACACACTAATAAGTAATACTAATTGTAATTTGGGCCAATGTTTCGGGCTACATTGTGGGCCTTCGTCAGGGTGACAGAGAAGGCATCTCAAGAAGTCGACTTATTAGTGCGTATTTTTTTGATGACCGTACTCTCAACCATCTTTCTCATCTAATATTTTCTACGGTCAATTCAACTCCATCATAAAAAAGTTTCTTTTAGATAACCAGTGAGTTGCCCATGCTTTCCTGGGATATAATTTGAATGTTGTGTCATTTATGTGCATAAAAGCACTGTTTGACCGATATAGAGTTTATCCCAGAAACTAAGAATAACGAGATGATTTTACATATAGAAAGATAAAAGAAAAAAGAGACTTATGATCAGGAATATTCAACAATAACTTTCGTGGATAACCTTACATTTAAAAGAATCAAATGGATAAAATAAAGTAACAAACAAAAATATATGCCCTTTTACACCAGGGAAGTTAAACTGTGTATATAAAAAAAAAAAACACTAATCAATGACATGGCCACAACAATCATGCCAGGAAATGCCTACAGAAGGCCGCAGAGGAGTTGGATGAGAGACCTTCTCCTTTAGTAATTCACACTAATTTCATGCTAGGAGTTGGTACCGCTGGGTGCTGCTCTTCCTCATGCATATCACGGCATGTTTCTTAAAATTGACCGCACACTCACTGATTGTTCATTGTATTATTTACAGGAGTGAATAACGATTTTAAATTAAAAAAAAAAAAAAAAAAGCTGAACAAACTTTTTTTTTTAATTTAATTTATATTATTAGTTGGGTTCTGAGGTTCGTCTAAACCACCTTACAATCCAAATCCTTGGTAATATATATATATACTGTTCTTTTCTGCTACTTTGTTACAAATAAACTCCATATTGACCTTAATGTTCCAAGTGTATTGGATTAGGCCTGAAACAGGTACCAACCCTTTCATGACAAATTCCATTCCCTCATCCATCAGTGAGAAGAAGATGGCAGGAATACCTTCTGAATTATAATGCTTTTTTGGACGATGCAAGTAGGTAAACTATCTACACGTTCAACATGTAATATCATTGTTCAATGTTTTACTCAAATTTACTTAGTAAATAGATTGAAGATTTCATTAATAATATTTTATATGTTGCCATGAGGTGCAGTATTAATAAATATGGTGCAGCATTACTTATAAGTAAGCTTGTATTTACATACGGGGTTATTGGTAGTTATTATTCTCTATAATTGGTAATTACTATTCTCTATAATTGGTAATTACCGTTCTACTATTCTCTGGAATTCCCTCCCAACAAACATCCGTCGTGCTCTTTCCCTCTCCACATCCAAACTCCTTCTCTTCCAGTGCCTTCTATCATCACAAAATGACGCTGCAAATTTTATTTAATATATTTGTTTGTTTTTTTCCACAAGTATCTATCTATTTTTTCAACTATTTTATCTGGAAGAGTTCTTTTTACAATCGTTACAGTTTTTTTTTTTCTTTTCTTTTTAAAATTGTCTACATTGTGATTATTATGTCTGCTATGTGATTAAAAGATTTCGTTTCTTATTATTGTAGTATATTATTTTTATTTATTTTTAATTAGATTTCATTAATTCTTGGCTAGTTAAGGTCCTTTATTATTTCAAAGCTTATGTTATTCTTAAAAGACCAAGTAACAAAACAATGTAAATATTTATTTTTATTTTTTTTATTATATATTTAAAACTCATTTATTTTTTCATTTTGTCCACACAACTGTTTTCTGAGGATTGTTTTATATTTTAATTATTATTTATTTAATTTTTATATTTTACGTATATATTCATCCGTAATTGTAAATGTTAGTTACTTATGTTCATTTTGTATATTATGACAAGCTGTATATTATAAACTGTGCAAATATGTTATTCTCAAGGGACACAGTCCCAGAATAAAAATCAATATCTATTCTATTATATTCTAATTATAGCCTAAACTAGTTTTAAACAATAGATAAATAAATTCAAGAACTATTAAAAAGAATGTAAGAATTTGTACGTAAGATAATATTTTTTCTAAAACCGTTTGCTCTTCAACGGTGTATAGTAAATCTATATTACTGTTCTTATGTTCAAAATTATGGTCGAAATTATTACAGCAAGTAGACGAGTGAGTAAGATATATATGAAAAATAATGAAAGCTAAGCCTCTTTCCCTATTTAACTCCCTAAAAGTTTTGATTTTTAGTAATTTACGAGTATTGTTTAAACTACTTTATTTTCTCTTTGCATGATGCATTGTGAAGACAAAACATATAGAGCCCACTCTAATAATATTGTTAACTTTTATATTGATTTGATACCTCTTAAAGGCAAGAAAACCCAACTTAATGTCTAGATTACTCCTTTTGAAATAGAAGACTGTATAAAATGGTGACATATAATTAAATAAATACTGGACCTTGACATAAGTGAAAATAACGATTACTGATGAAAATAAATTTATTTTACAAAAAAATGTACATTTACTCTTTCGTTCGCTAGAAATTTTATTTGGGTTAGTGTTTTAGCACTTTTAAACTGTTGAAAATTAGAAAAAAAGTATATAGACTGTATGTAGGTGGATGCTGCATTGTGGAAACATGAGAAGATACTGTCTCTAGCAGGGATGCTAATGAAGTTTCTTTTTCTTCTCTTTGCCTAGGGAATCTTTATGGTATTTTCTACTCCATGGTTGATAGAACAATATAAAAGAACAAAAAGAAATGAAAAATGGCTCACCCAGCCAGAACCATTAATTCAGTAGTTCCCTCGGCTGCTACTGGGGGCGTTAAATATCATCAACAGGCCGCTAGGTGGCGGCATGGTCGATGTACATTTGCCTTTCAGAACCCGAAATAGAAATCCTCAAAATTACTTGAGTTAGAGAGATCTTCGTGATATATGTTTTCAGCCATGAAGATGACTTAAAATGGCTGCAAAACTAAAAATATCAGTCTCAATTTTTTTTCATCCACGGTTTTATTTTCAAGAAACGATTCCTTTATCTCGTAAAAATATTATGAAAATCAAAAATGCTGAGCTGCATAGTTTGGACGATTTCGTATGAGGAAATCAACACTTAACCCTTTTGTACGAAAATATTAATTATGTTATCCAAATAAAAACATACATGCTGGCACAAACATTTTTTTTTACTTACTGGCCTTACTGATAATTAATTTACAATAATACACTAAACCGAAAAACCCACTAACGAATAAAAAATAAGATTGTATATCGTATATATATATATATATATATATATATATATATATATATATATATATATATATATATATATATATATATATGAATATCAATATCATGAGTTAAAAATATCATAAAAATCAAAAATGTTGAGAGGCAAAATTAATTAAATTGGGCGGTTTCAAATCTTTCTATATATATATATATATATATATATATATATATATATTTTTTTTTTTTTTTTTTTTTTTTTTTTAAATAAAATAATTATCCTAATTACCATTACTGGAACAGTGTCCAAGCCAAATTTACTCTATTCACGGTAATTGTAGTTCCTCAACCGTTAAACTTTACTTCTATGAATCCACAAAAATCATCAAACGTTCTATTGTCTACTGGAAATAGTATATATGATGGTTTTTAGAATCAAAGGCAATAGCGAAGGCCACAACTAATTCGATTGTTTCTTTCGAAAACTAGTGCATACCTGTCTCGTAAATCGTAATAAATCTCGGGAATGGCCCTAGAATGGCCTCACTATGATAAAACAATAGGAGACGAGATGTTTTGGAAGGCAATGATTGTGGGTGCGAGGTACCTAGAATCGGACAATGCGCCGGCCACTCTCGACCTCTGTCGTAAATTTGTCAGTGCCTTCAAGCTCAGAGGGGGTCTCTTCCTCCTGTTTACTCCAATCAATTTTCCTGCCAGGCCTAGGATAGGGAAAGCGTCGCTATTACCATGTGCTCTCTGTCAGCCACACTGGCACATGTCCATGGCCCAGGTAGAAATTTTCACAAGAAGTCATTAACTTTGGCTTTTTAAAGGTTTGGGTCTGAAGAAAAAGAGGTTTGTCTTCTAATGAGGCGGAACTTCATAAGTACCAACGGCTATTAGGTCTCTATACAGAACAAGAATCCAGAGTAAAAGACCTAGCCACAAAGGATTTAGGGAGGTCAACAAATAAAAAAAATCTAGTTGAGGAAATATTTTCAATCCTCCAATACTTGAGTCAACAGGATTTGAGATATTTTTACTTTTACTTATCTATAAATGGAATATATATAAAGGGAAAGTATTGCGATCGTGAACATTTTCTAATTCCAGTTTTCAACGAAAATACACATTTCAGGGTCATCTAAGTCCAAATGACCAAGTTCCGCAAAAAGTTTTGTGTGTCCGTATGTGTGGTAAGTACAGAGCGAAAACTAAAAGTCCTATGACACTGAAATTAAATATTTTTTTGACCTGAGAACAGTAATATACATGTATTATATACCGTTGGAATGCTAATGATTTTAGAAAAAATATTATCTTATACATGCTATGGTAGAAGTCAACAGTGAGTGATGAAATGTCGATTATATACACAACTGATTGTCGTAGATAATAATATAATAGATTATTTTACAAAACACATGTTCTATTAAAATCGAATGTAAATAATTATTTAACAGTTTATTTCGTTTCTGAGTTAGTTGAAAAACAGCTGTTCGGGATTCTTTAAATGAAGACACGCTTCATGCCAGTCTCAAAGTTTTTACACTTTAAAAGTGTCTATTATGCTGTTATGAACTTTATGTTGTGCGATTCAGACAATCTAAGTGAGTGTGTTTCATTATTTAATAGAAAATCGAAATATCCAAAAGAAGTAAAGCGGTTAAACATCACCAATACCCGCCCAGAGCTTTTGGCTTTGTATCGATATATCAGCCCCTGAAATGTCTCTACTTTCTGTAGATTCTATGTCACCCAAAATTCAGAAAAAAATTAGAACAGAAAATAGCTCAAAAAGTAATGCACTGCAAGTCCAACTTATTAACGTCAACCCTACAGAAAAATCCATCAGTTATGCCAAAGCCACCGCCACAGACCGTTTTTATAAACGAGAAACTGCAATAGTTTTACAAACATTTCCCGGTATAAAGCAAAAAGAGTATGTTTTCAAAATCGCAGCCCTAATAGACCCAAAATTCATTCATTATACTTCTAGAATTTCAAACTCTCGATTTTGCATTCATTTTAATCGCAAAGATGCAGTAGACCGCCTTTTGAACAATCATAAGTCGATTCTTATAGATAACAAAGAAATTTTCATAAAACGACTAATCAATTCGGTTAAGCGTATAATTATCTCAAATGCTTGCCCTTTAATTCCTCATGAGACAATAGAAAACGAACTAAAAAGATTAGGCCTCAGATTAGTCTAACCTATGCACTTTCTCAGGGCCGGGTACAAAGGACCCACGGTTGGCACATGTACTTATTTTTCGACGGCAAGTCTACATCCCACCCGAGGACCTTAGTAAGCTTCCATAATCTCTACTAATTGAGCAAGACAATGTTTGTTACCGAATTTTTCTTACTGAAGATATTTTAACCTGTTTTATATGTAAACAACCTGGTCACGTATCTACTGATTGCCCTGAAAGTGAAAATGACAATAATATTCAAGAACATCAAAGTAGTGAAAGTAGATTCAATAATTTAAATCCCTACATAAACAATAATAGTAAATAAATAAATGCGAACCATTCCTTATTAAATACACCTAACCATACGATCCCCAATAGTGTAAGAGTACAGCCAACACTAACCGGTTGCCATGACTACAAGTCAACAACCATAGCAGGAATCAAAGAAGTCAAACAGAAGCAAGGCCAACCAGGTAACCATGGCAACTCAATTCATAGCAAAAATATTGAAAATAAACCCTTCAAAGATACGGCTTTAAATGTGGAAAACAATTTAATATTAATACAGACGTCTGTTTCAGGCGTCAAGCTATACCATTTAAGTCCTCCTTCCTCTATACCCACTATGGAGCATAACTTAACTACAGACCTCAAGAAGAAGGTAAAATCATAAACAATTTCGAAGATTTTCCTCCTGTGACAGCTACCCAATCTGTTCATAAATAACCTAAAAAAAAAAAACGATACTCATTACGTCGTAAATTTTGAGGAAGCCTGACAGTCCATAGAGAAAATCCAAAAATATCCCATCTCGTTCAATGATATGATAAAATTTATCGAAATTTTTTCGAATTCTAATAATTTGGGTGAATTAGTTGAAGAATTCGCAAGCGATATAGAGGGTCTAAAGAATATGTTAGTCGATGCAAAAAAATCTTTGACAGATCGTCGTTTCAAATCAACTATAACGAAGCTGCTTAAAAAAAAATGTGTGACTTAAAATAAACCGTAGTACCCCTGGATTACAAAAGTGAACATTAATTTGTAAAATCAGAAAAAATTAAAGATAACTATATAGTTGCAAGAATCCCGAAATACGAAAAACCTTCCAAGGAAAAACCAGCACAGCTATCTTCCGAGAAAATCATACCCACCGACCTGTTGGACCCACGAGACAACTCTGACCGGCATCCTTGACTCTGAGCCCATTAATTAGAAATACTAGAAAAAAGACCTTAAGTGAAATCTGAGTACAGTGAAATGTTTGTTTTGTTTTTTATATTAAGAAATATGTGAAGAACAGTTACGTATTATTATTAACACCTTTGTTATGAACTTGTGAAATAAAAAAATTATGTAGTATGCTAATGACCCAATAAGGGTAGATGCATTTATATAAATAAATAAATAAAAATTTCGTTTCTAAATTTGTTTAAAATTTGTTAAATTAATATAAATAACGGAGGTAAGTGAAAGTTGTGTGTTGCGTGCACCAGATTCTTAAAATTTATATTATGATTTAGACTAAACTTAATATATATAAATTACTATAAATACAGTCGTGATCATAGAAATTGCATTACCCATAAAAAAAAGTTTCCATCATTGAACACAACCGCATGCTTAAAAACTTAACGCTTATTACACAAAAAAATAATAATTATATAAATATATATTAAACCATGAGCTCATTTAATTATTAAGGTTGATTTTGGGCTGAATAATTCTTCCGAAAGAGTGAGAAAAATAATAAACAGAAAACCATTACAGATTTTTATAAGAGCGCTACAGATGAAACAACAACATATGTTAATAATCAAAATATTAAAGATGCTGAAAAAAATAAGAGCATAAACATCAAACAATTTTTCAAAAACCAATATATACCACATCTTACTAGTGAAATAAATAAAACATTATTAGCATATGATTTACCCAACATCAAATTAGGCCTTTATAACCATAATAAATTACAAAAGTTCCTCACCAGTACAAAAGACCCTATAAGTAATGAAGAAAAATTAAATGTTGTATACAAAATAAATTGTCGGGACTGTGAAAAATGTTACATAGGGGAAACGTCCAAAAAAGTTAGTACTAGAACAAAACAGCACAAAATTAATTGTAACAACAGTAAAAATATAAATACAACTGCTTTATCACAACATAGCATACATTTAAAACATAAGTTTGATCTTAATAGACCACAAATTTTGGAAATAGTCAAAAATAAACAAAATAGAAAAACCATAGAGGCTATATATATCAATAAAAATATAGATAAAACCGTGAATTTTAAAACTGACTCAAGACATTTAAGTTACCACTATTTTAATTTAATTAAAAAATTAAAAATATAATATAAATAATTAATAATAAATGTTTTAAAGAATTTCACAATATGAAATAACAATAACCATATACAAGTTAAAAATTGGTCTAATCCTTAATCCAGTTGAGGACAAAGATCTGAGCAATACTCTTGCTCAGATCTGATGTATTTAAATATTTACTTCATTTTACTATTTTACCTAGCTCAGTGATTAGTGAAAATGTTGGGATTACTGAATATATAACAAGGTAACTTTATAAGATTTATTTATTTATTTAACTAAGTACTATGTAACATTGTTAAATTTTTGCTTTTAATGCCTCCTTCTGATTTTAAAATTTATTATTTAATAGTTTTAAATTTTGTTACCAATTGACACCTAATTTATAATTTTTTTTAAACCATTCAATTCATTATAGTAATTTTTAATGTAATGGTAATTGCTTAATATACTTTGCAGACTTCTGAAGATGGGAGAATATCCCGAAACGTCATACTGATGAAATAAAAAATCGAGTATTAATGGAAGAATTATTCAGCCCAAAATCAACCTTAATAAAAATAATGATATACATCGGAAATTAAAGAAAAAGAAATAATTATCAATGAAAAAGAAAAATATAGAAGTTTAAGCGCTCTCGTAAAATGAATTGCAATATTAACTCTCAAAACTATGACCACTGCTGTTTTTTTTTCCACATTTTTTTACGCGAAAATTGTTCCACTTCATTTAATCTTACTATGTTAATTGTTTCTGATATAAAAATGCTCAAAATTCGACATAATTAAAATTGTATTCTGCTAGTAATTAAAACTACAAATCAATTATATTTTATATCAATTATACCTTTTATTTATTTTTTTAATATATTTGTATCATTAAGCGTATGATGTAATTAAGTTGACAAAAACTAAAATATTCGATTGTATCAAATTCATTACCATAAAAAATAAAGCATATTCTCTTCTTAACATTAGTTAATTTATTAGAAATTTTACATTTTCTAACAATATTTAAAATTTGTTTGCCAACGTTTCGAAGTATTTTAAAAACGTGTGTTATCCAAATATTTTTTTTTTTTTTGTGTAATAAAACATCATTGATTTAAAAACGCTGCCAATTATTTCACAATGGTATATTATTCCCAAATAATGGCCTATATAGTCTATCACCACCGGTAACTTCCAAACTATATCTCTGATATTTCTAAACCGATTTCAATGATTTATTTTTTGTTGTAAATTTTAGTATTTATTTATTAATTCTATCAAGCTTTTTTTTTTATTCATGTTTCGAAATATACTTTTCTTGATACGCAAGCCCTCAAATATTGAAAGCTGTGCTTGCTAGGAAATTTATAAAGATAAAGTAAATCATGGTCCGTTTGATCTGCTTAGATTTAAGTGGTATTAGACAACTATAAAGTTCTTTATAGTTTTTTTCCTTATCCCCTTAATTTAAAATTCTTAATTTTTCGTTTTCGTTACTGAATTATTCCTTTTTCTGTTACTTGCATAAGGGATTGCGGAGTTCTTAAAAGCTTTAAAATGATTTTCAAAATGAAGGATATCTGCGTTGGGGCTCACTTCTGGCTGTTTGGTGTCCTGAATATTTTGTTATTTAATTTTTCATTATATATGGCTTATATATAGAGGATGAATGGTCGACTGTTGAAATTATCATAAGTAGCAATAATCGGGAATCAGTCGTGATAAAAGTATTTTAATTTTGCAGTCATTTTGGCTCAAACATGTTGCCATTATAATCATCAGGGCATCAGTGTGCAATGTCAAGGTTAAACTGTTTATGATTGAGATATTTGTGCCGAAACATCTGCAAAATTAAAATATTTTAACAAGACTGGCCCCCGGTAATTTCTTCCGCTTATTGCTCTTACAATGTCATCGCAACTATTCGCTTCCGTAAGGAAATGTAAGGAAAATTTTTAAAAGATATTGTAATGTTCTTTGAAGTTATATATGACAATTTTTCGATACAGATAGTATATTTTAGATATTTACTAAAATTAAATTTATTTTCTGATTCTACACCTCTCCCGGTCAAAGCCCGACGTGGAAAACTCTTGGAATATATCCCAGTTAATAAGGAAAGAGTACCGGAAAATTTTTGATAGGTTTCAGCTTATTACTTTTTTAAACTCGATTGAAACTCGAGTGTTGCGAGCACCAGATTTTTTTAAGTTTTGAAATGTATTTTAAAACCATGTTCCCATGTTGGCTATTTTATGTCCGTTGCAACTGTCGGCTGTTCACAGCCACTACATAGAAGACGACACTGTTTGCAGACCTCTCGCAGCCTCTCCTCCACAAACACTCCAGTCGCCGGGGTACAATTCTGTTTTGCCACCGTCCTGTACCTACGCAAATATTTCTTCAAGCATGTCCGAAGCTTAGGGCAGTAGTTTTTCACCTGTCCGATTTTCAATGCTTCAGGTCGGAGAGATGTTTCAGTTAAACTTTAGTATTCAGAGTTATAGTCACCTCACGATAGGAAAAGATACGGCACTTCAATTGTTTGGAATTGAATCATGATCATCTATGTCAATGGTTCCGCATTTTCGCTAACCACTTTATCAATTCATTACTATACACACATATTAGACTCCATCTAAAGAACACAGAAGTCTTCAAGAGCGTATTAGAAAATTGTAGTTCTTTCAGAAAGTTACTAAGTTCATATTTTAGAAAAAATATTATGTTACATACAAAGTTTTGAAAGGTAATGCAGAGTGAAGAAAAGGGCATACATTTATAACTGATAATTATACGTAACAACTTAATATTCTGGTATCGTTTAATCTGAACCATAGGGATCACTTGTAGCTGGGTGGTTAGCATAACAGCCTCCTATGCCAAAGGTCACGGGTTCAAACCCGCAGTTGGTCCTAGGACTTTTTAATGGGAGTAAAAAATCCTTAGTTATGCCGTCCTTCAGAGAGGACGTTAAAAGGTGGTCTCGAGCCTGTGCGATGTCAAGTACTCGTTAAAGATCTCTATCCTAATTAAACCTGGATAGGCAAAATTTAAGACTCCCACTGTAGCATCGTCCGAATAGCCATAATAGCAAAAAGTGACGTTAAATAAATAAGCAATCTAAATCATATGTTCTCAACGAAAATGAATAAACTTTTATTTAAATTAACTCTATATCGATTTAATAGTTCTTAAATTAATTTTAACTGCCGAGTTAGGTGAAAGTCGGATGTTGCCCGCACCAGATTTAAAAAAAAAAAAAAAAAAATGTTCTCCATGTATTGTTTATATCAAAATCAAAAAATGTTTGTCACTACCATTTTCTATTACTCTCTATACATAAACTGTAGCAATAGCAATATATTACGTCTGCAAACATCACAATTGCTGTGGATTGTCTGTATCAAGAAAATAAATAATATCTAATAATAGTAAAAGCCGAGCCATTCTTTTTTACTAAATGTATGCCTCATAACAGACAATTTCGACTGTTTTCTTTATAATTTTTTAGGAAGATTGATTTCATCTTTTCGTATTCAAATAAGCAGTCAATAATTTCATTTATATAATTTATTTTTCTTCAATTCCATTACATTATTTTTCAACGTTTGGGGCTTTGTTCCCCATTCTCAAACTAAAAACAACGTTTATAGTTTAAATTAGCAAAAATACATCATTTGATCATAAATATTTTGAAAATATCTATACATCATTTAATTGTCACTTATACAGGCATGTCATATATGATTACTGTTTTTTTATCACTTACTAATAGAAATATATAGTAAGAAGTATGCGATCGTGAAAATTTCGTATTTATTCGACGAAATACATGTTTAGATTCCTAAATCCAAATGCCCAAGTCCGCAAAAGTTGGTGGTAACTCCGGGCAAAAGAAGCCCTAGAACTGAATTTTATTTAACAACTTGAGCCGAATGTTACAACTCTTTTATCAATCATGACGAAAGATCTCTTTATACCATGATTTAGCACTTAGATGTATGAATGTGTATCGATTTAAAATTATGTCTTATATCAGTAGGTTTGATTCTGATTAAAACAGTCCGACAGAGCTAAAATTCCTTTAATTTTGTAGGTTTATAAAAATAACCATATCGTCATGTTAGCATTAAAATAACAGCTAAATATGCAAGTGGAGCGAATTTGAAAAGCAACTAATGAATAAAACTGAAAAAATATTTTTTTAAAGCAATTTTTTGTTTTTAACATAAGAACAGTAATATACATGTATGATATACCGTAGGAAAGCTAAAGATTTAGAAAAAAATATATCTCATTCACAAGCTTGTAAAAGTTAATAGAGAGTGATGAAAAGTCGATAAAACTAAGTGTTTATTTTAGGTAATAATACAATAAATTTTTAATAAATCACATGTTTCTATTTAAAACAATTTAAATATTTCTTTAACAATTTGTTTTCGTTTATAAAATTGTTTAAAAATTCTTGAATTATATAATAATGGAGGTAAGTGAAAGTCGTTTGTTGCGCACCAGATTTTTTTTTTACTTTATAAATTTTCCATTACAATTTTTACTTTCACTCACAATATATGAAATATAGTAAGGGAAAGTACTGCGATATTGTGAAAATTTTAGAATTCCAGTTTTCGATGGAAATACACGTTTTAGGGTCTCCTGAGTCGAAATGACCAACTCCCGAAAAAGGTCTGTAGGTGTGTGTGTGTGTGGTAAGTCTAGAGCAAAAACCATAAGTCGTACGAAACTGAAATTTTCATATTTAAGACAATATACGCCTGAGATGTTACAGCATTTTTTTTATTAAAATCAGTCTAACCCAAGAGCCACTTTATACCATGCATTTTGCACTATTTTATTTTTCTCAAAACGGCTCTAACCATTTTTACTAAACTCGCTGTATGGATGTAAACTTTGATTGGCTCTAATATGGATGTAGGTTTGATTCTGATTGAAATATTCTGACAAGGCTTAAATGCTGAATTTTAAATTTTCTTCTTCTAAACTACATTTAATTCTGTCTATTTCATAAATATAGGCACATCATCTAATTACCATTGATAAAAAACAGTTAAATTTTCAAGTTGAGTGAATTTGGTAAACAACTAATGGAGATAAGCGCAAACATATTTTTTAATGCATGTTTTGGAAAAAGAATGTAACTTAGAAGTATAATATACCGTTGGAAAGAGAAAGATTTTAGAAAAAATATTATCTAACACAAAGTTATAAAAACTAATATAAAGCGACGAATGGGGAATAAACTTATTACTGATTAACAATTTAATATAGTTATATTATTTAATCTAAATCATATGTTCCTAACAAAAATGAATACACGTTTTATTAAAACCAACTTCAAATATTTTTTGAATTGAAGTATATTAAAATAAATAGTTTTTGAATTGATTTTAGCAGTCGAGGTAAGTAAAGGTGTGTTCTCGCACCAGAATGTTTTATTACATATACGCTATTTGTCCTTATGATGTCTATTTAGAAAATTTAGAGTTTCATTATAATTCAGACATGAATTAACAGCGCACTTATCATTATTAGACTTATTTTAGAGAGAAGTTGGTTCAGGGTGCAGTTAATTTAACACACAATTAAGCGTAATTTGTCTCTGTTTACGAAATTGTTTGGTTTACACTTAATTGTGTGTTAAATTGACTGCACCCTGAACCAACTTCTCTCATATACACACACAGTCAACCATTGTCACTTCATGTAGACTTATTTTACTTTAAAATTGTCACTCATTGTTACGTAACGATAATTGAATATTGTTACCGAAAAAGAAAGCCACGAGAAGAGGGAATAGATGCAGGCCTTGACTGCAACAAACTCACATTCATATATTCGGAGCGGGGGAATGGAAAGGAGACAGTGAGGGATGCCTACTTATAGCATTCACGAGATAGAATGCTAAACCCTGTCCCGTCACAAATGACACATGAATCTTTCATTTGTGATTTGTGATCTGACAGTGAGAGCGTTTGACCCTATCATAGCCCTTGTCGATTGTTCAATCACTGGGAATGTTTTCGCTCACCTCAGCACAAGCCATATATCTATCTCCTCGTTGTTATATAACATCATGGAATAGATGATAGGGTACTCACAATCTTCAAGTGTTTAACGATAAAAATAATAATTTAAA
Source organism: Piezodorus guildinii (assembly GCA_023052935.1). Classification (NCBI taxonomy): domain Eukaryota; kingdom Metazoa; phylum Arthropoda; class Insecta; order Hemiptera; family Pentatomidae; genus Piezodorus; species Piezodorus guildinii. The sequence continues at coordinate 72,596,526 of CM041294.1, read as the reverse complement.
GATAGTGGAGGATGCAGTGGAAGTTGCCGAATAGGTTAGGTGGCGCTACCTGTGGGTAAAATGGCACAACTTTATTTTATTTGAGTAACCTCGTATTCATGAAAGCGATTTTTAATCAAATTTTAGCTATCTCATTTATTCTCTATCATACAATTTAATTATATACCAATAAAATTTGATTAAGAAAAAAAATCTGATGCAGGCAACACACGACTTTCACTTTCCTCGACTGTTTAAATCAATTTAAAAACTATTAGATATACTTTAATTTGAAAAATATTTAAAGTTTATTTTAATAAAACCTTTATCCATTTTTGTAGGAAACATATGATTTAGATTAAATAATATAGATATTTTGAATTTTTAATAAGTAATAAGTTTATTCCCTATTCGTCACTTTATATTAACTTTTACAACTTTGTGTATCGGATAATATTTTTCCTAAAATCTTTCTTTTTCCAACGATATACGTCTATATTACTGTTCCTAATATAAAAAACCCAAAAAGTTACATAAAAACTAGTTTCCCCTTTCATCCTTTAGTTGATAATCGAATTCGTCCAACTTCTATATACAGCCATCCTTCAACAACTTCATTATGATGATATGGTTAATCTTTCAGAATGTACAAAAGCAATGATAGTTTAGAGGAAAACAATTCAAAATGTCGGAATTTAAGCCCGCTCATATCAGTTCAATCAGAATGAAACACACATGATATTAAATATTACATCAATAAAGCGAGTTTAATCAAAATCGTTTGAGACGTTTTCGAGAAAATCATAAAAAATTGCCAAATGCATAGTATAAAGTATCTGTTCGGGTTAGCTGATTTTGATGAAAAAGTTGCTGAAACATCTCGGGCGTATATTTGTCTTAAATATGAAATTTCAGTATTTAGAATCAGGGGACCCTAAAACGTGTACTTCCGTTAGAAACTGGAATTTAAAAATTCGCAATACTTCCCCTTACTTTATATTTCATATCAAGGTAACTGAAAGTAAAAAGTAACAAAGTATAATAAACGATAAATTGATGTAAAGAAGAAAATAAATTGTCCAATTTCGGTTCAAAATTGATCTTTTAAAAGTTAAAGTACACTATTTTATAAATCAGTAGCTCGATCGCCAATTAACAAAAAAATTGCACAATCTCTCAGGTAATTGGCTGGGTATCTCAATTACTTTCTGCCTTGCAACACTGAACTTAAGGAGACCTGTCTTTTATTTTTTTTTATTTATTGAAATTTACAACTGTATGTTCATACATCAAGTAAATATGCTACAATGATAAAAAACATGAGGAGAAACTGCCCATTGGCAGCACTCAAGTAGTGAATCTACACAAGAAGGTCTCGAGGCCATCTTCTTTTCAGACGCCTCGGCGGATTATCAGGAATTGAAGTGGAAGCAAGGATTGACACTTTTGTGGATTAGAGTGGGACTGGAGTTTTTCATGGAAGGAGTGATACCTGGCACAGGCCAAATAAGGATACCTTAAATCGTCATGTAACCGCTCTCTAATTTCAGTTGTCGGCGAGGGCTGTATTGTTGGTATTGCTGTTAGAAGGTGATTCTGGGCAAAGCAAAGAGCTTTGAAGATTTCACTAAGTTTGATTGAAAGGATTGGGTACAAGAGGACTTCGGTGGTTTGGTGGAGCGCCAAAGCACAACTCTAGAAGTCCAAAGGGATCCTATTCTTGCCCTGTTAAGGAATATTTAGTGGTTTATTGCGTGCGCTAAGTAAATTTAAAGCAGCTATAACAAACTAAAATATGTTGCAGTCTTGTAAGGTACTTTGTTAAAGTTTGTCAAGATGAAAGCATAAGATCTGATCAACAAGAATAGCAGGAGTATTATTAAACGTTGCTGTGGTAGGTCTCGATACGATTCTTTGAGATATGTGATGTACACGTATTATTGAAGATTTTTTAATGTGATTAATGTTTCATAATTCACATATAATGTACATGTGTCAATATCATCACGGTGAGAATATGGTTAGGTTGGGTTTGGGATAACATTTGTATACACTGTATGGAGGAATAGACGGGCTTATACCTTGAGCAACACCAGTTGGCTGAGAACATGGATTCTTCAACATTACCTATATTGTCTAATTATCTGTAACAATCAATTTTTAATATTTTCACATTATGCACTCATTAAAAATTGAAATTGACCCATTCTAGATGATAATCGCTTATTTAGATAAATTAATAAAGCTTTGATTGCATTGGCAAATCATAGTAGTTGACACTTCAATGGATGAATTGAAAAATCTATATAGTATTTCTATATCTATATCTATATCGATTATTTCTTTCTATATAAAGTAATTTGGTTCATTCTAATCCATCATAAATTTTCATTCAAAACTTATAAAATGTATTAAAGTAAAGATAATATTTCTGTCAAAATACTATTTTTTTATTACTAAACATGTATTTATTGAATATGTATATTTAGATTAAAATTAAATATAAATGTAAAAAAAAATAAATAAATAAATAAAATATAAATAAATAGGGCTCACCCATATCTTAGTAGCTATTATTACATCTTTCTATGCCAATAGTCGTAGGTTCAAACCTGCGGATGGCCCTACGGTTTTTTAATGGGAGTAAAATATCCATAGTTATGCCATCCTTCGTAGGTCATGCACTCGTTAACGATCCTTATCCTATAAAAACTAGATGGACCATTTAGGACTCCCTCTGTATCATCGTCCGATTAGACATAGTAACACGAAGTGACGTTAAATGAATAAACAAACAAATATAAATACGTTGAAGGCGGAGTGCAATAACGATAGCGATTAATGACACACTTTCAGCTTTCATTTACCCGTCTATATCATTATATACCCACTCGTAAATTTGTATGTTAGTATCATTTTCTGGAATCGTAAGCAGCAGCTTCAAACTTGAAATTTGTTTTTTCGACAGGCCCTGGAGATCCTTGGCCGAGCGGTGAAATCTACTTGAAAAATACACTCGCGTTTCTGAAAGAAATTTTATATGGTAGGGTCATCACTCCCCTCTCTCTAAGAAAAGACAAATATTTCACGGAAATTTTTCTACATTTTCAATGGAATTTTGAACTGCAATTTAAATTTTCATTAAATGATGATCAACTGATGTTATATATTGAACATGAGAACTCCCACGAAACTGGTGTCCGAGGGTCGTCTGACTACACAGTGTACACTGACCGTACAGTAGTGGGCTACAGTGGCACCAACATGCAAACACTCCAGCAAGCTCCCGGAGACAGTAGTTAGTAGAGGAACAAATCTGCATCTATTTGCAGTACTCTGTCAACAGCTGGCGGTGGTCCTCCAAACACTGACTCAGCCTCCGTCTAAACGCAAACACCATGGTATTCTCTTGGCGTCGCTTCTGTGTACCTGGGGCTACTCTTTGTTTTCATCTTTGTTGGAAATGATTCTCGGGCCACAGCAAATATTGCCCTTTCCGAGAAAGAAAATTTGCACTCTCTTATTTATACAGTTGTCGGAGTTCAATGTTAACAAAATTTTCATCAGCAATAAACAACCGGAAAAAATGCTGTTATAGTTTTCAACATGGGTCAGTTGCAGAAGCTATAAAGACGACACACAAATCATTACATTATGATCCTTTTTTTATACATTCACTTAGCTATATAAAAATATATAGTAAGGGAAAGAATTGGAATCTGGAGAGTTTTTAAAAATTTCCGTCAATGTTTATAAGTCCCTCGTGTGCAATGTTTATAAGTGCGATATATATTGGGCCGCTCTTCAAAAGAAGTCTTTTATAAATTTTTTATTTATTTAATTTTTAGATATCACAACGTTTCAGCCTCTAGGGCCATTTTCAAGAATCTCTAAACAATTAAAAGTTTTTATGGCATTTATAAATTTTTTTTTTTTTTAACCCAATAACAACATTTTAATCAATTATTTTTAATAAATGCGTTACCTATCATGCATATCCATCTTATGCATGTCTATGCATACATGCATATCTATTCTTTCACCGTTTCGTCAGGAGTGTCGTCATAATTATCAGCAGTATCAAATTTTAAAAGCACCTGTTTTTAAAATGATCATATATATTGCACCATTTAATGAAAAAATAGAAAAATCTATTTATTCAAAAAGAAAAAAAAATTGTATTAATTCACATAACATTTATCGGCCGTCTAGTAGGTGTTCTCATGCGCGACTAAATTGGAGTGAGAATGCCAAAAGCTTTAAATATTTATTCTATCAATAGTACTTGCATAAAAAGTGTTTAGGTTGTCTACGTCTGTTTGTTGATTCACCGATTTTTCAAATTTTTTTTTTTTTTTGTTTTATATATATATATATATATATATATATATATATATATATATATATATATATATATATAACTTAAATTCAGCCGGAAGAAATAGATTAAAAAAAAGGGAAATTGGGAGGAGTAATGACACGCACGCTTGCTATATAACAACTGATTTATTCTATCTTTTAATCCTCTATTTATACATTCTCATATGTTTATGTTTACAAAGAATAGGATTAGATCTATATTAGTCGTTATCTCAACTTAACTCCCCCCTGCCAGTTTACGAACACTTCTCGTAAACTCAACAAGGGGAAAATATCAAATAACAAGAAAAACTACAAAAAGAAAACAAAAGCTCATAATTGACATTTCTGTGATCTTACAAACTAGAAACCTTACACATAGGAAACTTACACACTAGAGAAAATCGAAAACAGAAAATATAACACACTTGAAACTGAAAACAAATAAAACACTCACTGGAGGTCCTGAAAAACAAAAAGAAAAGTACTCGCAAAAAGAACATACAAAACGCTGTAAGAAAAAAAAAAAAAAAACAAATATACAACCCACTCCCCTGGGAGTGGCCAACAGAAACAGAGGATACCTAGGTGCGATCAACGGCCGAAGGGCCGTCCCTCACTGGAAGTTTCAATTGTTCGATATGCACCGTCCGCCTCTTCCGTGGATCCGCCAAGCTCTGAAGCGTGACAGCATTATGCTCGCGAATAACCACCACCCGAAACGGACCCTCATACCGAGCAACCTCCTTACTTCTATTCGAACCGATCCTCCGGTAAACAATAGACCCGATGCGAAGATTCCCCATCCGATCACGAACGCGAAGGTTGTCCTTGCTTACACGGCGACTCTTCTCCGCCACCAACTTCCCGCGCACCTTCCCCCAAACCTTGACCAGAGCCGCACGGTTACTCACCAGCACGTCGGATAAGGCACCCTCCGCCGCCGTGTCCCCGTAATCCCTGCGCCTGTTCCGTAATCCGAAGAGGATTTCAAACGGCGAGAATCCCGTCGCCGCATGGATGGAGTGGTTATACGCCGCCACCGCCCGAGGCATTGCGACGTGTGGTTCTAACCCCTGGTCGACCTGATATACACGAAGATGATCGCCGAGAGTACTGTGCAGCCTCTCGATGCCACCCCGACTCTTAGGATGCCCCGGGGTATTAATATGCCACGTGATATCTAGCGCCTTCATTGCCGCCCGAACCTGACCATTGTCGAACTCCCGACCTCCGTCCGAGGATATGCGATCCGGCACTCCATAAAACTGGAACCACAAGCGGAGGGCCCCAAGAATTGCCCCCGAAGATCGGTCCGACACGAGAGAAGCCATGGCAACCTTGCTAAAAAGGTCTAACACGGTAACCCATTTGTGTCCCCGCCACGTAAACGTATCCACCTGCAAAACGCACAATGGCGTATCAGAGGTGGGCGTAACCTCCTGCAGACCTCGCGGAGGATGGCGATCATATTTCGTGACCTGACAAACCTCGCATGCCCCGACAACCTCCGCGATGGTACGGCGCATACCCCACCAAAAGTATCTTCGCCGCAATGCCTGTAGAGTTTCGGGTTCGCCACGATGATTGGTCTTCCCCTGGTGGTACGCCAGTGTCACCTCCCGTTGCCTTTCCGAGTTCGAGACCGTCTCGACCGCCAGCGTACAGCGCACGAACGTCCTATCGATCCCGATCTGCTCCCGAGTCCACAGCCGCTTAATTTTCTCCCAGATAGTCGCGTTCCCGACGTACAGGAAATAAGTCTTCCCGGGCTTAGACGCGTCCTGGAGTGCCCTACAGATTTGGTCGTCACGCACGCCAGGGTTTGACCAGATGGTAGTGATGCGGGATTTGCCATACCTCATATATTCTAGCTTTAAGAGGCCCGAAGTTCGAGTCTTCCACACGATCTGGCGCCGCTTGTCGTTGATGATTTCTTCCCGCTCCTCCAAATCCACCGTGCGCTCATCGGACGGGCTCGCCCGCGCGTCAGACACATCAGCACTGCCAGAGTCAGGGGTTCCGCGCCCTCCTTCGCCCTCAGGCGTCCACTCACGAAGGAACTGTCGAACACCCCCGGATGGCTCGCCCTCCTCATCCTCAATCGCGTTAACCACCAGCGCCCGCGACAGCCAGTCCGCAAAGACGTTTTCTCGGCCCGGCTTATACACAACCTCCATGTTGTATTGGCTCAGGAACTCCTTCCACCGGGTCACGCGCGCGGAGGATTCTTTAAGGGTACCGACCCATTGCAGAGGCCTATGGTCGGTGTGTACTTTAAATTTGCGCCCAAACACGTAAGGACGAAAATGTTCGATAGCCCAGACGATACCAAGTAGTTCTCGCTCCAACGCGCTGTATCTGCTCTCGGCCTCGGTTAGACGCCTACTCGCATAAGCTACGGGACGTTCCCCTTCTGGGCCCTCTTGGGACAGAACCGCCCCCAGCGCATACTCACTCGCGTCGGTGGTGATGGAAAACGGCCGGGTAAAATCGGGAAATGCCAGGATAGGTTCCTCCTGCAACCGCGCCATGCACTGGCGAATATTCTCCTCCATAGCCGGTGTCACCACAACGGTCTGACCCTTCTTGAGAAGATTATTAAGAGGAACTAAATATCGCGCCATATCCGGAACGAACCGTCTATAATAGTTGAGGGTCCCTAGCAACCGACGAACCCCCTTAACATCCCGCGGGATCGCCATGTTCCTGATGGCCGCCACCTTCTGCACATCCGGTTTCACGCCCTCCCGAGATATAGTGTGGCCTAAAAAATTTATCTCCGTCTTACCCAACAGCGACTTTTCCCCCGAAAGCTTGAGCCCAAATTGCCTAATACGATCGAACACGCTGCGGAGATGATCTATATGTTCCTCTTCGGATCTACTGAAGATCAGGAGATCGTCCATATAGACCTGGCAAACAGCCTCGTCAATCCCCCTAAGGAACTCGTCCATCAGACGTTGAAATGTGATGGGTGCGTTTTTCAAACCGAACGGCATCCGCGTGAACTCGTAATGCCCGCGCTCGAATGAAAATGCCGTCTTATGTTGGTCTCTAGGGTGCATTCGAATTTGGTGGTATCCGGCCTTCAAGTCTAAAGTACTAAACACCTTCGCCCCACTGAGACGGTCCAGAATGTCCTCAAACCGCGGTATGGGATACTTCTCATCGACGGTGTTTTCGTTTAGTTTCCTGAAGTCGACCACAACCCTATATTTCTCCGGCCCCCCGTCGCCTGCGCTCCTCTTCTTGACCGCCCAGAGAGGACTGTTATAAGGGGACGTACTGTCAACGATTATGCCCTGACGTTTGAGCTCATCCAATTCTGCCCGTATGTGTCGACGCAATACTTGCGGATATCGACGTTCTTTGACGTAGGTCACCCGCTCCTGTTTCAATGGGATTTCGTGGGTTGTTTTCCCGGTGACCCCCAATATACCTCCCTCCTGGAAGAAGATATCCCTGTATTCCCGGTAAAGGGTTTTCCTCCAATCCTCCGCCTGGTTGATTGCGCCTATTTGGCCTAACCCATCCCTCTGTGCCCTTTTACCCTTGTAGGACTTGCTCCCTATCTTGATAAACCAGCGGCCGCCCTTATTTCTTATCCTAGTTCCCAATTTCTCCAACAAATCACAGCCAACGATCCCTCCATACTCGCGCGGCATACTCTCCACTACATGGACTACCAATTTCTCACTCTCTATTCCCCACCGACTGAGCTCGACCTCTACTTCCCCTTCCACTCTACATGGGCCGCCCAGCGTAATTAATCTACATTGGCAATCCTTGGGTATCCTCTTTTCTTTACACAATAACTCTACAATTTTCTTAGACATTACTGTATGGGAGCTACCTGTGTCCACCAAACACCACACTCCCCTCGCGACCCTTATTATAGGCAACCTACCGCACAACCCTCTAATGTTATTTACTACTGCGCGGTTGCCTCTCTGCCCACACTCACCTCAGTCGTCATGCTGTCTTCTGCTCCCGGCTGCTCCTCGACGTACTCCACTCCTCCTCACGCTCCTTACGTCTTCCCCTCTGCTGTCTCCCGGTTCGCTCCTGTCCTCCTCCGTCTCCGATGAGTCAGTAGAATGTGCTGAATCCGATGTGGATCGGGGATTCCTCCACACTCTTTGAGCATTAACTTCCATGGGCTCTCCTCTGCCCATGTCTCTATTTCTACTCATGTACGGACACTGCCGGGCAATGTGTCCTTCCGTTCCGCACTCAAAACATCGAGTACGCGGACACTGAGCCACTAAATGGCCTACTTTTCCTCACCCGTGGCACTTTCGGTCTTCTTTGCGGAAGCTCTTCTTCTCCCTTCCTTGTCTCCTGTCTCTAGGGATCCCCCTCTCCCTCCCGTAAGCCTCAGGCATCTTCTTCCTCCAATTTTCCGGTTTATTTCTATGGAGCTCCGTCCTCCTGTAGGGCACCTTTGTCCATTCCATTTCAACTTCCCCGTATCTGGACTCCTCCTCTCTCGCACTCGCGTCCACCATCTCCTGAGCGCATTCAACGAAGGTCCTATCTCGGGGAAGGCCCTCTTTCCTTCCTGTTTCTCTCGCCAATTGGACTTTTAAAATAGTCGAGAGAAAGCCCATCCTGCCTTCCACCTCTTCTGTGCAGTGCGCTTCTCTCAACTTCTCCGTAATCCGGTTGTAGCGAGCCAGTAATATCCCAGCATACTGGCCACTTGTCTGGTGCGGTCGCTTTGTCTCTCGGAACATCTGAAATATGTCCTCTTCAGGAGCCCACCTGCCTCCACCAAAAGCCTTCTTCAGCCTGTCCTTAATGACGACCCACGGCGTGTCCTCATCTGCTTGGATTAGGTTTAAAATCTGTCGGCGGACTCGGCATACCAGGGCTGCCCGAAGCGATACGGCATCCTGTGAGTCCATCAGCCTTTCCTCTAATTTAGCCTCTATACTCGCCATGATTCTATCTCCTCCCTTTAAAAAATGATTAAGATCACCAACCTCGCCGTCAAATCGTTCAAGTTCCGAGATGGCCTTCCTTATGTCCTGCGCCGTTGCTGTCCAGACTTTGACCCACTCCAGAGTGGTTGCGTGGGCCCCTGCCAGGGTCTGCGCCGGTAGTGGGGGCATCTCTGGGGGTACCACCTGCTGTGCCGCCTGAGGTAATACCACGTCTTCTGGTACTGTGAGAACTGCTGGTCTCAAAAAACCTTCGGCCATGATTCCAAGTTCAATACAGACAAAACGACGGACGTGAAGAAAAATAGAAAAAAAAATTAAAATAGAGAAACTCAGAAAAAAAATAAAATAAAATAACACAGTTTACTTCTCACACTTAAAACAAAGTTCCCGGGTTTCGGCACCACTTAAATTCAGCCGGAAGAAATAGATTAAAAAAAAGGGAAATTGGGAGGAGTAATGACACGCACGCTTGCTATATAACAACTGATTTATTCTATCTTTTAATCCTCTATTTATACATTCTCATATGTTTATGTTTACAAAGAATAGGATTAGATCTATATTAGTCGTTATCTCAACTTAACTTATATATATATATATATATATATATATATATATATATATATATATATAATATATATATATTTACATATTAGTCTATAAATCGACATTCCTCCCTATTCTATCGTACTCCTCAGAATCGTGGACCCTCACCACAAAACACAGGAGTTAGATAGCGATGGAAATGAGGTATCTACGAATAATAGAGAGAAAAACAAGAAGAGATAGAATAAGGAACGCCACCATACGGGCTAATCTCGATGTCAAACCGGCGGATACCATACTGGAGGAGCAAAAACTGAGGTGGTTTGGACATCTTCTTAGGATGGATCCAGACAGAAGTGCCTGGAAGACCTACGAGACCAGCACGGAAGGAAAAAGACCCAGAGGAAGGCCGCGCATCTCCTGGGAGGATAGTGTAAAGGAAGCATGCAGGAGACGAGGAATAGATTGGGACAGGAGAGCAGAGTTGGTGCAGGAGAGAGAGAACTGGACCAGACTCTATAAGCAGGACCCTCACACTGAACAGCGGTAAAAGGGGGAATGATTATGATGATATTTATATATTTTATATATATATTTATATATTTTTTTTTCAATATATGTATATATATATATATATATATATATATATATATATATATATATATATATATATTTATATTGATGCAATAATCTTCCTCTTATTTATACTTTTTCCTTACGTAAGACTGATACATTATTAAAATAAAAAATATGTTTATATTTATTGCAATGATGTAAAAGACCTGTAGCAAATTTTGATTTAGCGCATTTCGAGTCACAGCTTTTTTTATGCAGTTGTATTCTCTTTTGAAGCCATTGTGACGTTTGTATATAATATGACTTATCGTCACATTTTTACAATTTATTTTATATATGACAGTAGTCATTTTTGTTTTGGTATCCCGTCTTTGGTTTTAGTGTAAATTTTTTCAATTTTATTTACCGTTTTTTTCCGAATTTAATTTCGGTTACATCATATTTTTTAGAAGTTTTTTTCTATTTATTATTTAAATTTTTTATATAAGTTACAGAAAAATATGTTTTAGGATATGCTTTCTGAAATGTATTGGATTCTTCATTATTTTCTGGATCATTTATTTTGGTATCTTTTTCCTTTGGTTTCATTTTATTATCTGTTTTAAAATAATTAGTAATCAGATTTCGTTTACTTTTATTACTTTTTACATCTATTTCATCAGTCTCTCAAAAAGGTCTTTGTATGCGTGGGTGTGTAAGTCCAACGAACGGTAAGTTGTATAAAACTGAAATTTCATATTTTAGAAGCGTATATGCCTGAGATGTTATAACGTTTCCAACAAAATCGGCAAACCAGAAGAGCCACTTTATATTGGCTATTTTTTATATTTTCAATTTTCTATGAAAAAAAAAACCACGATTTTAACTAAACTTTATAAATATTAATATAAATATTAATGTAAAATTAAATAAGCTTTATTATTATGTACTTTTCATTCCGAATTGAAATGGTATGGCAAAGCTTAAATGCCAATATTTTTTTTATTTTCTTTCTTTAAAGTATCTTAAATTTCTCTTCGATTTCAAACTATGTCCTGATATATCAAAATAGCCAAGATCGTCACCGTTTTTCGGTCAGTTATATATTTCGACTTATCTTATTTATTTCAAGACCTATCTCTTTACCGGTATTCATCAACTTACTCACTCGTATTTAGTTAATATGCGCCCTGCAATACTAATGACCGATTCTAACTTTATTGAATTTTTCAGGCAACCAATGTGTTAAAAAGCTTCTTACACCGTTGTATTCCAACGTTTTCTCTAATATTTATAAATAATCAAAGATTCCCTAAAACCAGATTGGTTGTCTCCGATAATTTCTTCTGCGTGCTAAGTATTACACCTAGTTAGTATTGACTAGAAGATTTTATAACATACCGGGAAATTAAAAGGTGTTACAGGATTAAAATTCGAAAAAGTGAATTTGTCGGCTATCTATAATATATAATACCTTTTAGTTCACAACCTCTATAGATTTTAGTCTTTACGCGGAAAAAAAAAAAAGTGGATGTTGAAAAAGATTCAGTTTGCCAATATGGTAGAATCCTCAAGTTGGCGGTCCCATTTGAGGTGATCCCTCGACCGAGGCGTTTCTTTCGGCGACCGTAGAGGAGCGATGATCCTAGGATAAGCTTGCAAGAATTATTCCCATCGCATTATGGACTAGGTGCGGTACCTCTGTGACGGCCATCTTGAGGTGTCCTATCTCTAACACTACCTGAGCCTAATCCTAACTGACTCTTTTGTATCCTTGCAAAAATCCGGTACTCTGCCTTTTTGTGGAAGATAGCTTTGTTCGTTCTGCTTTTGCTTGAAAAACTCCCTACAAAGCCAGGATTTGTAAGGCTGTCCTAGCCCTTAGATTCGAAGTGAAGATATTCCTTAATCTTTACTGTACTCTATAAAACCAATCTTTTTTTATATTCCAATTTGTTTAAAAAAAAAGATTTTAAAGCATTTAACACAGGCGGTATGGTATAAGATATACTCCAATTCTGGCCCCATTAGCATCTTCACCAGAGAATAGTCTTAAAAGGACGGAATATCACTTAACGCCGACATTTCAATTTTACACAACTAAAAAAGTATTACATAAACAAGTGGAGGGAAGAACCTCTCTCCTCCTCTTCCCTCGAAATAATGCTCGTGTAAATATATATATATATCTCATATTTAAAATCATATCGCGATTCTGGTTTCCGAAAATCCCTTCTAAACCAAGCGATATATTTTGATATGTATCTCACTATCAATCTTTTTCTGAAGGTTTACATGTTAAATAAATTGCAATAAAGTCTTTCTTTAGAAAGGAAGCTTAAATTTTCAGTCATAAATTATTCAAAAGAACATTCCTGAAATACCGCTGGAAAGCGCAAAATGTTAGGAAGACTATTATTCAACAAAATAAGTCGTTCATATGTCGTTCTTAAAAATTTGTAATAAGCCCATAAACCTATGAACAGTTCTAATAATAAGATGACAAAGAATAAACGTGAAATCGATTAAGCAGTCTTTTCTAAAACATCAATGACAATAAATCCAAATTGCACACCTGTCAACAAGGAACGGGTCACTAATAAATATAATACAAATACCTTCTAGTACCTACTAGGGATCACCCGTGGTGTAGTGGCTAGCATAACAGCCTTTTATGTCCAATATCTGGGGTTCCGATCCGGCAGATGACCACAGGATTTTTTATGGGAGTAAAAAGTGCTTGTTCATGACGTTCTTTTGGACGGAGGATGTAAGATGGTTGTACCGAGCCTGTGCGATGTCAGGAATTCGATAAAGATTCCTATCCTAATCAAACCTGGTTTGGCATAATTTAGAACTTCCTGTGTACCATCGTCCGATTAGCCACAGCACCATATAGTGATGTTAAATGAATATAAAAATCAACCCACTACTAAATATACTCGCGAACTATTTTGAACTAATAAGAGTTTTTGGTTCAATTGAATTTATTTGAACTGACTTTGGTTCATTACTGCATGAGGAATCGGTACTGAATTTTCAAGAATACGTGATTACTGAGATAGTTAAGGCGTAGTCAACTTGGCAATTTCGAGTCAAACATTTGGTTTTGTCCGGACTGGTTACGGTTTATTCCTCACGGTTCTACGGAATTAGTTAATCACCATGCAAGTTAAACTAGAAACGATAAACCGTCCTGTTGTCATTGAAATCACGTATAAATACATTTTTCTTAATCACTATGTTTTTTTTTTATGTTAAAGCTCCATCTTTAATTGTAAATTACTGATATAATTCACCAATATATCCAATAAAGGTTTTAAAATATTGTATGTATTCAAATCTACTACATATATAATGATGTAAAACCCGATCCACTATAATTTGTTTTCAATATAATACAAGAAAAGGCTTTATCAAGATTTGGGTTCTTATAAGTTTAGATGGGTTTTGGAAACTATTAAATTTTTTTTTTTTCATAACCCAATTAACAATATGAAATTTAATACTTATAATTTAAGTAGTTAAACATCTTGTACTGTAACTATGTTACATTTTAAGATTGTGTAAGGGTGTTATGTCACTGTGTTGTTTACAAAATATTTATTGGGGCTGATGCTGCTGATGGGGCTCACCCATTTTTTGGGTTCATGAAAGACTTATGACTAACTTATTTCTAACTAAAGTCCTAATCAAAACTAATATTTATTTATGTGGTGTTTTGCCATCGTACTGGAGCCGGTGCTGGAGTCATCGTGTTGAATAGAGGGTTTGTTAATGATTTTAAAGAATCAAAAAATTTAACATGGCGTTGCCTAATGTAATCTGAAATTTTTGGTATTTCCAAAATTTCGTGGAGCAGATCGGCTTTCACCTTTTTCATTGAGGTTGAACGGGTCATTCTTCGGAGCATTGTATTTTGAAATTGCTGAAGGTGTTTCAGTGTGCCTTCAGTTAGGTGGGTAAACAATGACGCGCCATACATCAGTGCAGGACGTAATATGCCTTTATAGACTAAAAGTTTAAGCCTTAGTGAGAGCGCTGGAGAGGTTAGAAGGTGATGAAGTTAGTATGATTTGGTTCTAACCAACCTTGTTTTATTATACACATGAGCAGAGAGCTTCATATGGCGATCCATCTTGATGCCAAGGTATACAATAGCGTGAGAGGGTCGCTGAACTGTGCCGCCGACTCGAAAAACTTTTGGTAGTTTAGATTTTATACCTTTTTGGATAGAGAACACTATACAGTCCGTTTTTGATGGATTCACTCTGATGTTCAACTGCTCTAATTTCCGAACAATGGTTTGACAAACCGATTCAGCCTGAGTAAGAGCTTGAGTTGGACTCATACTGGAACTGTAGACGGCTATATCATCCGCGAATGCGGCTATTGTAGCGGTTTTATAGTTATGGCCTATTATGTCTGCAGTATAAATATTGAACAAGACGAGAGATAGGACTGCACCCTAAGAAACACCGCAAGTAAGGAGAACAGTGCGAGAGTATTCGTCGTGAACTCGGACTGATAGGGTTCGAGTTTCCAGGAAAGATACAATGGTATTATAAAGTTGTTCTGGGCACTCAAGATCCGCTAACTTCTGGCAAAGGATGTAATGAGATACGGAATCGAATGCCTTCGAGCAATCATAGATATCATAGCAGTTGCATTGTTCTTATTAAAATTGTTGCATATCTCATATTGCAATTTCATAAAGTGATGTTCAGTGCTAAGTTGTGCTTGAAAACCTGTTTGTTCAAACGGAATGACGGAATTTTCTTCAGAAAAGTATCTTAAGTAATTAAGAATTATCTTCTCAAATATTTTTTCCGAGGTGGGGCAATAAACTGATAGGCCTATAGTGGTCTGGGTCATCACCTGATTTTGCCGGTGAGGCTATAGGCCTATCAGTTTATTGCCCCATCTCGGATAAATATTTGAGAAGATAATTCTATTTAATTTTTTAATAGTTAAGTTTGCTTGTATGATGCTTATTTGTTTCCCAACTTGTATTTATCTCTACTATAGGTTGTTGTTTTGATTTATTTCTTGTTGTTTTTTTTTTTGTATATATTTGAATTTATTTATTTCCGATTTTATGTAATTTGACTTTATCATTATTATCTGTATATATTGTATGAATGTGTACTACATCTCTATTACTACTGTTCATTGTGTAACAAATCGTAATATTTCTCAATAAATAAAAAAAAAAAAAAAAAAAAAAAAAAAAAAAAAAAAAAAAAAAAAAAAAATTTAATGGAAACTATTTAATTTTAATTAAGTGTTATTTATATGTCATTCTTACATATTTTAGAAGAACGAGATTATGCAGTTAGCAATTATAAAACTAGAGATCGCTGCAGTAGCAATAGCTTGAACCACTTGAAAATTTCATAATTAATAGTAATAGAGATATTAAGAGTCCTCAAAAGTATTGATAAGGAAATTAATTAAAATCCAATCTTTAAGAAAGAAAGGCAAATAAACTGTTTTTTCATCAAGATAATTTCGTAGAATCTGTAAATAATTGGTTTTCATAAAATATTCCTAAATGATTTCAAGTGTTAATATTTATTTTATAACAAAAAAAAAGAAGTAATTTTTCTATGACGCAAAATTAAAATTAAAAACTGGACCAGCAGTTTTAAAGACAAGTCGCGGACCGAGTACGGATTTTTTTTTAATCGATTTTTAGATTTTAAGTAACGTCAAATTTAAATTTTTTTTTCTTAATTGATAAAAAAGGTTCATTATTGAAAACAATAAACAAAAATGTAACTGTATCTTTAGGTAAATATAGTCTCTTTCTTTGAATCTTTCCTAATCATGTTATTTTTTTTTACTTATTTAAAAAAAAAAAAATTGATAAATCGAAACACTTAACCAAAATAACTCAATAACGGGCAGTGAATCAAAGCCGATTGTGAGTTGCACATTATGGGCAACCATGTTCTTTTTATATTTGTGTTGTTGTTTATTTTTGGAGGTATTTAGATTTTCTGTTTATTAAGTTATTTGTGGGTAGGTGTATTCTGCAATACCTTTCCATAAGTGAATTAAATACCGTTGATTTGTCGTAAACCGATGACAGCCTCCCCTACAACGTCCTTTAATAATATCCCGTTTGTAGTGTTTGAGTAGATCCGGTATCTAGGTCTCTTGCTTGACAAACGTATTACACAGAATCAAAGACTGAAACAATAAGAAACTGCTCGCCGATTTCTGTTACTTCAACACTTACTAGAAAGACGCTCTAAATTTCGCATAACTACAAAACACTCATTTTCTTGAACATCATAAGGCCCTATTTGAGGAGTTTAGCTTTGGGACTGTACTAAACGATCGAATTCTACTCGTATGCAATACTTTGAATCCAAAATCCTTCGTAAAATCCTCAACTCTCCTTACTTTGTCCCTAGTTAACACATTACTAAAAAATTTGTTCTAATTGGTTCTATCTGATTAGGTACGAACTAAGTTCCATCACTCCTTCTATAACTAACTCCACTCTCGTTTCTTACCTCCTCTTCCATTCTTGATGATCCTCCTAGGCGTCTGAAAAGAAGATGGCCTCGAGACCCTCTTCTTTAGGTTACCTACTAGACGCCCTAACCTTCCACTTAACTACAAAATGCTCATTTACCTAAACATCATAAGAGCTATTTGAAGAGTTCTATTCCACTCGTATGCAATATTTTCAATCCAAAATCTTTCGTAAAATCCTAAACGTTTCTTACTTTGTCCCGAATTAACACATTCATTGCACTTCATAAATGTAACACGTGAATTATGATTGTAACTACCTACCATTATTATTTTCCTATAAATTTTAGGAACTGTAATTTTTCTAAGTTTAAACTTGAATTTCTGACCACATTGGATGTGAGTAAATCTATTCACTCCACAGACCGTTGTGTTATTTTCTTCGCTATCTTCATATGAATGAACAATAAATATTATAATAACATAGTAGGTAAGTACCTACTGCGTTATCTTTACTGCTATGAATAAGATTGAATCCAGTAAAATATAATTATTATAAAAAAACCTTGTAAAATGGTTAGAAGTAATTGCGGATGCGGCCAATTACAGGTGGGAGGTAACTATAATAGAGTAGCCCAATTACCGTTAATTAGGCCTAAGTGTCAGCTGCTATCCTTCTCACCATCCCCTATCTCCTTCACACCTCTCTATTCCCTAAATATTATCATTAGCATAATTTTTTCAACCTAATTTTTAATTTAACAACGTTATTTCACACGCTAATCTATATAATGTATTCATGGCCGAATACTCGGGAGTGCTTAAATTATAGCGTATATTTTACTATCGAAATCATTACATTAGCTCTGAATTCAACTTTTAATTTGAATTAACTATTTATTTTTTAATATTGCTTTATTGAGATATAATACAATCTGTCACTATCCAGGGTAATGAGTATTAGTGCTAAAAGAAGTCGTTTATTCCAAATGTACAGTGTAAAACAAAAAACTAAATCAAATAAAATAAGTAAACTTAAATAACAAATGGAAAGAAAAAAAAAAAAAAAAATTTAATCTTAGCCACAACTACACCTATATACAATATTAACATAATGCCCCTGGGAACTCCGAATCGAATTCCTACATCCAAAAGTGGATGTCGAGGCACAACGCCAGTAGTTCCCAGCGTCTCTCAGTCAGTCGCATTACCAGATTATTTATTAGTAAAATTTGAAAAAAAAAAAGATGTGCCACAGGCCTTTTGGTTTAAAATATTTATAATAGTGCTGTCAATGGGTAGTTCCTCTCAAGATTAGTACGACGACTTAGTTTAATGTTATACTCTAATTTTCTTAATATTGGGTTGACCGCAAAATAGAGCTGGATTTTGTTTAAAAAATAAAAATTATGATTTGTCAGTGTTTTTCTGTAATTTAACTATGCCAATGCTTGGGCAACTTCTTTATCACGCGAAATAGAATATCTCATCTTTAGAATTGATTAAGTAAAACAACGAATCTTCTATTTCACTTTGTCTACTTAAGATCCCGTTAGTTGCAGACTTAGTACATGATATATGGATCTCCTCTAATTCCGAACTACTAGTTAACCCAAACCCGCTTGTCCGTAACCTCTAATCTACATCTAATCTCGATAATCCTCCGATGCGCCTGAAAGACGTTTTCCTCGAGACCTGTTCATAAAATAAACTTTGATGTGCTGAAATAAACTATTCATGCCTGCTATTGTAATTTAGCCATTTAACTAATTGTATTTGTATATACATTTGCATGGCCGCTATTTGCTATTTGTATATACATGCAACATGGCCGCTTACTTTGAAGGATGAACAACGGCTTAGGGTTTTCGAGAATAAGGTACTGCGTAAAATATTTGGTCCGAAGAGAGATGAGGCCACTGGAGAGTTTAGAAGGTTGCACAACGCGGAATTGCGGAGTTTGTACTCTGTGAATATAATTGAGTTGATAGCATCGCGGAGACTCAAATGGGCGCGTAAAGTTGTTGGGCTTAGTGAGGAACGGATTCCGAGAAAGTTGGTATTCGCTGAACCGACTGGTAGGCGTCCGAAAGGTAGGCCGAAGCGTCGATGGGAGGATTGCATTAAGGCTGATCTCGGGGGCTTGGGCTTGACCGGTGAACATTGGACGAGTCTGTGCAGGCGAAGTTTGGTGGTATCGGCATCGAACCTTCGGGTTCGGTAAGCCTATTATTATTATTATTATTATTATATACATTTGCAAATACTAATAAAATATGTTTAAAAAAAAAAAAAAACTTTGTCTATTTAAATTTTTTCCCCGTGATTAGTGGCCCAAGAGTCTAAAATAATGGCAATCCGTATAATAGAGGTCCGGAGAGTAGGGCGGATGTTGCGGAGTTTCATGTCCAAGCTCCAAAGTTTTATGTCGTCATATGTGGTATATGTAGCAGGGCATTGTCATGCAACAAAATCGACCCATTTTAATTTACCAAAGATGGCATTAATTGTAATATGATATAATTCGGCATTGATGCTTTCTCCTAGATTTAAGAAACTGTAGAGTATCAAACCAAATGGAGACGACAAAACCATCACTATTTTTTGATGACTTGGAGATTTTGGAAAATGTTATACATCTTTGCCGTCTGGCAACCGTCTCTATCCATTTGAAACTCATTAAACATTAGACAAATATAACGCGTTGACTTAGTAAGGACTGAATTATTTCGAATCAACGAAATGCGACAGGGGTAAACACTATCGTTGGGAAGTGTTGACATTCGTACAAATGGACAATCCAACAAAATTAATATTTTGGTTTGGTATCCAGAATTACCATACAAACTCTGTGAACTTCTTTATCATACATACTTTCTTATTATTTAGTCTTACCTATCTCACCGATCATTAAAAAAAAATCAGAATAGTTTCTATTTATTTATATTTACTTTGTCTGCTGGTATTCTTCAAAGCAGTATCCTAGGACCTACTTTTTACATATTCTATACACCTGATATTTCAAACCACTCTAACACTTTCCTTTCATGATGGAGACCAATGTGTGTTATCAGTTAATAATGGTTAAACTATTGCCTCTCAAACAATGCGATCCAACATGAGGTACGGTGTCAAAATAGGAGAATTAAAACCAATTCTAACTAATCACCTTTATGTTTTGTCGCAAAGCCATGACATCATCTCCTACAGTGTGCTTTTATAATATTCCGCTTGTTGCGGTTTAATAGATCGGCTATCTAGGGCTCCTGCTTGATCAACGTCTTACATTGAATCTAAAGACTGAAACGACAAGAAACTTCTCACCGCCGTCGGTTATTTCAACACTTACTAGACAGACGCTCTAAACTTCGCATAACTACAAAACACTCATTTTCTTGAACATCATAAGGCCCTATTTGAGGAGTTTAGCTTTGGGATTGTACTAAACGATCGAATTCTACTGGTATGCAATACTTTGAATCCAAAATCCTTCGTAAAATCCTCAACTCTCCTTAATTTGTCCCTGATTAACACATTACTAAAAACTTTGTTCTAATTGGTTCTATCTGATTAGGTACGAACTAAGTTTCATCACTTCTTCTATAACAAACTCCACTCTCGCTTCTTACTTCCCCTTCCATTCTTGATGATCCTCCAATGTTCTTTAGGTTACCTACCAAAGTGCTGCCAATTGTCAGGTTCTCGTCATGTTTTTTTCATTTATATTATCATACAGCATATTTACTTGTTGTATTTCCAATACAGTTGTAGGCTTCAATAAATACATAATTCAAAAAAAATATATAGTTAGGGGTGGTTTAAAGAAAACTAAATATCGTGCATTTTTTTCTGGATGGCTGTATTATTTTTGCAATATTTTATTGATACAGTTGTAAATTTCAGTATATGTATTATTATCAACCATCGGCCAAGAAAAAGCGACAATGCTATCTAACGAAGTAAAGTTGGAACCTTCCCAGACGGGATGTTTTCAGGTCGGAGGATACCACTTGGTGGAGTGGGAAGGGGGGGCGAAGGGGGCTATTACCAGTTGAAAGGAGCCTCCCGCATTTATCAAGAGGAGACGTTTATAAATCTGTGCAATTTGTTTGGGGTGTAAAGGTCCCGGGGAATTTAGTGCCCCGGCCGACGGTACAGAAGCGGGCCCCTAAATCAGCCCCCCAAAGCCGCCATATCTCAGCTGATTATCCGCTCTTCCTATTTCATCTCCAACGTCTGCTTCCACATTATCCTCTTATAGATCCGACTCTTATTCAATCTGCCGCCTATCTTCAAGGATCGCTACACGTCCTAACCTATGTAAAGGCGACTTCTTTATTCGAGTCTGATTTATATTTGTTTCAGTCGTGGAATAATAGCGCCTTATGTTTATTCCATATACATTAGAACTTTACTTAGTTGAGTATGATGAATGTTTTTAAAGTAATTCATATTACAGTAGATTTCATAAAATTTATATAATGAATATATAAATTCTTTATTATCCTTGGACATGTTACTTTGGAACAAAATATACAGAATTTACAAAATGTTCTTTGTAGTCTTAGAGTGAATTAAATACATATAAACAAGTTAATAATTAAGAAGAAGAAGAAAAATTAATTTTATTCTGGGACCCTAAGAATAACAATAAAGTACAAAACTGGGCATTATGTCTGGCATAAAAATAAAAACATTACAAAAACAAACTTGAGGTTATACTTATATTATTTATAAAAGTATTAAATACGACTGCTTGAACGACATATGACTACTACTTGCATTATTTATAGAGTAGTAAATACAACGAAAATTGTACATTTATGTATGGCTGTATAATACTGAACACATGTGCATGCAGAGATACTATAATTGAACCTCACACTAATATCATTAAATCATAGAAAGAAAAGTTTCTGTTATTCGGAAGATTGATTACTGAGGAGATGATGAAATAATTTATTTTTAAATGAGTTTAAAGAAGATGCTTTGCGTACAGAGGTAGGTATGGAATTCCAAAGTGAGGTGGCACGTAAACTAAAGGATTTTTTAAAGGATGATGTTCGATGAGAAGGAAAATAGAGGTTAGTAGGTTAGGATCTTGTGTTGGGTATTAAAAGTGCGGAAGAGGAATACTCCCAGGAAATACTATCGGCGAGAAACTGGATTGAGCCGGATTACTGATATAAAATAGACATTATAAATGAAAAGTAAACAACAACAAAAAATAAAATTATTTATAATTCTATAGAGCCTGGATATTCATCAAGTGATTAAATATGCGGAATACGATGGTAAAAAGATATTTTAAGTGACGGATGGAAGGAGGAATAGAATTCCAAAGAATTGAGGATCAAATGAGAAAGGATCTGTCGAAATATGCAGTTCGATGAGCCGTGTCATATAAATCTGAAGATCTGGAACGTGTACAACGAGGATGAACAGAGGATTTGAAAAGTAGAAGGTCAAAAATGTATAATGGACGGCGGGATTGGATAACTTGGTAGAAGAATGACGCAAGGGCGATTGGAAGGGTAAAGCAACCTAAACTCGCCAACATATTGTTACATTAGAAAATTGGCGAACTCTCCTAAGAATTATCATTTATGAAAACTTTAATATGTTTTATGAATATTTACAACTGTACTTATTTTAAATAGAATAAGTAAAAGGGCTTAAGCATTGGTTTGTGAAATAAGTTCGTAACGTTTTTTACTGGTCATTTTAATAAAAACTTCAGATTCTTGTAAATATTTAGTATGGCAGATTTTAAGTAATTTCTTAATTCCAACATCATCAACAGTTTGAAGGACGACCCGAGGGCTTTGCATCTTGCAAGTGCTTTCTCCTAAGCCATTATCGCTATACATACTGAAAATTTTGTAGCTGGGACAACAGCCTTCTATGCCCAAGGTCGTGAATCCAAACCCGGTAGATGTCCCTTAAGTTGTTAAAGGTCATAAAATATTCTTGGTTAGTATGTAATTCTTCGGAGTGGATGTAAAATATGTTATATATTTAATACTCATTGAAAATCCCTATCCTAATAAAACCTGGATAGGAACTATAGTACTCCCACTGTAGCTTCGTCCGATTAGCCACAGTACCATTAAGTGCCGTTGAATGAATGAATAAATAAAGAAGAGGAGAAAGGAATATTTATTATACATTAAAAAAAAAAATACAAATTACCTTAAATCAATCTAATTCAAAGCCATTTATCGAAAAATATTATGAAGTCAAAATGAATAATTGAGCGTATGCAATTGGATGCATTATGGATTATTTAAAAATAATAGTTTAAGAATATTTTATAGGATATAAGTATATAATCTTTTTGGTGATTATAAAAATCTGGTAAATATATAACACGAAAGATTTTGATAACTACCTGAAAGAGAAAAAAAATGTTTTCCCTCACATATAAGTAGTTGTTAGTTTATTAATTTAACGTAACTTTATGCTATTGTGGCTAATTGGAAAATGCTTCAATGGGAGTCCTAAATATTTAAACCAGGTTTAGTTAGGATAGGAATCTTTAGCGAGTACCTGACATAGCACAGGATCAGTACTACCATTTTACACCCTCTTCAAAGGACAACATAGCCAAGAACTTTTACACCGATTCCAAATCCTGTGGCCATTTGTCAGGGAAAAGGATTCGAAACCTTGGACATAAAAGTCTGTTATGCTAGCCACTATTCTACAAATGACTCCCACATAAGAGTAGTAAGATAGATGGATGCAATATATCGTTGGAAAGATAAGGATTTAAAAAAGGAAATAATATCTTATATAAATAGTTATACCAAGTGCCAGGTGATGCAGAGTCAAGCGGATAAAACTAATTGATTGTTATTGCTATAACTTATATTTTTAGATTTATTGTTAAATTGATGCATTGATGCTTTCTCCTAGATTTAAGAAACTGTAGAGTATCAAACCAAATGGAGAGGACAAAACAGTAACCATCACCATTTTTTGATGACTTGGATTTTGGTCAATGTCATGCATCTTTGCCGTCTGGCAACCGTCTCTATCCAGTTGAAACTCATAAAACAACATTAGACAAATATAACGCGTTGACACCTTAGTAAGGACTGAATTATTTCGAATCAACGAAATGCGACAGGGGTAAACACTATCGTTGGGAAGTGTTGACATTCGTACAAATGGACAATCCAACAAAATTAATATTTTGGTTTGGCATCCAGGACTACCATACAAACTCTGTGAACTTCTTTATCCTACATACTTTCTTATTATTTAGTCTTAACTATCTCACAGATCATTCAAAATAAATCAGAATAGTTTCTATTTATTTATTTTTACTTTGTCTACTGGTATTCTTCAAAGCAGTATCCTAGGAAATACTTTTTACATATTCTCTAAAGCTGATATTTCAAACCACCCTAAGGAGTCCTAAATTTTTACAAACCAGGTTTAGTTAGGATAGGAATCTTTAGCGAGTACCTGACATAGCACAGGATCAGTACTACCATTTTACATCCTCTTCAAAGGACAACATAGCCAAGAACTTTTTACACCGATACAAAATCCTGTGGCCATTTGTCAGGTAAAAGGATTCGAAACCTTGGACATGAAAGTCTGTTATGCTAGCCACTATGCTACAAATGACTCCCACAAAAGAGTAGTAGGATAGATGGATACAATATAGCGTTGGAAAGCTAAGGATTTAAAAAAAGGAATGATATCTTATATAAATAGTTATACAAGGTGATGGAAAGTCAAGTGGATAAAACTAATTGATTGTTATTTCTATAACATATATTTTTAGATTTATTGTTAATTCAATGTTTTTTTTTTGGACTCGGGACCTACCGCCTTAAAATAGTTAGCGAAGTGCTACCACTGTGTAGTTCTTTCTCAAGACATTTTCATATCATTTCTTCACCTGCATATTTACTCATCGTGTTATATAATACAGTTGTAAGTTACAATAAATAAATAAAAAATCATTTTAAAGGTCTTGTAAAATTAATGTTAGCAACGGAGATAGTAAGAGTCATGTTTTGTGCTCACCAGATTTTTATTTATGAGAAAAAATCTAAGATCTAAGAATTGCTGGCTAAATATAATTATGTATGTTATATTACTAAGATTTTATATCAATCTTACGTTTGGACAATCATTGGTTCTTGGTTTTTCTTCACTGTTGTTGTCGTTGCTACTTTTTGTGAAACCGCAATACTCGACATTGAACTAAACATGGAAACCTCCTTCCTTCGAGATAAGATCTATGGAACTATCGGGACTGTAAACCTTCGCTAACTCGCTCATGAAGACTCCACAAAAGGCTTCCTTTGTGAGTATATTAAGCTTGACTAACCTATCCGGGGTCCGAGAAGGCTGTAGATCGGAACAGGAGCACGCTTCGACCTTTCGTTCTTTTTGGATCAGCTTCTTCAAAGGGCGGTCGAAGAAGAAGAAGGAATGGTTAATGGAGCCTGAAAGAGAGCGGGGCCTTACAAGTGTGCTGAGACAAAGAGGTATAAAAAAAGAGAAAACAAAGAGAAGAAATATAAGGTGGCTGGGACAGCTGCGGCGGCGGCTTTGATGTCCTTTATCTCCAGCAGGAAGTCCTCCGCTGTGTGCTGTCCGCTCCAGGAATGTCAGCTATCTGCCTCTTAATCTTCTGTCGCTGAAATTTCGTGGACGTGGCAGTTTTTTAGCCTGAGCACTGACATATGTAGATCCACGCCTAGCCTTCCAGCCCCCATTAATAAACGCCTTCTTTGCTAAAAATCCATCTGATCCATTTTTTTAAAGACAGGATCCCAAATGTGTCTCACCAATTTAGGTGAATTTTTTTCAGGTGAAACTAGACATTATACAATTTACGTCTGCAAAATATTAGGGGCCAAGGCTTATTTTAAGTAAAAAAGGAACGTTTTTGCGCGAAAAATACATTTTATTTATTTCAATTTAAATAACCCATCAATAACTTTATTTTTTTGAAAATTTATTGTCTTCAATATCTATTCACATTTTTTTTAAAGTTTCCGGCTCTATTTCAATTATCAAGACTGTTTTATCACTTTATACAGACACACATTTTTTCATTACATAGCTACCATTTCTCCTAATAATGATTATTGGTGTGTATAAAGTGATAAAAATAGTCTTGAGAATGGGGAGAAAGCCCCGAAACCTAAAAAAAGCAATGTGATAGATATTGAAGAAAAATAAATTTAAAACATAAAGAAAGCTATTGATTGCTTATTTAAGTATGAAATATTAAATGAAGCTTCCTAAAAAATTATAAAAGAAGAGAAACCACATTTTATTTAATATTTATTTTTCTAGTAAAGTTAGAAAAATAATTTCGGTGTCAAAATTACTCTATTTCATAGCAAAATAATGAAAAAAAAATATCTGGTGCGGGCAACACACACAACTTTCACTTACCTCGATTGTTAAAATCAATTTAAAAACTATGAAATATATTTCAATCTGAGAAATATTTGCAGTTGATTTTAATAAAACGTGTATTTTTTTTCGTTGGAAGCATCTAAATCATATCATATTAAATAATATTACTATATTAAAATGTTAATCAGTAATAAGTTTATTTCCCATTCGTTACCTTTACCTTTATTTTTACAACTTTTTGTATCAGATAATATTTTTTCTAAAATCTTTCTCTTCCCAAGAGTATATTATACGTCTATATAACTATTATTATTATAAATAAAAACAAAATTACGTCATAAATAGTTTTGCCCTTTATCCTTTATTTGGTCATTAAATTCGCCAAACTTGTATATTTATCCGTCCTTCATCAATGTCATTAAGATGACATTGTTAATCTTTTAGAATGTACAAAATTGAAGGTAGTTTAGAGAAAGAAAATTTAAAATAACGGCATACAAGCCCTTCCAGACCATTTCAATTGGAATGAAACCTACATGATATCAAAGCCCATTAAATTTTACATCAATATAGCGAGTTTAATCAAAATAGTTAGAGCCGTTATTGAAAAAATCGAAAAAAGGTGCAAAATGCATGGTATAAAGTGGTTCTTCTGGTTAGCTGATTTTAATTAAAAAGTTGCTGTAACATCTCTGGCGTACAGTTGTCTTAAATATGAAATTTCAGTTTCGAAACTTTTTGCGCTAGACTTACCACACGCACACACACACACGCAGACCTTTTGAATGCGGGACTTGGTCATTTGGACTCAAGACCGTTGAAAACTGGAATTCAAAACTTTTCACGATCGCAATACTTTCCGTTACTATATATAGTAAGTGAAAGTAATAAATTGTTAAAGAATTAATTAAGTTGAACTTCTGTAGAAACCTGTGTTTTATTAAATAATCTATTATGTTATTATTTATAAGAATCAGTCAGTTTTAACGGCTTTCAATAGCTCTCCATTAACTTTTACAAGCTTGTGTATAAGATATTATTGTTTCTAAAATTTTTAGTTTTTCAACGGTATATTATACGTTTATATTACTGTTATTATGTCCCAAAATAAAAAAAATTGCATTAACAAATTATATCTGCATTTTTATTGGATATCGAATTTGCTCCACCTATATATTTACCCGTTTTTTTGCCAATGCTAAGAGGACAGTAGTATAGGTAATTTTTTTAAATCGACAAAATGAAAGGTACTTTAGGAGATTTAAAAAAAAAAATGAACATCTGAAACAAGCTGTCACCTGTAGTGTAGTTACTAGCAAAACCGCCTTCTATTACAAAGGTCGCAGGTTCAAATCTGGCAGGTGGTAACTGACACCCATGGGGACGTGAAAATGTTGGTCTCGAGTCTGACCGATGTCAGGTACTTGTTAAAGATCCTTATCCTAATTAAACTTGGGTAGGAAAAATATAGGACTCCCACTGTAGCATCATCCGATTAGCTGCAGCAGCTTAAAGTGGCGTTAAATGAATAAACAAAACTACTAAACTAACTAAAAACTAACATCTGAAACACGCATACATATGTACAATAGAAAACTGTTAAATAGAAAAAATGTTATGACATGAACTATCCACTATCAGCGAATTGTAAATAAAGTCCATTGATATATAAGCTGGCCTCACCTCGCAGAACCTGATTCAAATCGTTTTACACGCCTGTCATTCTCCGTGTTGGGATTAATTCTCCCAGCGGCGGCTGGATCTCTTTACGATCTATTTGAAGACCCGTTCTCACGACCTCCAGTAAAAGGATGTCCAATGAATGGCGCACTATATAACAAAAAATAACTTTAATGGGAGAGATGGATGCGGGCATAAAACTCAAAGGCGGTCTACAAAAAGGGGAAAAAAAAACTTAGACGAGGAGATAAAATGATAAGTTTAGTGCCTGTCCTGAAGGCTAATGTCCTTATTTACAACTGCTATTAACATATCAAGTGGATATTTCAATAATAAAGGGGAAGGAGCTTTCTTTACGGCGGTCCGAGTGACGTTTACGGCTCGGGACGTACGCGACGTTTACTGCCAGCTCTTCGATTTATGTGAGGACTTCGACTACTGCCTACGCGTCTATTTCGGCTCTCGGAATCCGTCCCAGCTTTCAGGGGACGGTAATAACTGTGATTCCTATCACGCTTTTATATTTATCCGAGTCTAAACTGAGTCTCAAACATATACCGGGGATCTGGACTTTTATTATTGTATGCTTGTTGGAAAATGTAAATGCCGTATAAAATCGGGGATATCGCGCTTCATTTGTGTTATTTATTAATTTCCACTGTTCTAATAAAAGATTTATACTGCGAATATTTAAGTGGCTTATATTGTTCATAAATGTATATCTTTTCACAATATCCATAGAAAATCCGAAAGAAAAAAAATTATTTACAAAATGTTCCCATATTTTCTGGAAGGAATTAGTCCGGGTGGCGGTCATTAAATGAAACAACTAAATAGTTTCAACTATTTTATTGTTTGCCAACGTTTCGACCCCCTTTGTGGGTCATCATCAGGGCTAAAAAGATACAAAAGAATATAATTTCAATGACATTACATACAATATTATATAACCTATTTAGCTAGAGAACGTCGGTATTGAAAAAATAACAGAAGAACTGTATATGTCAAAAAAAACTTAATTAAAATACAATGACCATGTTACAATAATGAAAGTGTAATACAGAAAAAATAAAAATGTTCACTAAACAAAATTTACACAAGTATCAATAATTTACATGAAATATGAAATATAAAAATATGAAGTAGAGTGGAGATACGTACCGCATGGTGGGAGAATGGAAACTAGGTACTGTTTGGTAGATGGGGGGTAGGTAGGATGGAAAATACGTACTGATTTATGGACAGGGTCTGACAACAATGACTAAAATTCTTAATACTACCATACAAAGAATCAGTGAAAATTAAACTTATGATTATAATAATGATACAGGATAAAAAATTATAATTGAATTCTTGAAATATCACCTATATAATAGTAAGAACAATGATGGAAGATGTATATGGAGAAAAACTGACTGTATCTCCCAACTAAATTATCCCTAATTCTGTTTTAGGTATCCAAAGATAACAG
The DNA here is from genome assembly GCA_023052935.1 of Piezodorus guildinii. Lineage (NCBI taxonomy): Eukaryota > Metazoa > Arthropoda > Insecta > Hemiptera > Pentatomidae > Piezodorus > Piezodorus guildinii. Next base: position 72,567,108 of record CM041294.1, on the reverse strand, counting down.
GGTGGAAAAAATAATAATGGAACATTGTAAAATACATTAATTGACAAATCTTACAGGTTGATGAAAAAGTTAATTAAACGTAAATACAAGTTGGAATAAATTGAATAGTGAAGACATTTAGAAAATTTTAAATACATAAACAAAACAAAATAAATACATATATAGAATTATATGGATACCTAAAATAGATTTAAAAATATAAATAAAAACCGACAAACAATAATAATGAAAAACAAAACAATATATATGGTGGGATAGACAGAGAAAATATGCTACTTAATAGAGTTTAATATGTGGCTATATGTGGAGGAAATGCAGGTTTTGTGGTTAACAGGATTGGATTGAAGGTGGATGTGGACGGATTCAGCGATTAGTCTTTTCTTATGGTTTGGAACATATTCTAAAATGGAGCAGTCGTCAAAGTTAAAGGAATGATTGAAATGTATGGAGTGTTCAGAAAGTTTTGAGGCTAGAGGGTTTCGAGAGGATACGGAGAGTTTATGTTGCGATATTCTGGTTTTTAGTTAATTTTTGGTTTCTCCTACATAGGATACATCACAATCTGAACATGAAATTTTATAAACAATATTGGAACGATATATAGGAGTGATCGGGTCTTTTGTATTGGTAAAAAGGTGAGAAAGCTTGTTCTGGGTCTTTAGTCCTAGTTTTAAGGAAGGTAAGGAAAATTTAAGGATTTTTTTTATATTTTCAGAAAGGTGCGGAATGTAAGGTAGGGATCTATATAAAAATATCATGGGTGAATCATGGTCGGGAATTGTAGGGGAAGTAACGGTGGTTTTTGTGTTATAAGAATCTATAAGGTTTTTAATGACTTTTTTTGGGAAGCTGTAGTTCCCATATTTTAATTTAATAAATGCAGGGTAAGCAGTTTTCCCCAACAAAATTTTTTCGCAGATCCGTTCATACACTAATTTCATTGGCAAGAACCTCTAAATCCTGAGAATTTTCTTGGGTTACACCGTATTAAATACATTTTTTTTATATAAATACTTATTTATATTTACAACTATATAATAACATACATCAAGTAAATGTGGTACAATATTAAGCTTTCATGATTCTACGTAGGGATACTACCCATTGGCACCTATCTGAAAACTATGCCATCTGCTTTTCAGAGGCCTCAGAGGATTATCAGAGATTGCAGAGAAAGGAAGGATCAAAACTAGTGGGCGAGAGTGGGAATGGAGATTGACATGAAAGGAGTGGCACCTGGTTCGGGCTATGTCAGCAACATAGGGAACATTAAGGTCTTTATGGATACATTTGTTCGTGACAAAATATGGAGCATTGGGAAGAATTGAATGTTTTAGTTGAGCTACATAGCTGTCTTCCGTAAGTTCATATAAGCCTTATGATATTCATGCAGATGAGTCTTTTGTAGTTAAGTGGAATGTTTGAGCGTTCAGCCAGTAATTGTTTAAGTAATCGAAAACTTCGGGCAGTTTCTTGTTTTAATCTTGTATAAGTATTACAAGTAAGATGTTCGTCAAGATGTAGTCCTAGATATGGTATCTCTGCTAGTTTTAATGAATGGTTCTGACGTTTGAAAGTTTTGGCTTCCTTTATACTCCGAGAACCTTGATATTTTGCTTTAATTTCTGAAAGATTACTCACCTAAAATGATTTTGGAATCACTTTTTTTTTCGGTAGATATTGGAGATGAATGGTTAAAAACCATAGAATAATAATAAGGAAAAAAGTTTGCAAATTGGAAGCTTTGACTGGTGTGACTGTTGGGAGGGCATTTTTATTTTTAATCCAGTGGAGAGGTGAGTGATGGATTGCCGACTGAAGCTGCCTGACTCAGCCCATGATTGATAACGCTCATAGCCGCTATTACATCAATCTAAGTCCAACCTGCCCCGCAGTTACACAACGGTTTTGTTCAACTCAATTTTATTGAGTTTTCAAGGGAGGATATTACTCTACCATAATTCTTTCTGTATTTTTCCTTGCGATAAAAGCCAGATGAAAACGTCCATTATTCTTGTAAACTAACTGACTAAAAAAATCAAAACAAAAAAAATCAGTAATTACATTTCGTTTAGTAGTTAGCGGGTAGAAAAATGAAGATATGATATGATTTTCCTTTTTATTTTGATTTGTGTATATTTTACATAAGATAAAAGAAAAAAAAACATGTAAATAATTGTTTTAATTATTTTTGTACAACCATATTTTGGAACGTATGATTTCCATTTTCGTTCCTGATGTTAGTGTTCTTATTTACACTATTATTCGATGTCACAACTTTTTGAATTTTACTAAAAGGATTGATTTTTCTTAATTCTGTAAACAAACACTCCATGTTGTTTATCACTACTCGATCTAACCTGTCCTGAAGTTAAAACGGTATCCCAATCACATTCATGTTGATTCTAGTATTAACTGTACAGCAACTTTCAATTTCTAAACATAACCTCTCTTATGCCAAAAACGTTATTCCACTAAGGAACTAGCTAAGAACTTTTCTAGCTCCAGTACCCTTTATCGACGAATATTCTTTTAATTTAATGTTTCCGCAGAAACCAATCATTCAAAACAACATTCATTATATTTTCCTTAAACCGATCTTCAGTTGATCGGTTGCAATGCTGGTTACATAATACCTATCGCACTCATACTGGTACCGTTCCAACCATTCAATTGCTTAAATGTTTGCGTTCAAGTGTTTAGTTATTAGCTTGTAATTTAATTATTATTTTGAAGTAATCTAGTCAGTTTAACTAACTTACAAACATACTCATTGTATTTAACAGAATGCGAATTGAGAAAGAGTGGTTGATGAATATTGGTTTATTATATTGTAACCGACCAAAATATTACCCCCTTCTCATAATTTGAGGGCTGACGTTTAAGACACGTTGAATCCGAATAACGAATAACTCAGTTATTTTTGCAGTTACAGAAAAAAAAAATCGTAGTTTTCTAACCAAGAAACCGCGAATACTTCTAAAAATGAAAAGAAAAAAAAATTACCCATAAATACGTCCACATCTCACTTATTTTTGATGATAAAGAAAAATTAAACAAAACAACAAAAACATTAAATTTTGCTTATACTTGTATATCGGTCAATCCATTCGAAACCGTCTAGTCCTTGCCGCTCGAAAATTTTGATTTTCGTGATCTTTTGATCAGTTATTCTCTATTCTTTCGTGAATAAAAAACCATAAATAAAAATAAAATGCTATCTAATACTCTTATAAGTCAGCTTCACGTTATGTGATTGGAAAATCTTTCTGATTCCAGTAATTTTTTAAACATCAAATCAAAACACAAATTAACAATAAGATAAGGACATGCTTTGTATTTTTTGTTCTCATGACTCATTCCCTAAACAGTACAGAAAGATGTTTAAAAAATGAATAAAAAACGAGATTTTTAGTGAGATAAAAGTATATACAGGAAAAGAGACTCACCTATGATTATTTTTCCCCTTTATAGCTTAGTCATATTTTTACTTGCCGTAGAAATTTCGATCTTGAGAACATTTTCTTTCTTTCTATATGGAATATCTCAAAAGGAACTGAGTGAAAAATTATGGAAGTAATACAGATTACCTAGTGATGTGTTTATGTTATATAAATTTGGTCTTTGAGACTAGGCTGGTTCCGGAATTATAAAATTCTCTTAACTGTTAAAATAACGCTTTCTTTAAAAAAATATTAACCCTGATAATTTTGCATATTTAAGAACCAAACAAAAACCAGAATGATTGTGAGAGTATTTTAAGATAATTTTGGTCCATACAACACTTTACCTATGTTGGGAAGAAAATGGTTTAAAAAATCACATCAATTGAAACCTTTTAGCGCTCTACGGCAAGGGAGGTTAGAAGTTCTTTTCACTCTTTATTATTTTTCCTTTTATAGCCTTATCATCGCACTACTTGTTTTAGAAATTTGGATCGTGTAAGCTATATCCTCCAGCCACTAACTTTTATTCTATATTACTTATTATATAGAGGTATAATCTGTATGAGTTTCATAATTTTGTACACAGTACTTTTTGAAATACTTTACTATAAATATTACTGAGCTGAAAAATCATCCTCCTTTGAAAATTTATATTGTAAAAAAGATATACCTTACACGATCCAAATTTCTAGAAAAAATAACTAAAATAGGCAACAAAGAAAAACTTTATATCGTCAAGCCACAACTTAAAGAGAAGTGATTCCCTGATAACTCGGTTATTATTGATGTTAGAAATAAAGTGTGATAGAAAATCGAATCCAAGACAATTATTTATATAACAGACCGTAGTTTTTTTTTGGCTATACTGATGCACACTTAATCCTAAATGGCACAGCCAGGTGAAAAGACCAATTAACGACTGGATTTGAGGTGCTAATGCAATGGCTGATTTAATTGAATTTGAATATCGGCACAGTAATAAATCTTCGTTCGTCTCTTTCTTGTTTTTCTCATCTGCCTTATATCATTTAAAGTAATGTTTTATCACACTGGAAGTTAAAACTCCATATAACACACATTGCGCACCTTTCAGTAACCAAGTACCCACCCACAGGTAGTAAATCCTACAGCGATGACAAGAATCCTCCCGAGATGGACAGCTCCAAAACGAGCTCCGATATAAAACAAACTTACGAGCCCTTAAAACACTGCTTTTTATTGGCTCTGTGACAAGCAGAGAGTATTTTATTGGCTGTTGCAGTGACCAATCGTAAACTTGCTCACTGCTCCCCTCGTCGTTATTGTGCAGTCTGGATTTATCTGACGCTGCAATGTCTTCTGGTTATGGTCTCTCATATTGAGTATTTTATAGCGAAGGGCCTTGTTCAGGCATCTTTCAGTATTCATTTATTATATTACTTTTAAGTTATTATTGCAATGGTAGCTAAAAGGGAAACTTTTTGTTTTTCTTTTAAATGTTTAACATTTTCCTTTGTATCTATTTCGTTCGGTGTGGCATGATATAGATCAACATTTGCCAACTATATAATCTATTTATCAGTGAATTTTGGACGTAAGGTTCTTAAAATAAAAATAAAAGTTTATCTCTCCCATCTTTGTTAATCATTAGGGTATTAAAGGTACCAGTAGGGTGCAACCAGCAATCCTATATACGTGTATTCAATGATACAGCAACTTCATGAGGATTAGGAATATTATATTTTTTATACCTCTAAATTTTTTATTTAAAACTTTTACTACATAGAATAGAATAAAATAGAACAAGAAACTTTATTATGGGACAATGTCCCTTAAGAATAACATTTTTTGTTTCTTTTTTTTTTTATTCTTCAGAAATAGTTCTTTATTGAGTAATATTACAATACTGGTTGTAACTCCAAAACGATCGACATTTTTAATTTAGAACATTTTTAATGCTGAAAAAGTCATTCATACTACATTAACACGATATATACAAAACAATAATTTTATATAATAATAATACAATATACATATATACAAAACAAAATCAATAAAAATATTATTCAAAGAAAAATCAATAAAGTCACTCATACCTTAGAATAACATTAATGAACAAAAATAAGAAATTATAACTGCATATATATATACATATATATATATATATATATATATATATATATATATATGTTTATAATGTTTATAATATAAACAATATATAACTAAATTTAAATAACAAGAGAAAAAGGAAAGGTCATAGCGACATCTCTAGGTTCATATTATAAAAATAAATTAATAATTAACATAAAATATAAGTTTTACATATCGTTACGGTTAATTCACCTCACATAAAGTGGCATAATAAAAATCAGCTTACATCTGACTGGACTGAATGGAAGTATTGAAAGAGGAGGGATTTAATCGATGATAGGGAAGGAGCATGACGGATGTTTGATGGGAGAGTATTCCATAAGCCAGTAGATCGGGCTAAAAAGGAGCAATTATATTTTTTGGTTCTATGTAAAGGAGTTTGGAGGTCGAACTAACGGGATCTTGTTTCCTGGTGAAAGGTTGAGGATTTAAATACCAGGAAGCTGTAAGCATAAAATAATTTGAAAGAGAAATGATCCGAGGAAATATTAGTTTGGTTTATTTATTTAATGTCACTTTATGCTCAAGTGTCCAAGACTCAATTGAATAGAGGTTATTACTTTTAAGGAACTATTTGTAATTTTTATTTTTTAATGACACCCATAAATTCAGTACTGTAGAGTAAAGCACAGTACTGAATTTAGGGTTCGCTTGGCAATCTCTTGGCTCGTTGTTGTTTCGGCGAAGAAGAGAGGTACTTTCATAATGTTGATTTTTTAGGCGGTAGTTTAATAACTGAAATCCAACTCTCGTGTTATTCACCTCTTCAACCGCCTTGAGGTAATCATAGACGGCCATTGATTGGTTATATGACGTTTTCCTGCAAGTTCTCGAACAGTTGTTCTAGTATTTTTCTACCGAAGCTCGCAGAAATCGTCATTAAGGGAAGACGTCCTATTTAGACCTTCTTTGGCTTTCTAGCTTAGGTATTCCTAAATCTCTGGTGAACGGTGCAAGCGCTGATTCGGTCATCACCCCAGACTTCATTGATGCCATTAACCGTATGTACGGAAAAGGTCTGTCAGGATTATGCATCATTATAATCATTTTAAAACACATCTTCAACTACTTCTGTTTTTGTTTTTTTATTATACTGAACGTTGTTACTTAATTGTGGATATAATTAGTTGACCGTTGAGAATTATTGAAGGAATTAGTCCGGGTGGCGGTCATTAAATGAAACAACTGAATAGTTTCAACTATTTTTTGTTTGCCAACGTTTCGACCCCTTTGTGGGTCATCATCAGGGCGCATGGTGGGAGAATGAAAACTATAGAATGAAAACTCAGTTTTCATTCTCCCACCATGCGCCTGATGATGACCCACAATGGGGGTCGAAACGTTGGCAAACAATAAAATAGTTGAAAACTATTCAGTTGTTTCATTTAATGACCGCCACCCGGACTTATTCCTTCAATAGTTATTACTTAATATTTCCATTTTATGTTGACCAGTCAGACCTTAAATAATGCTAACAAGTTCTCGAACAGCTCTTGTAGGATTTTATTCTACCAAAGCATCGCCATCAGGCGAATAAGTTCTTTTACACCCTTCTTTGTCCACCAGGCTGATGTGTCCCTCACAATTATTTTTTATTACCGGTAAACATGAAAATACACACCCACACTATGGCAGTTGATGTCTCTAGTCCACATTCCGTAAACATATGTTCCTGGGTCTTATTATTTTTCACCTTTTTTTCTATAGATACAGAAAGATCAATTTTGCCCACCCCTCCTCTGCAAATGTTCATATAATTTCAATATTTTTATTTTTATTAGACTTCATTTGTTTTTTCTTTGACTTTCTGTTAAATAGTTTTGATGGGTCCTAAAGCCTATCTCCTATGATAACAACTTTATCTCCTCATTTTTTGCAATCACACTCTCTCCTGATAAAGTTACGCTGGCCAAAAAGGAATGGTAGAGCCTAGTTTTGGTTTGGAGCCTCATCTATTTGCTCTATTATACAGCATAAAATGTTCCGATTATCCACTTTTCTCTCGCAGTGTCTTTGGAAGAGCTGCCATCCTCAGTTATCTATCTGCCAAGATATATTTAAATTCATTTTTCCTTCTTTAAAGCTAAATATATATTATCATTAACTTTAATGGTTTCAGGTATATGAAATTATAACTTCTTAGACTCGAGTTTCAGTAATTCTCCAAAGCAATTGTACTTTAACGGAAAAAATTCCTTGCCTCCGGGCTTTACAAAGAGTCGCAACTTTAAGGTTAGACCGGGAAAAGAAATTGAAAACAGTAACTCAGAGGTAAGCAAGGAGCGGCTTTAAGTACCTGAGGGGACATTGTCTTCAGCATTAGGTGGGGGCGTTTTAATAAAGTTAGGAGTCGAGTATTTTAATTGGCCCCTCAGGTTTATATTAAGTGCCATAACTTAGACGCGCTAAGCCCCGGCTTTGCGGGTTATGGGCTAGAGGTTATGGGCGGGGGTTATGGGCTGTTATTACACCGCCGCAGGATATAACGCCCGTGTATTTCAACTTTATTGGATATTGGCTCCCCTGTATTCTTTAATATTGTACACAGCCTGCTCCACGACGATTCCGCTCACCAATTAAATGCTCTTGTTAGCCGGGCTTCGGTCCCGCAATCCCTGCGTATCGGGAAACCATTTGGACAAATTATTTAATTAAGCTTTTAATAAAGGTTATACTTTAACAATATCTGAAATATATTATAGGTGAAGGTACTGACTAGTCTAAATTTCTAAGGGAAAATTACCGTATAAGTTTTTATTTATTAGTAACAGAAATATCAACTACCTATCAGAGGTGGCTCTTCTAGTAAACAGAGGAAATGTATCCCTTGAAATGCAGAAACGAAAAATCTGGTTCGCACAACATACGATTTTACTTAGCTCTACAGTTGAAATTAATTCAAAAACTATTATGGGAGAAGTTAGTCCAGGGTGCAGTAAGAATAACACACAATTAAGTATAAACTTAATTTACCGGTGACGACGTTTTGGCCTAAATTATAGGCCTCCTTCAGGGCTATAAAAACAAAAGATAACAAACAGTAGTAGAATATAATATATGAAGATGATAAGTACAAGAAATATACTGATAATAAAAAACAAAGTGAAATGTTAGTTATGACAAATGGCAAATATAAAAATAAGAAAAGGGAGAAAAGAAATTTAATAAAAGGTAAATAATTAGATAATAGAAAATAAAAATTTAAAAATTATCAATATCTGTGACGCTGTAAGAAAGTTGTGAGGCTCTCCTTCAAACGGTACGTACTCATATCTGATGTCTCACTCTAACTCTTTACTTATCCACTTCTAACATCTTAACTATAGACATTTTGTACGTCATAAATTTGTAACTCTTTTTCTTATTCAGTTAAAATTATTTATTTTTATTAATTTTTTAACTTTTTACATATTTGATACCGTAAATATCGATATTTTTTAAATTTTAATTTTCTATTATCTAATTAATCGTCTTTTATTAAAGTTCTTTTGCCCCTTTTGTTTCTAATTATATTTATGTTTGTCACTTGTCATAACTAACATTTCACTTTGTTTTTAATAATCAGTATATTTCATTTACTTATCATCTTTATATATTGTATTCTATTACTGGTTGTTATATTTTGGTTTTTATAGCCCTGAAGAAGGCCTATAATTTAGGCCGAAACGTCGGAACCAGTAAATTAAGTCTATACTTAATTTAGTGTTAATTTGACTGCACCCTGATTAACTTCTCCAATATATACACCCAGTAAACCATTATCACTTTATTAAGAACCATTACATTTTTTTTTTGAAAATTTATTTTAAAGAAATTTAGAACTGTATTATACAATAAAATACATTAAGTAAATTTGTTAATTAATCATATGGGCTTGATAATTTTATGATAGTTTAAAGAACCAAATAAAAACAATGGAGCTTCGGCTTAATCACGCAGAGCAAGCTCATCTCTCTCACTCTATTGAAATCAGAGGGATCCCGGTAAAATCCGGGGAATCCCTGAGGGAGTCGTTTGCGCTATCGGAGCCGCTCTGGGCGTACGTATCTCGCCCGAGGACCTGGATAAGGTGGAAAGGAAAAGGACAAGAAGAGAGGATCCCCGACCACCGTCGATTTTCGCGCGCTTCGTTCGCCAGACAGTCCGGGACGAGGTGATTCGCCTTCGAAAAGTTAAAAGGGACTTCACCACTAGGCACCTCGGCTGGGACAGCGACGACCGGATTTACATCGCGGAGGAGATGTCCTCAAAGAATCGGCACCTATATTGGTTGGCGAGGCAGAAGAAGGCCGCTGCCAAGATAAAGTATGTGTGGTTCTCTGGGGGCAAAGTTCGTTGTCGTCGAGATGATGGCCAGCCAGCAATAGTCGTTAACAAATCAGACGATTTAGAAATATTCCACTGAAATGAAGTAACCGTTCCCTTTTATGCATTAATTTTTTTTTCTTTTCTATTTAAAAATATTGCATATGGTTTAGATGTATTTTTTTTCTTTCATATTTTAACAAGGAAGTTAATTTTTTTCATTTATCTCATTTATATGTTAACAGTTATAAGTTATCAATTAGTTAGTTATAACTTAAGTTTATTTTATTTATTTATTTTGGGAAGTTTATTTATTTATTTAGGAAGTTTATTTATTTATTTTCTTATATTTCTAATAGTAAATATTTTATTTCTTTATAAATATATTTTTATTATTATATGTAATACTCCTAGGTATCTCCAAGAAAGAATTCTACCGCTAATCTCATATTATTATTACTATTTTTCCTTTGTTTCCCACATCTTCAATAATACAAACCCGATTTTTCCTTCAAATGTCTAATATCCTACTATCATGTCACGTTAACTCTCAATCCCTTCAGGCGCACTTTGACGAATTTCTCGACTATTTCCTTCATAATTTCTATCACATTATTGCCGTATCTGAAACTTGGTTGAAACCTTTTATCCCCACCTCCTCTGTATCCATTCCCAACTATACCCTCGTTCGTCATGATCGGGAGGACAGAACTGGTGGAGGCGTCTGTGTTTTCGTTCATGATAGTCTGAGGGTAAAAACCCTTCTAAATTCCCCTTCTCCGGACACTCCTCATATCGAATACCTTTTCCTGGAAATTTTTCAAGATTCCTTCACTCTCTTATATATCGTTATTTATCGTCCTCCACAAATCCGATTTGATCCCACCTTCGAATCCTCCCTGTTTACCTACATACCAATGTATAACCATGTAATAATAACCGGGGACCTCAATACCAATCTCCTATCTGATTCTCCGGATAAGTCATACCTAACAAACCTCCTTTATTTCCTTAGACCTATTTATTGTTCCTTTTCAACCCACCCATCATACACGATTCTCCAGCACATGGTTGGACCTCTTCATTATTGATTCTTCCCATAAATTAGCCTCTTCATTACAGTTTCCTCTCCCTTTTCTTTCACACCACGACCTTATCAATATCTCCTATAACATTCCAACTCCGCAAATAATCCCCAAGACAGCCACCTGGCGTGATCTTAATTCCTTAACTCCAAAAAAGATAAACCCTTACCTTGATCCGTTATACCAATCCTTGGAACCTATCTACTCTTCCTCATCCATCGACGAAATGGTAGAATGTCTATCTTCCAATCTCTCTATTTTCCTTGACAACCATGCTCCGCTCAAAACATCAACCTTCAAGCGTCTTCCCGCACCTTGGATTAATCAAGAGATAAGAGAATTGATGAGAGATAGAGATGCAGCCAGAAGAAGATTCAAACGCACTAGAACTACCAATGACTTTTCCACCTTCAAATCCCTTCGAAACCTCACCCAATCTTCCTTACGCCGTGCTAAAGCTAAATATTTCCACGATTCCCTTTTACAAGTTCCTGATTCCAAATCTAAATGGAAAATCCTCAAAAAACTATCCGTGATCAATTCAAAATCCAGCTCCATCTACCCTGTAACTCCTGATGAACTGAACAAGCATTTCGCTGATCCCATCATTATGCCTCACCCACCTCAATCCTGCTTTCCTCGACGCATCTTTGACCCTGAGAACTTTTATTTCCGGAACATTTCACCTGACGATCTACTATCCTCTATTCTTAAATCCAAAACCAATGATTACGGCCCTGACCTAATTCCTGTCAAAATTATAAAATTGTGCCTCCCAGCCATCTTTCCAGCTCTCTTACATATTTATAACTTTTCCCTCCAACGATCCATTTTTCCTATTGCCTGGAAGAAAGTTATAGTCCGTCCTTTGAACAAAGTTCCTATCCCTTCCTCAGCATCGGACTTCAGACCCATATCGATCCTATCCAATCTCTCAAAACCTCTCGAAAGAATAGTCCACTCCCAATTTTATAATTTTCTTGAACAAAAATCCCTACTTGTTCCCTTCCAGTCTGGCTTTAGATCCCAATATTCCACACAATCAGCTCTGTTGAAAATCACCCAAGACCTTCAATCCTCTATAGACAAACAGAAAATATCAATCCTTGTCCTCTTCGATTTCTCAAAAGCTTTCGATATGGTGAACCATGAAATCCTTCTCTCCAAAATCAGAAACCTTCCAGTATCCGAAAATGTAATAAACTGGTTTATTTCCTTCTTATCTTATCGATCCCAATATGTGATAATCCCAAACAAACCTCCTTCCTCGCCTATTCCGTTAACTCATGGAGTTCCTCAGGGGTCAGCACTTTCACCTATCCTGTTCTCCATCTATGTCAATGATCTCCCTAATTCCATACATAACTCTAAATATCACCTGTATGCTGATGACCTCCAAATTTACCTTTCCTTCCATCCCTCTGAAATGCCTGAGATGGTCCAAAAATTAAAAGAAGAAGACATCGACAGCATCAATTTATGGGCCATCAATAATGGTCTAAAGCTTAATGTCAACAAAACCAAAGCCATCCTCATTGGTTCCAAACATCTCCTCAACTCCCTCACCTGTCACCCATTACTCTACCTCAACCATAGACCCATCATCTTCCACAAATCTGTTAAAAACCTAGGTATATTCCTCGACCAAAACCTATCCTGGAATAATCATATCTCTCAAATCTCCAGAAAATCCATAGCCATTCTCAAACAGTTCCTCAGACTCCGTGATCAAATACCTCTTAAAACCCGCCAGCTCCTAGTCTCCTCTCTTATATTCCCCCACTTCGATTATGGCTGCCTGGTGTTTGGCGGACTGTCAGAGACGCTTGAGATGAGGCTGAAGAAACTAATGAACTGCTTCATTAGATTCATCTTCGGAATTCCCAGGCGCTCTCAGGTCTCCACCTCGTACGCCGAGTTGAAATGGCTTTATCCTAAATTCCGACGGCAATACTTCCTAGGAACCCATCTTTACCAATCCTTGAGAACCAAAAAACCTTTCTATATCTATAACATGTTCACCCCACTCTCCTCTGTCCACTCTATTAACACAAGTTCCCAGTCCCTGAACCTGTTCATTCCCTCTTACAGAACTACTTCCTTCAAGAGATCTTTCGTTATTCGTGCTACTTCATTTTGGAATTCCTTACCCATGCCTATTCGTACATCCCAATCCTTAACTTCCTTCAAGCATAAACTATTTATCCATCTCCTTGAATATCAGTCTACCGCGCCTTTATAAGTTTTGACTAATTACATTGTTTATTTATTTAATTTTTTTTTTTTTAAACTATTCAATGCTTCAGTTCATTTTATTTCTTTTATTAATTATAAGGTTGCAATATTACCTTGTACATATATATGCGTGTGTTTAAGTGTATTTATACATTTTCTATTTTTTATTTATTTATTATTTATTTATTTTTTTTTTATTACATAATATGATTATAATTTGTTATATGATGTATATTCTGTAGACGTAATAGCCAGAAGATTAATACTTTAATGTACATTTATATTATTCTTAGGGGACTAGCTGTCCCAGAATAAAAATTATTTTTTCATTTCATTTCATTTCATTTGATACAGGTATGTGAAGAAACTATCCAGTGGTAGCACTTCAGTGTTTATTTTATGAAGTATATCGGGAAGCCACCATCTTTTCAACCGCCCCTGGGGATTATCGGGAATAGAAGGAGATGAGAGGTTGCGGACGAGTGGGTTTGAATGGCATGGTAGTTTGGAATTAAAGAAGGTATATCTGGTTCGGGCTAGATCTGATACTAATATGATATTTAGGTCTTTACGGATTATTTTATTCGTGACAAACTAAGGGGCATTTAGGATCTTTAGGGGGGGGTTTGGATTGCAAGGATGGAATGTGGGAAGAATTGGATGGTTTAGTGGATCCCCACAACTAAATCCCATATGTCCAAATAGGCCTAATGATGGTTATATAAATTCACTTTTTGTGGTATGTGGAAAGTTTTGAGCGTTTGCCTGGTAAATGTTTGTAATAAACGAACGGTATCTACGATCTGTTTCTTGTCGTTTCAGTATAGTCTGATGATTTCAAGTAAGACGTTTGTCTAGATGAAGTCCTAGGTACAACCGGATCTGTTCAACCGAGATGAGTTCAATGTTGCTAAAGGGTGTAGTGGGACAGGCATTAAATAATCTTTAATTTTAATTTTTTTTTTATAACTTTACATCTTTATTCACACCTGTCAATATTACTTTATTTATTTTATTTTATTTAACTCCCTGCCTTGCCTGTTAGGCAATACGGGTATTGCAACAGTGGGATGGTATGCGTGACCGCATAACAACCCACTGCTGCTATTAAAATGGTAACAACATTATCTTGTGTTCACAGGTCGCATCAGTCCTCAGATCGGCCCCCGTCCTGCTCCGCTCCTTTTCCGTCCGGTGGCCTGTAAGGAACTGGACCTTCCTCTCTCTTCCTCCGGTCCATGTTGACAGCAGCTCCGCCTCCTCTTCCTCGCCTGTCCAGAGATCCTCGTAGGGCAGGTCTTCGGCAAATATTAAAGTGGGCTCGCCCAATAGCGGTTTTCCACCCGTACACAAAATTTTTGTAGTACCTGTAGTTATGCCTATTTACCAATCGTTTTCTGTGAGGGCGTAGAGACCTGTATCTCTCGATAATTTAGCCCTTAATGAATCGAAGGCGGTGCAGTCCATGATGACGTGCTCAGCAGTTTCCGGGACGTTGCGGCTAGGGCATAGGGGGTCAATGTCTATTCCATGGTGATTAAGCTTTGAGCGGAACCCCCCACGCCCTCTGAGGATTTGCGAGAGTCAGTAGTCCGGGAGGACCCACTTTGTTTCTAGTCGTGACCGGACAGTGGGAAAGTATTTCCTTAGAGTTGAACCTTTCGGACTGGTCACCCACCTCCGGTTCCACTCTTCTATTGTATCCCGGATGATTGCTTTCCATTTCGATTGGTTCTCGCTTTAATATCCTCAGCTGAAGATATTCCGGCAGACTTGTTGAGCCCATGCCTTTTAAATTTATTTTTCATCATGTCTTCACGCAGAAGAAGGTCAAGAGGCACCCCTCCCGCTAAGACTTGCACTGCCTCATGGGATACTGTTTGATACGCCCTGGTGACACGCAGCAAAACCGTTCTCTGGATTGTTGCCAATCTGCTTATCTGTCGGTGCGAAAGGTTCTGATTCCATGCAGAAGACGCATACCTTATGATACCCACCACTACACCTCGGTATATTTTCGTGGTAGCTGGGTACCTAAGGCCCCAGAAAGCACCTCCTACACGACTAAGGCCGTTCAAGGCTAGGGCCACTCTATTCCTTAAATACTCCAGGTGGGGGTGACGTTAAAACCTCTTCCAAACATTACGCCAAGGTATGTGACCTCCTCACTTGGTCGTATTCGTATTAACTTCACACTTCGTATTTGGCCCTGTATAACTAGATTAATAGGATGGGCCCTATCCATTCTACCTTTCAAGAGAACGGCCTGGGTCTTTGAAGCAGCCATCTTTAACTTTTCCTCTCGCGCCATTCCCCTACCAGATTGGCGCACCGTTCTGCTGAACAACAGCCAAGTCACCAATGTAACCAGTGGTAGGGAACCTCTCTTCCTCCAGCACACCCAGCAACTCGTCGAATACGAGCTTAAAAAGAGATGGACCAAGTACTAATCCTTCAGGGCATCCTATTTCTATAGAAGCTTCCACTTCATAGGAACTCCCTTGTATCCTAACACGCCTCTCCTCTAGGTAGCTTCTTACGAGAGCGTATAAGTTGCTGGGGGACTCATACTTTTGCAGCTGCTGGAGCACGAGGGGCCACCAGACGCTGTCGTAGGCGGATGAAATATAAAAAAGCAGCAACATTACATATTTCTCCGTTTTTCCATCAACTTCCGCCCGTACTCTTAGCAGAGCATCAGCGGTTCCCATGCCCTTTCTGGAGCCGTATTGCCGTGGGTGACTTGCTCTTGCAAAAACTGGTTCTAAACTCCTGAGGATGAGGTTCTCCAGGACTTTGCTCATTACAGGCAGGATACATATAGGTCTATACGATCTAGGAAGCTGTTTATCCCTGTCTCCTCCCTTGTAGAGGAGCCTCAAATCGGCGATTTTACAAATTTTAGGAAAGTATCCCCTAACTAGGCAGTCATTGTTAACACACAATAACTTATCTTCAATATAGGGCATACTATTCTTTAAATTCGCCGAGTTAATAGCATTAAGTCCTGGAGCCCGACCAGTTATCTGCCTGTCCACGGCAATACGGAGGTCAGTTATGTCCCATGGAGGGTACAAGTCAGTACCAGATGGGTAAACCGTGGTGCGCCTCATAAAATTTTCTTCTTGGTTGTCCTGAGATGGGTCATCCCAGGGATAAGTAGCCTGAATAAAAATGCTGGCTGCCTCTTCCAGGGTTGTTGCCTGGGCATCTTCATGCTTAAGAGCTGCTAACGTCTGCAGCGGATGCAACTTTCCCAGAGCAATTCTGTACAGAATACACCAGGGATTCTTGGCCGATTCGTTCACTATGAATTCATCCCAAGACTTACGCTTTTTGAACGCACCTCGTTTCGGTATGCCCTGGACTTAGTTTTGTACACATTACGAAGTGCAACGGCCTCTCGTCATATCTGCAATTCTGGTATAACCGCCGGGCCTTGTAGAAGTCTCTCTTCATGTTAGATAGAGCCGGCGTCCACCATGGAACAGGTCGAACCCTCGCCTTCTGATGCTGAAGGGAGCTCTCGACGGCATCACGGATGACATAAGTAATCCTTAGAACCCTATATTCTAAGTCGTCCGAGTTTTCTGAATCCGCCTCTTTCCAGTCCTCGTTAGTAATTTCTCCCTCCAGCACTATCAATATTACAATAAACAATCAGTGAATTTCCTATAATATAATACACATGACATGATAGGCACGAGGGAGAGCAGTATCCAACGGCACCCACTCCTGGCATGAGGTCAACTAGAATTATTAAAGGAGAAGTGTGGCATTGTCTGCATAAGTGTTGTCGCCATGCTGTTGATGAGTGTGTTCGGATGCCTTGTAGTTTGTCGTGGAACCGTTTGTAGTGTGTCCGTATGTGCTCATTGACGGTTGGCATGTGAAGGTCAGTATGTAAAGTTATGTTGCTAACGTACCACGGTGCTTTTGTTATTGTTCTGAAAGTTTTGGCTTAAAAGATTTGAAGTTTGTTAATATGGGTCTTTTTCGCTGATCCGTATATTTGTGATGCGTAGGTCCAAATAGGTTTTAGTAAGTAAGTGTATGTGTTTAATTTTCTCTAAGTTTCAGTTTTGAGTGCTTTTTAAAGAGTGAGTAAAGAAGGCTCAGTCTTTGGTTGAGGGTTAATTTTTCTTCTTAATATGTGGACCCCAAGTCATTCTACGGTCAAATGTCAGCCCATGGTAGTGTACTGTGTCTGTCTGTGGATTTGGGTGTTGTTTGAGAAAACTGGAGGACACGTCTGTCTCATGTCGTAGAGTAAAGGTGATGTGATGGGATTAGTCATGATTTAGTCGGAATTTTCCCGAGTTTGAACCAGTCGTGTAGTTTGATTAAATAATGTTGTAGGGTCTGTGAGGCGTGTGTTGGATTTTTATGTCTTGTTAAGATTTCGTGTCGTATGTGTATGTCGCTGTACAGAATTTAGAGCTGCTAGGTATGTCACGATTGTATATGGTATAGTGTAGTGAGGCAAGCACTGCACCTTGGGGTGCTCCTGCTGCGATAGAAGGAATAAAAGATAGTTCCGACCCCTGCCTGACAGAGAAAAATCTGTCGGAAAGGAATGAGAGAATAATAAGGTAGTAAGTAGGTGGAAGTAGAGTCTTGAGTTCGAAGAAAAGTCACTGGTGATAGACTCTGTCGAAGGCTTGAGCTACATCCAGAAATACGCCAGTGGATATGTAGTCCGTCAATCTATGTAGTTGGTGTAGAGTTAAGTGATGTTTTCGAAATCCGAACTGATGGTCTGGTATGGTGTATTACATAATCTTAAAGTTGAAAAATGTTTAATGAATAATATTCGTTTATATGGAAACATAATAATATAAAAATATAAGGACGTTGTTTGTAATAATCACTTAAGATTATGCCATTTTCATCTATCTATAAAACGTTTTATAGTTTTTATATAAAAGATAATATTTTTCTAAAATCTTTAGCTTTCCAATATATTATACATTTATATTACTGTTCTTATATTAAAAAACATAAACATTCCATTACAAACTTTTTGCTCTTTTCTGCTGGATTTAATCATCAAATTCGTTCAACTTGTTTATTTAGCAGTGCTTTATCAATTCATTTGGTTAATTTTGAACCTGATTAATTATGGAACCTGCAAAATTAAAGGAACGTTAAAGGAATGAAATTTTAAAAAATTCAGCATTTAAGCCCTCACAGACAATTGCAATCAGAATGAAACCTACATGATATTAAAGGCTACTAAATTTTACATCGATATAGCTAGTTTAACCTAAATAATTAGAGGCGTTTTGGGAAAAACTGTCAAAAGGAGCAAAGTCCATGGTATAAAGTAGTCAGTATGATATCAAATGTCTTAAATATGAAATTTTAGTGTTGTATGACATTTCGTTAGCGTGTTAGAATTACCACACATACAAACCTTTGTGTGAGACTTATTATTAGTGTTTAAATGTCTTAGTTATTTCACTTACCTATTTATGAAATATATCTTGAACAATTTCGAATTCATATTTCAACGGAACGAGTTCAAAGGACCAGTGAAATGAGTGTGTTTGCAAAAAAGTCTGTGAGTTTGTATAGCATAGTAAGTCAAGTTCCAAAGTTTTATAAAACTGAAATCTTATATTTTAGGAGAGTATGTGCCTGGGATGTTACAGAAATCTTTTCGTAAAAATATACGAACCTGAAGTGTCACTTTCAACAATGACAAATTGTGTATAAAAAATATTGACGTAAAATTTAATAGACTTTAATATCACTCATAGTCCAAGAGGTGGGACCGAAAAGTGTGTATTATAAGAAGAAAATTTTCAATGAGATTTTTACATTTTAGCCAACCCGTACAAAAATATATTTTGTCTGAAATTAAATCTATCAGGTCTGAAGTTAAGGCTTATTCAATGTCCATTAATTAATATAGTAATGAGTATTATATATTACAATATAATGCGTAGTTTCAGTAATATTTACCTTCATAACGTTAAAATTAGATCAATTTTCGTAGTTAGAACACAATGTATTATATGGACAAAGATATCTCGATACCTATAAGACCACATACGTCTATCAGCTCTCGAATCGGAGCTTATTTAATGTCCATTAATTTATTTTATAATGATTATTTTCGTATAAGCTTGGTTTGTGTAATATTTACCTTTATAATATTACAATTAGGTCAAATCCGGGATTTGGACCATTGGAGGTGGCAGACAAAAAAATTGTTGTACAAGTTGGCTAAAACATGAAAATCACATTGAAAATTTTCTTCTTATAATACACATTTTTGGCCCCAGTTTATGGATTAATTGGTTTCATTCTGATTGAAACAGTCTGACTGGGCTTAAATGCTCACATTTTAAACTACCTTTAATATTGTAGCTTCGAAAAACATAACCATATCATCCTGTTAGTTGTAATAAAAAAGGGGTGAATGTACAAGTTGAACGAACCTCATAACCAACTAAAGGAGAAAAGAGCTTTAATATTTTTTTGGTAAAATTTTCATAACATAATAATGGTAATATTGATGTATTTAAGACTCAGGTAGTAGGATGATAAACTTTCAGTTCGAAAATAAATAATACTTTATAGAGAATGATAATGTATACAAGCTTTTGTGAGACGTATTTAAAAGCTTGGACGGAAAAAGAGAATGAACTGGTGAGAAGTAAATATAAAATATTCCAAGGATTAGAGGCACCTGATATTGATCCCGCAAGGGCTGGCAGTAGTGATGGATTGCTGGTTCGCTAATCCTCGCTATATTCTTGGATTAACTTTATTGCACTGGTTTTCCCCCTTCGTCAGGCCATCCTTATCTTCCAGGGTGTCAGCGTTTTATCTAGCTCACCTCTGCGAATAAACGCTGGTGTGTTAGTTTATTGATAGGTTCTACTAATAGGGATGTGTCAGGCAGGATGTAGACTACGAATTGCTTCATGATAAGCATGATGTCTATATTTCAGCACTTAATCAAGAGTCAGCCTGATCTTTCTTATTTTCAAAGTGAAATATTTCATATTTATAATTTAATAGATTGGTGACGAGGTTGTTTCTTGTTTATTTATTTAATGTCGGTTTTATGCTGGTGAGGATAATCGGTCCGTGCTGGAATGTCTTTTAAATTTTATTTATCGAAGTTTTATAAGAGCAGGGATCTTTAATGAGTACCTCACATGGCACAGACTCAGGACCGTTCTGAGGGGATATTACTAATAAAACTCTTTTCACTGGTTACGCTAGTTTTTGAGTGCTCGTGAACTGTATATGAAGGAAAGAATGAAGGGAAATTATTGATTAAACATTGACTATTGTTATAATAACGAATTTTAATGAACAATACTTACCATATACGAGGCATGTTTTTTAAGTGAGTACCGTTTTGGAATTAAAAAAAGACGTGCAAAGATATCGCAATAATTTTATTTTTACATGAAAGCCTGTACCTTAATCTACTTTTCTACATAATTTCCATGAATTTTGAGGCACTTGTCATAAGGCGGCACCAGATTTTGAATACCCTCCTCAAAAAATTCT
This sequence comes from Piezodorus guildinii, assembly GCA_023052935.1. NCBI lineage: Eukaryota > Metazoa > Arthropoda > Insecta > Hemiptera > Pentatomidae > Piezodorus > Piezodorus guildinii. Next base: position 72,546,374 of record CM041294.1, on the reverse strand, counting down.
GCCGCCTGACTTGTTAACCACTGCATCACAAATGTTTTGACTTCATTATCGTCTTGAAGACGCCGACCGCCCAGGTTTTTCTTCAAGTGGAGGAACAAATGGTAGTCGCTGGGCGCCAGATCAGAGTTGTATGGAGGATGATCCACAGTTTCCCACTTAAATATTTGGTCCGATTTGCCACATGTGGACGGGCATTGTCATGCAGAAAAACAACACCCTTACTCAACTTGCCACGTCTTTTGTTCTGGATTGCACGACGCAGATTTTTCAATGTCTCAAAATAAGACGCTGCATTGATTGTCTCATTACGAGGTAGAAACTCCACTAGCAATACGGACGCCCACTCCGTTCTTCATCATGCACATTTGTGCGGCCATATTTAAATGCTCTCACCCATTTCCTCACCATTCCATCACTCATAATGTTTTTTCCGTAAACTTCAACGATCTCACGATGAATATCGATCGGTTTTACACGATTAACACTAAGAAATCGTATAACAGCCCGTAATTCACAATCAGCGGGACTCACGATTGTCAGATGCATCTTAAACACTCAGTAAACAACGTATACAATGAAGAAAATTCATGGAAATTATGTATAAAAGTAGATTAAGGTACAGACTTTCATGTGAAAATAAAATTATTGAGATGTATTTGCACGTCTTTTTTTTAATTTCAAAACGGAACTTACTTTTAAAAAATGCCTCGTATATTACATACTGTTAGGTGGACAGTTTATGGTTTATTATTTTCCTTCTTCTTTCTTGGTTTCCCTCTCCACGCCTCTTCTGCCATGGTAGCAACTGCTATCTACTTCTGCATGCTTGGCTAATAAAATTCACAATAAAAAAACTATCAATAAGTTGGGTCTGGATTTATCACACCTATCCTCTACCTGCACAGGAGGTATCTGTCAAATTTAGTTTGCTTTAGTTTTATAGAGATGGCAGCACTTGAGTAATGGGTACCATCACTTCACTAAACACCATCATTTCATGTCTCCTCCGAAGGACGACATAACTAAGTATTATTTATTCCCATTTATAAATCCCAGGGTCTCCTGCCAGGTTTGAACCCCCGACTTTACGCATATAAGAGATAGTTGAGGTTTTAGAGCAATAAGTGACTAGAATACTACTCCCATAAAGTACCTAATTATATGAACTTGTGAGTCCTACATCTTAAAAGTAATATATGCTGTTCATGTTTCTATTTACTTAACCCACCCGAACCACTTCTTTAATTTTTTATATTTGCATACCTATATATGAAATATATAGTAAGGGAATCGCGGAAATTATTTAATTCAATTTTTAAAAAGAAATACATCTTATAGGGTTCCCTAAGTTCAAATGACTACGTCCAGCAAAAATGTGTGTGTGTGTATGTGTGGTAAGTCTAGCGCGAAAAGAAAAAGTGATATGAAACTGAAATTCCATATTTAAGACAAATATACGCCCGAAAAAATACAGCAACTTTTTCAACAAAATGAGCTAACCAGAAGAGCCACGTTATACCATGCATTTAGCACCTTTATACGATTTTCCCAAAAACGGCACTAATGATTTTTATTAAACTCCCTATATAGATTTAAAATTTAATGGTCTTTAATATGATGTAGGTATCATTCTGATTGAAATAGTATGACAGGGCTATGCCGATATTTTAAATTTTCTTCCTCTCAAGTACCATTAAATTTGTAGTTTCTATAAATGAAACTGTATCATCTTTGTAGCAATGATGAAAAATGGATGAATATATAATTTGAACGAATAATATATCCAACTATAGGAAAAAAGAGGAAAAATATTTTTTATGCAATTTTTGTGTTTTTGAACATAAAAATAATAATATAGACGTGTAATGTAGGGTTGAAAATTTAATGATTTAAAAAAAAATTATTTTATAAACAAAAATGTAAAATTAAGGAAGATTGATGAATAGCCGATAAAACTAATTGATAGTCGCATGTAATAATATAATAAAACCCTTGTTTCTTTTGAATCTCTAGTTAATCAATTCTCTAACAATTTACTTTCATCCCTAAATGTTTTTCAAAATTCTTAAGTTTATTCTAACAATGAAGGTAAGCGAATGTCTTGTGGTTCGGACACCATATTTTTTATTTTATTTTTATCATTTTTTTTTCCTTAACTTTTTTATATTATTATTATTATTTTGTAAATATAGCTTATTTTAATCTTATTGGAAATTGTTATTTCGTTCAACGCCTATATAACTAAGTAACACCTAATAATGACGAGGTTTGCCTTTAAATGTCACCAGAAGAAAATGCAGCTACTACCAAACTAGACAGCGTTTTATTTAGTTTTTCACGTTTTAATTTTAGCTCACAAGCCACCTCGCTTTACTTCAGAGAGATTAAAGTTGCTTACTTCGTGTTTGTAGAAGATAGCATTTTTACTTTGTAGCGAGGATGTGCTTCAATATAGGACCACTTTAACACAAGACACTTGACCTCAGCCAGCGACGGAGATATTCCAACAAGACACGCAAACCCCATTGAGGTTCACTGACTCTTCAACATTATTCGAAATTGCAAGTCTTGTTAAAACTTGTAGCAGTATGAAACATAACAACGCCATTCTGCGTTAGTTGTTGAAGTAAACAATTTCTGACTATTTCCATGTCAAAGTATAATATTAAGACTTTGATTTCTTATCTGAAGTATATTTTTTATATCTAACTTTATGGATCTTCTATTTTGTTATAGCAAAATTACAACAAATATAAAAAATCTGGTGCGGGTAACACACGACTGTAAAATCGATTTACCGTTGTTAAAATCGATTAAAGAATTTTGAAATATAGTTAAAGAAGGCCCATTAATTTTACTTCGATATAGACAGTTTAATCGAAATCGTTAGTGCCGTTTTTGAAATGCAAAAGGTGCAAAATGCATGGTATGAAGTGGCTCGTCTAGTTAGTTTCATATAAAATTTCAGTATCATAGGAATTTTCGTTCACGCGTGGGAGTTACCACACAGACTAACACACACACACACACACACACACACACACACACACATAGACCTTTTTTTGGGACCTTTTTTATTTGAACTCAAAGGACCCTAAAACGTGTTTTTTCGTCGAAAACTGGAATTGGAAAATTTTCACGATCGCAAAACTTTCCCTAACTATGTATTTTATATATAGGTAAGTGAAAGTAAAAAACAGTCATAATACAGACATTATTATTAGGTATATTTCTATATAAAAATGATTTATTAATTCCGAATAATTACGTTATGATATTACAATTTATATAGCTATATTAACTTATATGTATAGCGTATTAACTAATTGTTCATAAAAAGTATGTTAAAAGAGCTTAAGAAAGACGAACTAGCTAAGACTGACCATTTATATTCAAGGAAAATGGCCAATCACCAATGCTAAGATCATGACGCCTTATTTTCGCTTTTTCCGAACCGATTTCAACTATTATTTGTTTATTTTGAATGAAATTAGATTTTCTATCGAAAAGCATAAGGTTAACATACAATACAATTCGTACGGCGCATTACTAGTTTTCTTCTTTGATTCGTTCGTTATTCGGGCAGGCTCTACCTATTCTGCCTATCTTAAAATATAACACTTCAAATTCTGAAGTTGAGATTATTTTATTTTTCATGGTCAATTAATAAGATTCTTGGTAGAAAAAAATTAAATGAAATAGTGTAAACTATTTTTTATTAAATCAAAAATCCGAACCACATTTATTTTTTTATTTTATTTTATTTTTTTTTTTTTTTTTTTGTCATCATTGACCGTCACCCAAACGATATTATTAAATTCCTCCATCGAATCCTATAAATCTAAAGTCCTTCAAAAAATCATAAATTTTCATTTTTAATAGGATCTTTTAATTCCAAACTCTCCGCCTAAACTAATCCACTGCTTATTTCAAATTATTTTGATAACGTTTCAAGATCACTAAAAAGAAGATGGCTTGCGGACCTTTTAACTTGTTTCTATTTTATTATATTTATTGAAATTTACAACCTTATTATTGATACATCAAGTAACATTTCCTCCGCCCTTGAGTGCAAGGAGTATTGTTCGAGTGCCTTTCTGGACATAGCTCAAGCTTTTGACCGGGTGTGGCACCCGGGACTGCTCTTTAAGCTCAAAACCCATTTACCTCAATCCTTATACCTAATCCTCCGATCCTATTTATCAAACCGCTCCTTTCGAGTTCGCTGTGGTTCTGAATTTTCCAAACATTATACTGTTGAGGCCGGTGTTCCTCAAGGCAGCGTCTTAGGACCCGTCCTCTACATCCTCTACACCGCCGATAACCCTATCGATCCCAATACCTTTCTGGCAACATTTGCTGATGACACAGCCATTTTATCATCCGATTCCGATCCTGAAGTAGCATCGCTAAATCTCCAAAGGCACCTTTCCCTTGTCGAAGACTAGTGTAAGGCTTGGCGAATCAAGGTGAACGAAAGCAAATGCACACACGTCACTTTCACCCTTCGACGTAAATCCTGTCCAACAGTTAAATTCAATTCCATACCGCTTCCTTCCTCAGACACAGTCCAGTACCTTGGCTTTTTACTAGACAAAAGACTGACGTGGAACCCACATACAAGACTTAAAAGGATAGAACTCAACCGCAGATTCGGCCGGTTATACAAACTACTAAACAGAAAATCTCATCTTACAGTCGACAACAAATTACTAATATATAAGACAGTACTGAAACCTATATGTACCTACGGACTTGAACTATGGGGGACAACTAAACATTCTAACATCAAACGTATCCAATCCTTCAATCCAAAGTCCTCCGAACAATAGTTAATGCTCCTTATTACGTTACCAACTGTACCCTACACCATGACCTTGATATTCCATTTATTTTAGACCTGGTACCATCCAAATTCCATCAGAACCTTCTTCATCATCCTAATCCTCTTGCTCAATCGCTCTCCAGCTCCACCCATCCCTACAATCCTCCTCGAAGATTGAAACGGCAGTGGCCTCGCGACGTTTTGTAAATATTTATTCTGGAGTTCTGACACTGGTCAGATCCTCCACTCATGTACTATATGTTTGTGGCTATTCCGCCCTAGCTCGGCCTCCACTGGCTTACACCAGTGAAGCGCTGAGTGAGAGGCGCTGGGATCTCTTGGATTCGGCTTCTCCCTTCCCTTGTGGAGGGAGCAGCCGAGTCTAGGGTCCCTTTAGCAGATTGTATATATTGTATATAGCTAAGTTTGCTTGTATGATTTTTATTTATTTCCCAACTTGTATTTATCTATACTACAAGTTGTTGTTTTCATTTATTTGTTGTTGTTTTTATTAATTGTTATTTTCTTGTATATATTTGAATTTATTTATTTCCAATTTTATGTAATTTGACTTTATCATTATTTTCTATATATATTTTATGAATGTGTACTACATCACTATTACTACTGTTCATTATGTAACAAATTGTAATATTTCTCAATAAATAAAAAAAAAAAAATTATTGATACATCAAGTAAATTTGAGGAAAGTAATTAACAATGACATGGTCAATTTATAGAGAAGCTACCCAATTTCAGCACTAAAAAAATATTCTAAACCTGAAGATCTCGGGGTTATTCATTTCAGACGAATAGGAGGATTATCAGGAATCGAAGAGGGTGCCTGGAGTGGAAATGGAGCTTTTCATGAAAGGAATGGTACTTGGTTCGATCCATATCAGCAACATAAGGAACATTAAGGTCATTATGGATGTTTTCATTCGCGAAAAAAGTAAGGAGCATTTTTAGGTTACTAGAGTATGGTTGAGCTTCCGATTATTGTTGGTCCTCTTTCTAAGTTGATAGGTTCCTCAATGAGATGTACGTGTACAACAGAGTGGCCAATGCTAGTATGTCTTGTTTGAGATACAGTTCGTAATCCTTTCGTTACAACATGGTCAGGTGTTTTTCGTATCGATGCAGGAAATAGTATATAGCGCTCTATTCCTCTTTCTGTCATAAGTCCCATCTTCACACACATACATTCATTTTTTTTTTTTTTTGTTTAACAAACAAAATATTCACTGGAAATAATCTTTACGATAAAACAACGTTTACCGGGTCAACTAGATTTTTAAATAATAATGTTGGTACAGTAGCGTCTTTTCTGACACCGTCCTTCCGCAAAGTTATTTAATGTTAGGCTGCAATATCGCGTATGTTAGGACACTAGCCCAGATCAGACTGTTGGGAAAGTACACAATCTCCTTTAATGTCGGACCGCAGAGGTATAGTCTGGACCCACAGGTGCAGTGCCTAGCTTGTGATGGAGACGCATTGGAGTATTGTTTCCATTTTTTGTTTGCACCCGAAAAGGACTAATTTTACTATTTCAAAGGATATGCCCGATCTTCATATTTTAAGGACTGTTTAAATTATTATTTTTTTATTCTAAGTTAAAGTCGCCATTCTCGTTAGAAGGATTCATAACAATTGACATTTATTGTAACCAGGATACGGTTCAAAATGGAAGTGGACCACCATTTTTGATTCGATTCTCCTTTTAAAAGGATATGAATCGAAATAAAAATATACTGTGGCATTAAATTTAACAAGAGATAATAAACAATAATTTTCCTGGAGGTTCGTCTTAGTGTCTGGATGTGCAATAAGGCTGGGTTTGGGAAAATCCGTCCTCTAATTGGTTAAAAAAAATATATATATTTTTTTTCCCATCATTTATTGAAATTTACAACTGTACTTCAAGGTACAACAAGTAAATGTGACAAAAGTTAAATGGCGTGAACAAACTTGAAGAAGAACTACCCAATGGCAGCACTCCTAATATTTTTATAAAACGTAAAATAAAATTGGTTTTCGAATAACTCAAAAACTATACGTATTGTAGAAAACTATTTGTGCTCGTTTGAATGATAATTAAATTTCTAACCACCTCGAAGCAAAATCGTACTAATTAATTAGCAAAGATACTATTCCAATGTAAAATGTACATATACTCGAGATAGATTTATTAATTGTGATGTGTCAGTCAGCTCCATTTTTATGGTGATTGCTCTACAGAGAAACATATAAACTATTGTTATAATTATTTTAAAACTTGATGAAAATATGTTCACTCTGTTTAGAGATATAGGCCTTTCGAATCACCGCTGATGTAGCTACACCACTATAACCCTAGGAATCAGCTTTCTCCCGATACAAGTTAATGCCAGCCCGAAGGCAATAAGGAAGTCACGATGGCAAAGAAGAAGGTGCTCTGTATTCCAGGGGTTGCTCCAACCAGAGGCGTCTCGTCCATTCCCCGATGAGGCGGGCTCTGTCGTGGAAACATCTCGCTTTACAAGACGCCGAACCACACTCCGGAGGATTCTGATCACAACCACTTGGCTTTTTATAGGATGAGCCAAGATATGAAGGGTGTTGTGCAACAGTTTAGCTTGTTGTTTTTACATATGTTTCTAGCTTAGAAAATATATTCGAATCACACAATTTCAAAATTTACATCATTTAATTCTATGATGGATTATTATTTTTTATTATTGGGCTTTTGTAATCGGTGAAGAAAAACAAATAAAAATAAAAATAAATACACAGAAATATTTTTTTATAAATATGGTTCGCGTAATAAACTACTTTCACCTACCTCGGTTGAATTCATTGAAATCAATTTAAGAACAATAAAATAAACTTAGAGTTGAAAAAGTTTAAAGTATTATATTAAGTTTCGTTGGAAACACGGTATAGATTAGATAATCTGATCATCTAAATTTGTTATATGTAATAAGCCCTTAAGTTTATGCCCTATTCGCTCTTTTTTTTTTTTTTTTTTTTTTTTTTTTTTTTTTTATTATTTTTTTTTTTTTTTTTTTTTTTTTTTATTTAAAAGAAATTTACAACTGTATTGCAATAAAATACAATAAGTAAATGTGCTAATAGATCAAGTGGGCGTGATACAGGCATGCGAAGAAACTACCCAGTGGTAGCACTTCAAAGTTTATTGAGCTAAGTAGGTCTCGAGGCCATCGTCTTTTCAGCCGCCTAGGAAGATGATCAGGAATAGGAGATGAGAGTTTGCGGACGAGTGGGTTGGAGTGGACGGGTAATTTGGAATAAAAGGAGGAATATCTAGTTCGGGCTAGATCTGCGACTAATGGGATATTTAGGTCTTTATGAATTATTTTATTGGTGACAAAGTAAGGGGCGTTTAGGATCTTTCGGAGGATTTTGGATTGCAAGGATTGAATGCGGGAAGAATTGGATGGTTTGGTGGATCCCCATAACTCAATCCCATATGTCCAAATAGGCCTAATGATGGTTATATAAATTAATTTTTTGTAGTATGTGGAAAGTTTTGATCGTTTGTCCAGTAAGTGTTGTAGTAAGCGGTATCTACGAGCTGTTTCTTGTCGTTTCAGTCTAGTGTGAGGATTCCAAGTAAGACGTTTGTCTAGATGGAGTCCTAGGTACCGGATCTGTTCAACTGAGGTGAGTGAAATATTGTTAAAGGAAATAGTGGGACAGGCGGACATAGGTTTTCGACGAAGGGTGAAGGTAATTTGATGGGATTTAGTAGGGTTGATTTTAATTCTCCACTTTTGACACCATTCTTCGATGGATGAAATGTGGGACTGAAGGGTTTTGGAAGCAACAGATGGGTCATTATTTACGGATAACACACAAGTGTCATCTGCGTAGGTTGTGAGGACAGTACCAGGATGGATTGGAATATCAGCTGTATATATGGTATAAAGGATTGGGCCCAAAATACTACCCTGAGGTACACCAGCGGACTGAGGAAATATGGATGAGTAGGAAAGGTTATGACTTACTTTAAAGGTTCTATCAGTGAGGTAGGATCGGATTAATAAGAAGTACGTAGGAGAGAGGAATTGGCGAAGTTTGTAGAGCAGCCCTGGGTGCCAAACCCGGTCAAAGGCCTGTTGTACGTCAAGAAAGGCTCCAGTGCAATACATCCCGCGCTCCAATGTAGAAGATATCACATCCACCACACGGTGACACTGTTGTATAGTGGAATGGGATGAGTGAAATCCAAACTGGTGGTCAGGAATCACATGGTTAATATCTAGGATTGGGTATATACGTTTAAGGAGCAGTTTTTCTAGGATTTTCCCCATAATGGGCAAAAGAGAGATAGGACGGTATGAAAATGGGTTTTCAAGAGGCTTTTTAGGCTTAGGGAGCATTTTGATGATTGAAAATTTCCAAGGATCAGGAAAATAAGTGGAACGCAGCGTGGCATTATATATATAGCAGAGGATGAGTATGGCTTTTCTGGGGAGCTGTTTCAGGATGCGGGGCGTGATGAGATCGTGGCCAGGAGCTTTTTTGGATGGTAATCTTTGGATGAGGCTAATAATTTCTGAAGGGTGAAAGGCCTTGGGAGGAAGGGACATTTGGAGTGGAACAGTTAGTTCTGCTTCAACATGTTTAATATGGATCGGATCAAGGATATCAGGATGCGGATTAAACGTTTTAGAAAGGTGTTCACCAAAGATTTGGGATTTTTCTTCATCGGATTTCGTCCAGGTCTGGGAATCAGTGAGAAGTGGATGAATAAAGGATTTGTATTTTAGTAATGTTGCAGTTGTTTTCCATAAAGATTTGTCTGAAGTAGTTAAGGTTTCTGTAAAGTTCTGAAATTTTTGAATTTTCGTATTTCTGTTTTTAATTTGTTAGTTAGTTTACTGTAATGGGTTTTGTCTGAAGGATATCTGGTTCTATGCCACTTTGCTCTTGCTCGGCGTTTTTCAGTTATTAAGAGCCGAATATGATTTGGCAAGTAGGTTTCCTGAGCCTTCCTATTTGAATAGTGAGATGTATTGGAATGTATGGCAGTTTCTATTGAGTTTGTAAGTTCATTAATGGCAGAGTCTATGTCCTGTTTAGTTTTTAACGGAATTTTCAAGTCCAGTTTGTTCTCTAGATCATATCGAAAGTTGTCCCAGTTGATATGTCCTTTAATCAGTGAAGGAGGAGAGGGTTTATTAATAGGATTTGAGTGCATGAGAAGCAGAACAGGGCTACGATCTGAGGAGAGTTCATCTAAGGATTTGATTGTAGGTTGGGTGGAGGTTATTTTGGAAGTAATGAATATATCAAGGATATCGGGACGTTTCTTAAGGGATGTAGGCCAATAGGTAGGATCTTGAGGTGATAAGATGGAATAGCTATTGGAGGTAGTGACTTGGGAAAGAATTCTGCCACGAGTATTAGACGTTCGGCATCCCCACCGTTGGTCTTTGGCGTTGTAATCTCCACCAGCAATGAAGCGCGGACCAAAGGATCGGAATAAGGAATCAAGATGACTGAAGGAAAGAGTATTACCAGGAAGAAAATATACAGCTGAGAAAGTTAGGTTGAAAGGACGGCAGGTTAAAGTAATGGAGGTTGATTGAATGGAGTCAGTAGGAGTTGAAGGAATGAAAGAGTGAGGTAAGGATTTGTGTATAAGTATACACGAGCCAGCGTGAGATGTGTTGTCAGGATGATCTGTTCTGTATGTAGTGTAGTCACGTATGTATAAATGAGAGTTTGTAGTAAAATGGGTCTCAGTCAGTAGGGCTATGTCTATGAAATTGTGGTGAAGAAATATGTCCAGTTCGTCCCGATGGTTGAGTAGTCCATTTGCATTCCATAACAGGATCGCTAAAGGCCTTTTACTCATCGTAAGGTATTGAGCGGGATTTCTGAAAGGAGTCGGGTAAGGAGGTTGACTAATGGTTTGATTGTTTCCTGTAAATCACGAAGGAACGATGAAAGGATTGAGGCTGTATCGTATGGATTTTGGTTAGGATAGGAGAAGCTTGAATAATCTTGGGTTGGAGGAATAATTTGTCTGGGATGGAGTTTTTCCTTCCATCGCAGACTATGTTCGACATTTGATTGAGGTTCTGATGGAGGGTTAATTTGAGAGGATGATTGTGAAAGGAAAAGGTGGTTGGAATTCTGGGGTGGCAACTTAACTCTTGATATGCTTTTAGAGGATATTTCATTAAAAGAGGTTTTTGATTGGAAATTGGGGTGAGAAGTCGGAATGTTAGGATGAGTAATAGGATGAGTATTGGAATGGGAGATCGGTGGCTGAGGATGAGAAGTCGAAGGCTGAGAAAGAGAGGCTTGAGAGTTAGCTTGTCTGGTTGGAAGTAAAGAAGCTTGATGCACCTGTTGTTGAGATTTCCTGCCAATGTTCGAAACTGTTGGGGTCTTGATCTTGGAGCTCGTTGGTTTAATTCGCCTCTTTAAATTACCTTCCACAACTTTTTATATAAGATAACGTCTTATGTCTCAGTTTTCCGTTTTCCAACGGTATATTATACACCTCAACAATTTAGGCTAAACTTGACTTTTTTCATTCTAACACCTCCTAAACGGTTTATTGAATGGTTACTTTATTTAACGTCCGTTTATAATACTGTGCCTAATCGCACAGGTTCGGTACCACCTTTCAACGTCCCTTCCGAAGGGACTATACCTTAGGATTTTTTACTCCCATTAAAAAATCCTAGGACCACCTGCGTGTTTGAACCCAGGACCTTGGGCATAGGAGACTGTTATGCTGACCACCAGGCAACAGGTAACGATAGGTCCAAGCGAGGAACGTTATATATTAAATATATTCTCCATTAATTTTTGAATCGGAAATTGTTGGAAAAATCACGATTCAAGCAACACTAGCAGACCTAGACCGTGTCTAGCCCTGTCAAAAAAGCCCTAAGACATAAACAATTTAGGCTTAACTTGATTTTTTTCAATCGAACTATTAAAGCCCTTGAAACCTAATATTTCCATTTTTGTTTCTCTCAATTTTATCCATTTCCTTTTCTACTTTCTTTCATTTTCCTTCTTTGTCCTACTGAGAGATTGAAATATTTCGAAAATTATTACCACTATTAGGAGCATTTAAATTTCACTTGCAGAATCCCCAAATAAATATTCATCGAGGAAATAAGGATTTCTGGGAATGGTTTTCGTTTTCTTCCAATTCTCAACAAAATAGTGTCAGCAATGGATTAATGTTTACTTGTTAAGGAAAAAAAATATTTTTCGTTAAAATCTAATATTTTATTTCGAGAAGTTAAAATCTTTAGAAAAATATATAAAAAAAAAAAAAAAGTAGGAATACTGAAATGAATCGATCATGAAACATGTGCCTCTCACTGTGAGAGTCTCACATTAATTAAACATGTTATTAATGATTCAACAAGAGCTATAAAAAAGTATCAGTTATAAGTAAAAAGTTAACAAGTGGTTGCACCTTATCCCTTTATTCCTTTATGTTTTCCGGTTTTGTTTATATACATTGATTTTTCGATTGCATTTGAATGGATGAGGGAATTATTTTATTAAATTTTGATTTCAAAGTAAGATGAGAATTTCAGAAAGGAGTATCCAGTTAGACCACTAAAATAATTTTGAAAAAAAAAAAAAAAAAAAACTAAAAGAAATAAATTAACAGAAAAAAAAAAAAAAATAAAAGTCATAAAATAATCGCTAAGATATAAATGAAAAAATACACATCATTTTCTTATAAAATCACATGAAAACTGCCCAATCAAAAAAAAAAAAACATATACCCTACTTCATAAAGTAAAAAAATTCCTAATTCATAATTATCTAAATCAATGTTCTTGTTAATTCCGTTTAATAAATACCATTATAGAATTTTACTTTTTATTATTTAAACTAATTTTACTGAATACATACACATACCCTCTTAAGCCAATATGGACTTACGCTTCACAGATTTTTGGTTCAGCAAAAAGACTCACATACAAAAACTGCAATCATTTCAATCCAAAATTTTAAGACTCATAACGACAGTTCCATTGTACCTAAACAACAGAACCCAACATACGGACTTACAGCAACCAACAGTTGACCAACATATACGAACACTCTGTTCTTGTTTTCACAGTAAACTTAACGGACACGACAATAGACTGATTAACGACATATCAGTAGCTGAAATGCCAGTCAGAAGAAGGCTAAAACGAAGCTGGATGAGGGACCTTCCTGCTAAATTAAAGCCTTGGAAGGGGTGCTGCTGGACACTTAACTTCCTCATGCCTACCATGTCTGATCTTACATTTGACCAACACATTTGCTGATTGTCAGGCAGCTTCGGACAGGTGCAAATAAAGATATGGAGAGAAAAAAAAACAAAGTAATTTTTATATTTGAACGTATTTTTTTAATAAAAAATGTTATTTAATTTGTTTAATGAAACAAAATATACATATATCAAAATGATCTACAAAGTCGAAGGTTTTTCTTGTTGTTCTTTTTTTTTCAACGCATCAATGCATATTGATAATTGCTGACCACAAAATTGATATAAAATTGTTTTTCATATGTTGATGAGATAATACACTGTTATCAGTCGCCTTTTCTCTGCATATCTCTCACTAATCTCAATTCTTTATAATTAATTTTCAAATGACTGTTTAATCATACTCAAATTTTCTGCAATCCAGAATGCATGTTAACATAACAAGTTAGAATTCATTAAGCTATCTATCTCCCGACGTTCTATACGTATGTTAAACGTGGTGGCTAACGTTGAAGGATGAACAACACCTAAAGGTTTTCGAGAGTAAGCTACTTCATAGAATATATGGTCCAAAAAGAGATGAGAGATCACTTGTAGCTGGGTGGATAGCATAATAGCTTCCTATGGCAAAGGTCACGGGTACAAACTCGCAGTTGGTCCTAGGATTTTTTAATAGGAGTAAAAAATCCTTAGTTATGCAGTCCTTCGGAAGGGACGTTAAAAGGTGTTCCTGAGCCTGTGCGATGTCAGGTACTCGTTATCCTAATAAAAGCTGCATAGGCAAAATTTAGGATTCCCACTGTAGTATCGTTCGATTAGCCACAGCAGCATAAAAAGTGATGTTAAATAAAATAAACAAAGAGATGAGGCCACTGGAGAACTGAGAAGGTTACATAACGTGGAGTTGTTCAGCTTGTACTCTGCAAGTACAACAAAGCTGATTACATCACTGCAACTGAAATGGGCGTGTAAAGTAGTTGGGCTCAATGAAGAAAGATTCCGAAAAAGTTAGTAAGAGCTAAACCGACAGCGAGAGGGTAGGCTGAAGCGTTGATGGCAGTATTGTGTTGACTTATAATACACATTCTATCTTTCTTTATAATCAGATTGTATTATTCTTCAATCCAAACTTTAAAAAGAAATATCAGTTGTCTTCTAGCATCTAGTACTGCAACATAGTATACACTAGTCTGTGGCTTCAATCTAGCAGGCATATATATGGTACCCTAATTTTTAATAACTTAAAAGAATAACATAATAACTAAGAAGAGATGCTGACCTAAGTAAAATTAAAAAGCAAAACTTATATAATTTTGTTGTATTGGATTACATTTTACTTTTAAATTAATTTATAGTTAAAAATGATAGGCATTTTGATCTCTGACAGCTAGGTGTAGTAATGGTAGGATGGTAAGGAATAAGTGATTTAGTCAGGTTTCTCAGACTTTAAATTAGTCATGTAATTTCATTAAATGCTCTTGATGAGTCAATGAGCCATGTGTAAGGTAAGTATTTTATAAGAAGCATATCATTTCTTGACCAACTGCTGTATAAGGAAGTGTATTGCTTTGGTATCAAACGAAACCGCCAGAAATTAGATCGAAATCTGAACTAAATTTTTCGACTGTGACCGCTTTAGCTAAAGCACGTGATCCACACACTTTGATATTGATATTGATATTGACATACTTTGAAGATTAGAACTACCAATGGTGGAAGGTATTCCAAAACCTGCGAATCCTTGAATATGGCAAGAATATTTTCTCTTATACTACAGAAACAGTTTATGCACTGAAAGTAATGAGCTAACGAAGCGCTGTCAGTCATTTGTTTGTTTATTTATTTAACGTCACTTTATGCTGCTGTGGCTAATCGGACGGTGCTACAGTGGGTGTCCTATCCAGGTTTAATTAGGATAAGAATATTTTATGAGTAGCTGCGGTTCGGGACCACCGTCTTTTTACGCCCCCTATAAAGAACGACATAACTAAGGATTGTTTAATACCATTAAATAATCCTAGGGCCGCCAGGCATATTTTAACCTTGGGGATAGAAGGCTGTTATGATAGCCACTACACCACAGGTAAGCTGAAGGTAAAACTCAACCTCTATTATCTATATAGTGAAATGTTTTTATTAAGGTTGATGTTGGGCTGAATAATTCTTCCATTAATACTTATTCTTTTATTTCATGACGTTTCGGGATATTCTCCCATCTTCAGAAGTCTACAAAAATTATATTAAGCAATTTACCATCACATTAAAAATCACTATAATGAAGTGAATGGTTTAAAAAATTTTATAAATTAGGTGTCAATTGATAACACAAATTTTAAAACTATTAAATAACAAATTTTAAAATCATAAGGAGGCATAAAATGCAAAAATTTAACAATGTTACATAGTACTTAGTTAAATAAATAAATAAATATTATAAAGTTACCTCGTTATATATTCTGTAATCCCAACATTTTCACTAATCACACATTGAGCCAGGTAAAAAAGTAAAAACGAAGTCAATATCTAAATACATCAGATCTGAGCAAGAGTATTGCTCAGATCTTTGTCCTCAACTGGATTAAGGATAAGATCAATTTTGAACTTGTATATGGTTATTATTATTTCATATTGTGAAATTCTTTAAAACATTTATTATTAATTATTTATATTATATTTTTAATTTATTTTTATTTTAAAAATAGTTTAAAATTTTTGTTATCAATTGACACCTAATTTATAAAATTTTTTAAACCATTCACTTCATTATAGTGATTTTTAATGTGATGGTAAATTGCTTAATATAATTTTTGTAGACTTCTGAAGATGGGAGAATATCCCGAAACGTCATGAAATAAATGAATGAGTATTAATGGAAGAATTATTCACCCCAAAATCAACCTTAATAATTAAATGAGCTCTTCCTTGTTTAGAATTTATTGATATAATGAAACGTTTTTATTTATTTAAAGAAATTTACTACAGTATTAAATCAATACAGTACGAATCTCTATATGTACTGAGCCCAAGACTCTTCATGGGTTGTAGTGGCACAGTTTTTTTTTTTTTTTTTTTTTTTTTTTTTTTTTTTTTTTTTTTTTTTTTTTTTTTAAATAGGCAGGAAGTTTGGAATGAAAAGGAGGTATATTGAATTGAGGATTATTCGAAGGATTTTGGATTGCAAGGATTGGATGCGAGAGGAATTTGATAGTAAAATGTTAAATATGTATGTTCGATAAACATTCGGCCGTTTTACAAAAGAAATCTTGGGTATATTTTTTTAAACAATTTAGGATTAGGAAGATAATATAAATAAGAGGAGGATCATTGAATCAATTTATATAACAAAAAAAATTAGAAAAATCAATTAACCAAGAAACAGACGTAGACAATCTGAACATCTTTTATGCAAGTGCTATTTACAGAGTAAATATATAAAGCGTTTGGCATCCCCACCCCAAGTTAGTCACGCATGGGAACACCTAGAAGACGGCCGAAAACTGTTGAGCAAGTTAATAAAAATGTTTCTTTTCTTTTTGAATAATTAGACCCCTTTTTTGAATTGATGATGAAATATAATATGATATTTTTGAGAACAGGTACTTTTGAAAAATGATACTTTAAAAAAATTATGACGACGCTGCTGATAAGTGGTGAAATGAATTGATATGTAACATGGATATGCATGGTAGAATGTATAAATGCAATAATGTAAAATGTATAAATGCAATAAAACTTTAATTGATTATAGAAGCTTGAAAAGGCCCTAAAAGCAGAAACGTTGCAATGACTGGAAATTAAATAAATTGTTTAAAAAAGATATCCAAGATTTCTTTTGTAGAACGGCCTAATATTTATCGAACAAAGATTCAACGAAAAGAACACTTTCGATAATGATGAAAAAAAAAAAAAGGTTAACTATGTATTTAGTTTAATAGATAGGTGAGATTGTTAATTGTTCATTCTTTTATTGTAACTTTTATGCTGTTCAGGCCAATCAGACGATGCCACTGTGAAAGTCCTAAATTTTCCGTGTCCAGGTTTCATAAGGATAGGAATCTTTAACGAATACAGCGGGGTCAGTCAATGTAAATTGATAACAGAAGCACTCCGGTGTGCTTACAATCAATCTGAAAGCACTCAAAGAGTGTGATGACTCTTAACAATGATGGGGAATGGTTGATCTGCTCGGTAGTAAACTACAAAACATTCCAGCTTAGCCGCCATAAATTTTACAATTGATTTTTGTTGAGCTTGTTGTGCGGTTGCGTTAATTTCAGGCCTGGAATCCCCATTATGACCCTTTGTTATGCAGGGCTAATGTGCTTACATCTTAATCCAGGCCGGGTGTGAGGCAATATTGCATTATATGTTTACTAAGCTCATTTAATAATGTTACCAATCAGCACTAATTCACCTTCGCCCATTGTATACAAGGCTTTGCATAACAGTTCCATAAATCACGGAGGAAGGCCGACAAGACTAGCAGTATAGGAGGGAACCCGTTCATCAATATTGCCAATGACAGGCGCTTATTGTGCTTCAATAGATGAGGAGTCCTGAAGATTTAATAGCCCCATTGTCTCCCCACTAATAACTACCGTCGATTGATCAGCTAGACAATATGTCGATGAAGGCGACATCTTCTGATTACAAGGCGCACTATCTGATCCTCCCGGTACCTTTAGCTTCTTTGTCTTTCTTATCTCCAGACCGTGGAGCCATCATGGCGGATCCTCGTCGAACTTATAAGGAGATGATCCCAAATGTGTCTCACCACTAAAAATTAAACCATTAAACTCTGCAAAATATTAGGGACCAACGCTTCTTAGGAGTCACGTAAAAAAATCGGAAAGTTTCCTCTGGTCCTAGTGGAGGTATAAAAATAAGTTTGGTGTCCCATTTCAAAGCGAAATAATTTGACAACACACGACTTTCACTTACCTCCATTATTAAAATCGATTAAAGATTGAATTAATATAGAAACGTGTGTTTTATTAAAAACTATATTATATTATTACCTAAAATAATCAGTTAGTTTTATCACTATTCAATTTTACAATTTGTGTATAATATAATATATTTTCTAAAGTCTTTCTCTTTCAAACGTTATGTAATACGTCTATATTACTGTTCTTATGTTCAAAAACCAAATTGGCGCGCTGTACTTCATTGATAAGCCATCAGGTTGCAGCAGCGTCAACATGAATTTTCCTTTTCGGGAATCGAAAAACTGTTAGTTTTATCGGCTTTTCATCACTCTTCATTACCTTTTACAATTCCGTGAATCAGATAATATTTTTTCTGAAATATTTAGCTATCCAACGGTTTATTATACATCAACATTACTATTGTAGTGTTCAAAAACACAAAAAATGCATTAAAAAATATTTGTTCTGTTTTCTCCTTTAGTTGTTTATCGAATTCACTCAACTTTCATATTTAGCTGTTAATTATCAATGGTAACAAGATAATATAATTATTTTTATAGAATCTACAAAATAAAAGGTACTTTAGAGGAAGAAAATATCTGCATTTAAGCCCCATCAAACTAATTCAATCATAATGAAACCTACATGATATTAAAGCCCATTAAATTTTACATCAATACAGCGAGTTTAATCAATATCATTAGAGCTGTTTTTGAGAAAATCGTAAAAAGATGCTAAACGTATGAGATAAAGTAGGACTTTCGGTCAGCAGATTTTAGTGAAAGTACTGCTGTAACATCTCGGCCGTATAGGAGTCTTAAATATGAAATTTCAGTTCCGTACACCTTTTCGTTTTTGCCCTAGAATTACCACACAAAGACCTTTTTTCGGGACTTGGTTATTTGGACTCAGGGGACCCTTAAATGTATATTTCCGTTGAAAACTGGAATTCGAAAATTTTCACGTCATCCATTCAATACTTTCCGTTACTATATATTTCATATTTAGGTAAGTAAAAGTAAAAAGAGCTATTAAAATATTTAGGTTTTATGATTTGTGATGAACTTAAAAATATAAATAATCTCGTCAAAACAGTACCTTTAATAAGATTTATTAAAAACTGTGATAAGATTAAGATTCCTTTTTAGGAGTGAGGAACACATGTTTAAAGAAACCTAATTAAAAGTACTGTTTTGATGAGGTTATTTAAATTTTTAGGCTTGATACAACTCTCCTTGTTAATGGATCATACATGATACCATTCTATTACGGGTTTCAACGAAACCATCCTATATTTTCTCATTTCTTTTATTTTATTCCTTATTACTAGTTATATTATCTAGCGGAATAAAAAACTTTGGAATTTACACAGAGCTGTAAATACCTGCTATAAAAAAGTCTGTGGTCTCTAGAACACCGTAAAAAAAAAAAAAAAAAATGGATGGAGTCACCTGTGGTGTAGTAGATATTATCAGAACAGAAAATAGAAAGGAAAACAAAATATTTTGAATAACAAAACTAAATAATGAAAAATAAATTTTTCCACGAAAGCTACAAGGAATTTAAGTTTCAGGAGAGTTTTAAAATTTATTATGAGCTTGACAAACCAAAATATACATTTTCGAATAATATCTGTACTGCTTAAATGCTATTTTCCTGTACTTTAGTGAGAAAAGACTTAAATGTGATGTGCATGTTGCTACAAAATAGACATTTAGTGTTCAAATATTGATAGGTTTTAATTTGTTATAAACAGCTACTACATCGATTACTTTTATATTAGTCAATAAAATATTATTGTTTGTAATGAAGCTTGACTAACCAAAATTCATATTTTAGAAGTATTGCAGCAATTTCGTACAGACGATTTTCTTGCATTTTTTAAAGAGAAGACATAGTTAATAAGAAAATATTTTGAATTTTTGTCGTATACATTCAAGAATATAATCTATAAAAATGGGTAATTATCATAGTGAGTTAGGACAGTATTGTGTGTGCACAAAACATAATTTTTAGTTTCAGATTATTGATATTGATGTTAACTATATATAGGCAAAAAATCTGACAAGAAATATCTTAATAAAAAGATAATTTCTACGTTGGTGATATATCCGACGCTTGGTCATCATAAAACGAGTGTCTTTATGATTATTTTGCTATCAATATTTGACTAAACATTTTTTTTGTTAACACTGATTATCAGCGGTCCCATGGTGTAATGGTTAGCACTCTGGACTTTGAATCCAGCGATCCGAGTTCAAATCTCGGTGGGACCTTATTTTTTTAAAATATTATATAAACATAATTAAAACTAAGTTAATTTTAACGTATTATTTACATTTATAATAAATTTTAATATTTTTAAATTTATTGCATTGCATTACATCACGTACTGTACATAAATGCTGTGCCATAATTAGACCGGTCTCTTGATTAGCCATATAAAAACATAAACATAGCACACATAAGAACACTGTTAAACAACAATTTATTATTAATAAAGAAAAGAAAAAAATTATCTCACAGTAACGTATGTATAGTTCTTTTTTGGGCATACTTCTGTATCATTTTTGGAATAGTTTCCAATATTTCTTATTACATAATTTTCTTTGTCAAACATATTTGAAAGAATTGTTTTCATAGCTTATCAATATATTATTTAATAAGAGTTACTTCCAATACCGAATGCATGGTTTTAATGTTATTGTATGGATGATTTCTACAGATTTTTAAACATTAATTTTGGTGTGTTTGCAAATTAGACATTCTTTATATAACAATAATGTTTTTAATATATTAATATCTGTTAAAATTTGGATATTTATGGAACACAGAGCTCTGTTGGCTTCGAGATACGCATAATCTGTGTGCTATGTAGAAATCAGACTTTTATGTCCTGTCCCAGATATTTTATGTCATTTGACTAAGATATATGCTTGCTTATTACAGAAACTTGGGTGATAGAATGTGTTCTTATAATTTTAAATTATATTGTTTTAATTTTTAATTAAAAAAAAATATTTTAATTCTACTTACCTGTATATGAAAATATATATTGAGGGAAAGTACTGCGAACGTAAAAATGTTCGAATTAATGTTTTCACTAAAAGGTGTGTATGAGTTTAGCTCAAAAATAAGAAGTTGCATAAAACTGTAATATCATTTCTTAAGAGCTTGAATGCATGAGATGTTACAGCAACATTTTCAACAAAATCAGCAAAACCAGAAGAGCTCCTTTATTCAACTATTTTCTCGATAACGGCTCGACTAATTTTCATTAAAACATGCTCTATTGATGTTAAATTTAGTGGCCTTTAATCTCAGGTAAGTTTCATTCTGATTAAAATAATCTGAAAGGACTTAAATGCCAATATTTTAATAGATTTGTAGAAATTAACCATGTCTTGTTAGCATTGATTAAAATCGAGTTAATTTTTTAGCTGAACGAATTAGATATCCAACTAATGGCGACGAGACTAAATTATTTTGATATATCTTATAATTAATATCTTCGAAAAACTAAAGATTTTATAAAAAAATATCATCTCATATACAACGGTATATTGTACATAACCATTTCATATTGTTATTTATTTAAAAAATGACCCTTAAGATTTGGTAATAAATCTTATTTGGTCAGTGTACAGTTGAAATGATATACATGAACAGGAACAGAGCTATAGACAGTACTTACTTAAAATAAATTTTACAATTTGTGATTAATAGTAATATTTTTCTTTTTTTCATTATTATCATTATTAAGATTACACAATTATTTCATTTTAGTATTTTTCTTTATATTTTACTTCTATTTATACCGTCCCTTTTCTAATATTACCTTAGCGATCAAAGATTAAAGATGCACAGGTGTTGATGATATTGAGGTTTTACGCCTTAAAGCCCAAACAAACAAACAGTTTTACAATTTGTATTTTTTTAAAAGAACATTTCCATGTTTTTTAATAATGCAGTGTCTTCCTCCGGTGTAAATTCGCGTTGTTATATTATTCAACTTAAACATATTTTCTAACAAAACTTAGTATAATTCTTGAACTTTTAATTGATTGAAATAAGTTGATTTTATCAACCGAGGTAAGTGAATGTCGTGTGTAACACGCACCAGATTTTCTTACCTATTTTAATTAGAGAAGTAGGTTTTATTTGTTTTATGCTCCTGTTTTTTTAGTTTGTTCACATCTCCTGATCTTATTCTTATTTATTTTATTTTATTGTTGAATAGCTTGCGCAACTTTCGCCCAAGCTTTTTGCGCTACTTAATGAAACTTATTTTTTTCCTTTGATGGTCGGAGTAGTAATATTAAAAAAACATATTATTTAATAACGTGGAATCCCACGGACAAGGACGGTACCCTCTACACGGACCGTGATGAAAGACATCCAGTAGACTAATGGTGAGTCGAGGAAGGTTCTGTAAAATGGCTCCTGGATGGATGAGCTGTCAGTCGCCATTAACTGCCTCAAAGTAAAAAATAGTAGGACCCTCTTCTAAAGTACACAACATAAATTTATCTATTCCCGTCCCTCCAACAGCTGAATCTGAAAAATGATCTGGAAGGCTGTGTCGTTAGCCATGACAGCTGGGTCCAAATTGTTTTCCGTCAGCTGTTAACCATTACTTAGCTTCATTTACATTGCGAATGTGTCAAGTGGGAATTAAGTTATTACTGTAACTTTGCCCCTGTATTCATGCGTTACATCATAAATAATATCTTACGGCGTGGGCGTTCTTTTATTAGTTTTCGAGTAACTTGGAATATTTTATTTTAAATTATTCAATTTTTTTTTAATCTGGTACGCGCAACACACGATTTTCACTTACCCCCTATGTTAAAATCATTATAAGAATTTTCAAATACAGAGTTGAAAAAATGCTAAAGAATTAATTAGGTTGAGTTTCGATAGAAACGTGTGTTTTAGTTTTATCGGCTTTTCGTCACTCACCGTTAATTTTTACAATTTCGTTTATAAGATAATTTTATTTTTCTAAAATCTTTAGCTTTTCGATTGTATATAATACATCTACATTACTGTTCTTATGTCCAAGAACACAAAATAGCATAAAATAAAAATATTTGCTTTTTACTCATTTAGTTGGATTTGTTCATATCATATATTCACCATTTATTTATTAATGCTATCAAGATGGTTGGAGATGGTCAATTTTTTTAAATCTTCGAAATTAAAGGCAAAGAGGGGAATTTAAAAATTTGGCACTTCCGCTCTACCAGACTGTTTCATTCACAATGAAAACTACATGATATTAAAGCCTATTGAATTTAGGCGTTAATCGATATAGCGAGTTTAATCAAAATCGTTAGAGCCATTTATGAGAAAATCATAAAAAGGTACAAAATGCAAAGTTCTTCTGGTTCGCCGATTTTGATGAAAAAGTTACTGTATCATCTCGGACGTATTTTTGTCGCAAATATGAAATTGCAGTTTCGTACGACTTTTCGTGTCGTCAGCTAGACTTTATTTTTCTGACCACACACTCAGACATTTTTGAGTTCAAATAAACTCAAGGGATCCTAAAAAGATTGTAATACTTTCTTTTACTGTATATAACTTAGTCAAAGTAAAAATAAGTATAATTATTATAAAGATTGATTCGATCGTATAAGTAAATGATTTCGTGTATATATATTTCATTGCAATCATCTAAACATTTAATTAGGTAGAAACTTAATGTAATGTGCAATCGTTTCGGCATAAATTTTAGAGCCTTCTTTAGGGCGATTGAAGGAGGGAGATCGCAACAATTATTTTTTTCAGTTTCTTTGCATTGTTGCGATTTACCTCCTTCAATCGCCCTTAAGAAGGCTCTAAAATTTAGGCCAAAACGTTTGCACATTAAATTAACTTCTTTGATTTATGCACCTCGAATTACCTTTTCCTCAATATCTACATAAAGCCAACCATCAATACTTCATACAATATCCGTTGAAATATTTCAATTACTTTAACGATTTTCCGTAAGCGACACCTCAAATTTTTAACAACGTTTGTCTGCTTTTGAAATATTTACATGCTCATTCACTGTAGCAAAACAATAATTTACCATTCATCAATGTTGTCACCGTCAAGAGTGTAAACCTCCTCATAAGTGTAAAAATCTGGTGCGGGCAACACACGACTTTCACTTACCTCCATTTTTAAAATCAATGAAAGAATTTTCAAATACAGTTAAAGATAAAAATACGTGAAACTATTAAGGAATTAATTAAATTAAATTTCTATAAAAACATGTGTTTCATTAAAAAATCAATTATATTATTATCTAAAATAATCAGTTAGTTTTATGTTCATTTCATCACTCTCTATTAACTTTTAAAATCTTGTGAATGAGATGATATTTTTTCTAAAATCTTTAGCTTTCCAACAGTATGTCATACATGTATATTACTGCTCTTATGTTCAAAAACGAAAAATTGCATTAAAAAAATATTTTTTCTGTTTTCTCCTTTAGTTGGGTATCGAATTTATACAATTTATATATTTACCGGTTTTTCATCAGCGTTAACAAGATAATCTAGTTATTATTATTGAATCTACAAAATTAAAGATACTTTAGGGGAAGACAATTTAAAATATAGGCATTTAAGCCCTGTCAGACCATTTTTATCTAAATAAAACCTACATGATATTAAAGCCCATTAATTTTTACATCGATATAGCGAGTTTAATCAAAATCGTCGGAACCGTTTTCGAGAAAATTTAAAAAAGGTGCAAAATGCATGGTATAAAGTGCCTCTTCTGGTAGGCTCATTTTGATGAAACTTTCTTTTACTGTATATAAGTTAGTCAAAGTAAAAATAAGTATAATTATTATAAAGATTGATTTGATCGTATAGGTAAATCATTCCGTGTATATTTCATAGCAATCATCTAAGCATTTAATTAGGTAGAAACTTAATGTAATGTGCAATCGTTTCGGTCTAAATTTTAGAGCCTTCTTTAGGGCGATTGAAGGAGGGAGATCGCAACAATTCTCTTTTCAGTTTCTTTGCATTGTTGCGATTTACTCCTTCAATCGCCCTTAAGAAGGCTCTAAAATTTAGGCCGAAACGTTTGCACATTAAATTAAGTTCTTTTATTTATGCACCTCGAATTACCTTTTCCTCAATATCTACATAACGTTTGTCTGTTTTGAAATATTTACATGTTCATTCACTGTAGCAAAACAACAATTTACCATTCATCAATGTTGTCACCGTCAAGAGTGTAAACTCCTCATAAGTGTAAAAATGTGTCCATTGTTCATGACATTCCACAAAGGTTTAAGTGGAAAAAATGTAGGCATCATGCTGTAATCACGGACAGTACAGGAGTTTCTTGAATAAATAACTTTCTGAAGTATCATCATATTTATCAACATTTAACAAAGCATTTCCATCGATATGCTCTTATATATAGTTGCTGATTCATTTAAATATTTTATCTGACATATGAAGTCCTCAAGTACTTGAGCCACTAGCTTTCTCGACGACCAAAGAACGGGGTTACCATCGACATGTCCAGAATAATTCAACAACAAAAGCAGCATAAAACCGTTTACTTATTCCAGGTCACGCTTCCAACTCGAGTCGACAGCACAACAGAAGGTTAATTGCTAGCGATGTGACTCCTAGAATCCTATTTTTGTCATGCCCACTTCTTAAAAGTAGGAAGATGATTGATAAGTGTGAAGTCTACTAGAAGAGTGATAGGCAATACGGTCCACGGTGCGGTTGGATTCACTTCTACAGTATTAAAATATTTGACATAAGAATTACTTGATTCAGTTTGTAGAATTAGACTGTAACTAGATATTACACCTGATTGATAACTGAGTATGACTACCAAAAATATTAAACCGACCAATAGTTCCCAAAATATCATTCTGAAAAAATCGCAAACGTAGTTAGTTACCTACGCCTTGGAATATATGCTGCCGTTTGACTCATAATAATTTAATTATAAAAGATTTAAAGAAAAAAAAATCTACCTCTTTATCAACTAAGAAAAGTGCCTCTCAAAAAGAAAATAAACCAAACGTATCGATTTTAACATTCACTTACCGCATGAAGTATTGTGATCGTGAAACTTTTCGGATTCTAGCTATCACCGGAAATATAGATTTTAGGATCCCCTGAGTCCAAATGCCAAGTCCCGCAAAAAGGAGTGTGTGTGTATATGAGTTTGGTAACTCCAGGGCAAAAACGAATAGTCCTATGAAACTGAAATTTCATATATAAGACAACTACACACCTGAGATGTTACAGAAACATTTTCATCAAAATCAGCTAACCAGAAGAGCCACTTTATACTTTGCATTTCGCAACTTTTCAAATTTCTCAAAAACAGTTCTAACGATTTTAATTTAATTTTATGCGCTTTAAATCATGTAAATTTCATTCTGATTGAATAGTCTGAGCTTAAGTTCCCATAATTCACAGGGTTTTTTTTTCTTTCATTGATAAAAAAACAGGTAAATATATGAGTCGAATGAATTTAATATCTAACTAAAGGAGAAAACAGCGAACATATTTTTGAATGCTATTTTTCGTTTTTGAACATACGAACATAACTAGAGATGTATAACATACTGTGGGAAATCTAAAGATTTTAGAAAAAATATTTATCTTATACACAAGCTAGTAAAAGTTAAGAAAGATTGATGTAAAGCCGATAAAACTAACTGTTATTTAAGATGATAATATAATAGATCTTTTAAGAAAACGCATGTTTCTATATAGAATCAATTAAATTAATTCTTTATTAGTTTTTACTCACTTTTATCTCTAACTGTATTTAAAAAATCTTTCATTGATTTAAAAAATGGAGGTAAGTGAAAGTCGTGTGTTGCCCGCACCAGGTTTTTTTGATTTATTCGTAGACCTACATTTCATAATGAAAACGCTTCAAGTTATTACACAATTGTTTATTACTTCCAACTAACTTTATTAGAGTACAACTGTTTATTTAACTGTTTAAAGGCAATTAACTAATAAGAAAAGCAATTAATAATTCAAATGAAAATGGAATATCACCACTGCTAATTTTAAAACGCTATATCTCTGATATATCTAAACCGATTTCAACGATTATTTTTTCTGTTTGTCGATTTTTTATTATAAGCCCTTAATTTTTGTGGCCGATTATAAACAATCAATATTGAAAATAATAAACCGAAAATCCGTTTTTAGTTATAATCATTACAGTTTTTGACATATTAACGAAAAGGTCTACAAATTTAGTTGTTCCACTTCTTTTCCTCCTCCCTACTTAAAAATAATGATAAAAAAAATATATTTGATGATAATATGATTAACTAATATTTAACGCTTTTTGTTAAACTAAAAGAAAATGCAAAAAAAAAAAAACTACATAAGAACAGTTATTTCAACAACACTTATTCAACCGACACAGGTAAGTCCGGAGTATTTAACCAAATATTACGGTCAGTATAATCAATAACTTATAACGTTTTAGTTTTTTGTTTTTTTTCAATCTTGGGCTAATATTCATAAATGATTCGAAAATGTAATTTTTTGCTTCTGTAAGTGAGAAAATGCTACGTTTGCTAGCTGCCATACGTATGGCATCCTTAACAGCATTTAGTGGATAAAGAAATGTCAAAAAAACCTATTACATGGGGACTTACAACAACTAACACATAAAAACTCTCTATTCTCATTGTAAACTGGACGGACACAACATGTTATTAATGACATGTCAATTGGTTTTTTTTGGGTTTTTTTTAACTGCTGAAATTCCTATTAGAAGAAGACTGAAAAGAAGCTGCATGAGAGATCTCCTCTACTAACTTAAAGCATGGCTGCTGGTTACTTTCCCTTCCCATGCGTACATACCTGCTGCTTGCGTTTTATATAGTAAATTTGCTTGTTGTTAGATAGCTTCTGATAGGTGAGTATAGAAAAAAACAAAACAAAAACATGCCATACTAAAATGTTCAAACCATCAATCCATACACAAGAAACTAGATCCCGTCATTCCGACTTTTATGTCCCTTCCCACAGAACTAAAGAATATGAACGTTCCTTTCTATTCCGCTCCACCAGTTTTTGGAATTCTCTCCCAACAAACATCCGTCGAGCAACCTCTCTTTCCACTTTCAAATACCTTTTGTTTCAGTATCTCCCCACTTCCCATAATGACGTTAGCCAAAAATAATAATTGTACGGTTTAGGTTTATTACGGTTATTTAAGTTTAAATAACTGTACTTATGTTGTTTTTGTGCATTTACTTTGAGTTTAACAAAAAGCGTTAAATATTAGTTAATCATATTGTCATCAAATATATTTATTTCTTATCATTATTTTTATTTATTTATTTTCTTTTTATTTATGTTAAATCTATTTTATTTTTTCCTCATTAATTTTGTATCTGGGCCAGATGTGAATATTTTATTATGTTAAATTTCATTTTATTCTTAGTCCCAGAATAAAGTTTTTTCTCTTCTTCTTAAATGAACTGTCGAAAACGATGCTACCTTAAAAAAAACAGTTGAAGAATGAAAGAAACTAAGTGCCAGTTGACATGTACCACATTAATACATTTCTTAAAAGTTATAGCTTTTAACTGCGAAAGTGCCTTAGGAACTGGAGAAAAGGCTGTAAAGGAACGGTGTAAAGGTGAGAAGAACTGCTACTTATTATCACGGCTACTAACGAGTGGATCGCGTGCCGAAGAGAGAGATAATAAAGACACAAAACTTCCTTCGCGGGGGACGCTATCTCTGATCTTGAAGGCTGTGAGATTATGCAGGCCCTGGCTGAGACAATTAGCCAAGATGGCCCCTCCTGCTATAGTTAATTAAGTGGTATTTAGTATAGCCATTTTATCTCCTTCGTTCCATCTTTTTAATACTGGATTAAAAACTTTTTTCTTCTTATTCCGTGCCTAAATTTGTACAAAACAGCTTATTCGCACTTAATATCATCATCCATTTTCTGGATTTACAGCTAGTTATTTCCTTTTTTTTCTGTTGAAAAATAATATAATCTACCAAACTCAAGAACTATGTCACACTTGAGAGGCAATGCCTTTTCGAACTTTGAGGAAGTTATAAGGATGATTGGAACTATTCAGGGATTGTGCTAGGGGATTTAGAAGCTAAGTAAGCTTCTGGTGCAAGGTTAAGGCTTTGGAAGGAATAACACCAACGGCATAAGCATAGAGATATAACTATTGTTTGTTTTTCACATTAAGATTTTTATTTTTCAAGACATTATAAATGGCCAGAAGCCTCAGACTTAATTACACCAATTTAATATTACTCCTAAGTGGTATTAACAAGCACTTTTGGCAGCGCTACACGGTGAAAATTAGGGTATGTGTAGGTGAGGTGAAATTCGTGAATCGACGATGAGGTTAGGTTAAAGTGAATATCACATACTTTCAACATATTATAATAAATATTAAATTACCTAATTTTCTATATTATCTACTTCATCATTTATTTTTTTTACCCTTTGTCATAAATAATGTTTAATTTCTTAAAATCGAGTTTCTACATTAAAAAAAAACATGTTTTCATGATGTGTATATTACACTCGTTTGTTTTGATATAACTTTATCATTAATTTTTTTAATTTGTTTTAAAAAATAATATTTAATGACAGCATAGGATTTTTTTAATAGTAATTTTTGATGACATTATCCAAATTTATTTTTAAAAAATAAGCCTTCCCCTGTCCTGCTACGTTCGTGAATCCTCACAAGATTTGCCTTCACCTCACCAACACATACTCTATTTCTCACCGTGTAGCGCTGCCTTTATAGCCTTAATTAGTATTGAAAAAAAAAACAGAATATATTAGAAAAGAACTATTATTCGAACTAATTTCAACTGAAAGGAATAGATCAACTCTTCCAATACCAGCTTGAATCTAGGCATAAATGTGAAATAGGTATCTGTAGTATAAATATGTGTATATAAAAGTGCGTGCACCAAGTGTATATGAGTATGCAAAGATATGTAGATACATTAAATTTGTTGTTGTTTTTTATTTAAAAGTAACTGAACCCTAGGTAATTTTTGTTTTCATTGTTCTTGTTCTAAGGGGACTTGGTCTCAGAATAAAGATTTTTTTTCATTTCATTATTCGAGATATCATGCATTATTTTTCAAATGATAGTATTGGAATTTCAGCCAGATAGTGATAGAGATCTTCTACTTCATTAATGTTACACAAATAACGAATATTATTTATAAATAAATAATACTTATATGTTACAGTACTTTAAATCAAACTTTCTCGATGGCAATTTGTGGATGGAAATTGCTCCCTTCACCTGCCCGCCGTGGATCCGCTGATAATAATTAGTACCTGTTTAGGTTGTAAATATAATATAATGCTAAATAAGAATGTGAGTAACCTTAGTATTAAGGATAATAAAATAATTCCTTGTATATAACAATCCTTATACAAAGCATTCCTTCCAGGATTAAAACAAGTCACCTCCTAACAAAAGGAATTATGCCATATATAATAATTAGCACAACGTTGGCACTGACTTTAATAAAGTAACGAATATGTCACTGTGACTTAGAGCGGTTACATTAGATATAGCAGTTACAAGAGCCCCCGTTACAAATACTTACAGCCCACACTATCCGGGTCACATTCTGCATGGCGGATGCATTTGTCACTGTCATCAGCTCCACACAAGGATAATTTATGGCGGCTTTTAGACATATCACTGTACTCCGTCCCTGCCTCTTCTCAGCTCATTTATCTCTCACAAAAGGCAAATATAAAATATAAATTAAACAGAGATTGATGGGAGGCGTATGACAATGCCAAATCGCAGGCGACACTGGAACCACATTAACATACATACATCACTGTTTCATTTCAGCTCCTGAAGTATATGTCATATGCGTACTTCTCTGAATAGGCTGAGTAATGTTGACAATGTATACAGCTGTGGTATAGCAACAACATTACGACATTATCTAAATCCAAGCCTCTACTGAATTGAATAACCATGCCTGAATAGTAATCTTTGTACGGAATTCGTTAAATTTAATCATTTTCAACATTACAAACCCCATAATATTTTTTATGAATTGCTAATATAGAAAAAAGTAAGATATACATTTCTCACTAGATACATCTTCTTAATTAACAATGCAACTCAAGATGAAATTGGTCATTAATGGATATTAAAGGAATTTTCACTTAAATAGATGTAGGCAAATTTATGGCTGCGCAAAGATTATGACTTAAAAAAAAAATACTATATAATATAAATTCATCATTTAAAGTTTTTCAAAGTATAAGCTATTCCAATTTCTTATAATGTTATTAAGATCGGGGGAGGCGTTCTGTATGTCAGATGTAGAATTTTACGAGAAACGAAATAAATCCCTTATTCCGATCATATCACATTTCAACAATGAATCGTTGTAATCCATCAAGAAAAAAAAAATAACCTACCCCATTATAATTTGATGTATCATATTTAAGGTCACGCATATTGTAATAATGGATTTAAATAAATATGTTTGTTATCCGTCTGCTTTTCCTTGATTTTTCTCCGAAAATACAGAGCCAATATTTTTTTTTCTTTTAATTAGTTGGTGATAATTTCACGGGGAATCCGACGATGATCCTATAACTCCCTGTTAATATCATTAATTTGGTTTCAAAATGGCGGACGGTTAAGAATGCTTTACGACGATAACTCAGTTATTTTATTTATTTATTTTTTTTCTTGTTCACCCCCACCTCGCCTTTTAAGGCTATACGAGAGTTTCTCGGGCCAGGGGATGCGGAAGCGAGACTCCAACTCGTAGTTATTTTAGGTGAGTAAGATGGTTGGGGGGGAGGGAAGGGGGGAGGGTGTTGTCATCAAAGATAAAACACACATTAACAAGAAGCACTTCTTGAGACAACTTCTCTGAGTCAGTATCCCTGATGAAGACCCACAATGTAGGCCGAAACGTCGGCACACAATTCAAAATCTACTTGTTAATGTGTGTTTTTTATTTAATGACTACACATCCACCCTCCCCCAACCATCTTACCAATATTCTCATCGATCAACTAAACTCCATCAGTAGTTATTTTATCTTTTTCAAATTAGTTAGTCAGGTTGCTGGGTAAAGCGCGAACTGTTTCACGTTACGGGGGAGCGGCGTGGTCAAGTAGATAAAGCGCTAGTCTACTATGCTTCGGGTCCTGGGTTCGAATCCCGGCTATGTCAGGATATTATTTACAATGTTTTTTTCAGTCGGGGGAGTGACCATAGGGTATGGAGACCCTTCTGGAGGAGACCCAGCCTGTAAAAAGTGGGTACCCAAAAAGGGGGAAAAACCTGGCGGCTGAGCGTGATATTTGCCGAACCACCTCATTGCACGGCAGTTGGCCTAGAAACAGTACGAATCTCTATATGTACTGAGCCCAAAACCCTTCGTGGGTTGTATAGGTACAGGATTTCACGTTACGTAAAATCCTTTTTCCTTATATTTGGAGAATAAAAAAAGTAAATAAACAGCTATTGTCAAGCCATATCTCATATTTAAGGATAAAGAAAAAAATGAAAATA
Source organism: Piezodorus guildinii (assembly GCA_023052935.1). Lineage (NCBI taxonomy): Eukaryota > Metazoa > Arthropoda > Insecta > Hemiptera > Pentatomidae > Piezodorus > Piezodorus guildinii. The sequence goes on along the minus strand of CM041294.1, from coordinate 72,513,792 downwards.
CATCTGATTTATTAACTTTTTTGTTTGTTTTTTTATTAACCCGAATTAATTAATTTTAAAGGGAGAGTGGACTTTATTTATTTTGGTATATAATTACTGCGCACAAACTGCATTCTTTAGTATTATAGAAATTATAGCAGAAGAGCGGGCACCACCCAAAAATCTGCTTCCATGTCCACCTTTGATTTATATCGCCAAATAATACTAATTGCTAATTCGAAACACCGGTACCATTCCTCAAAAACATCATGTACTTTTTGCCCTTTTCGGAGACTATTATTCAAACTTTTATGTAGTATGTATGTAAATGTTAAGGTAGAGCCCGATACAGGAGAGGGACGAGGCAGCGGAGCACATTAATCAAGACTTGGAGGATCGGAGGGAGCAGTGGAAATTGATTAGGAAAAATAGTAGGCGAAGAGAGCGATAAATCAGTCATTTATGGGCTTGCTATTGCCGTCCTCTGATGGATGGCCACCGGTCCTTATATTTATCGTCCCGCTTATCCTGTTCCTTTATTATTGATGGCGTCCAGGGTGTTCCTGGAGGCTCGGTACTGGATATGGGTCTCTTGTGCCGCTGCCTATGCGGTATTCAATGCAAGAACATTACACTTCTGTCGCAACAGGCAGTAAGCAAGATGAATGGACTCTTTTATTGCGAAAGTCCTTGGTGTTCTTACCATGTCAAGTTCAACGATCCATGTATGTTCTTCTCAGTTACAGAAGCTTTAATTTCTTCTTGGCTGTAGGTATGTCTTTTGGCTTAGACTCTATAGTTTTAGTTGTGTAACTTTTTTTTTTACTTTCACCTACCGATATATGTAATATGTAGTAAGGAAAAGTATTACGATCATGAAGATTTTCAAATTCCAGTTTTCAACGGAAGAACACGTTTTAGTTTCCCCTTTGAGTCCAAATCACCAAGTCCCGCAAAAGTCTGAGTGTATGTGTGTGTGCTCGCGTAAACGAAAATTCCTATGAAACTGATATTTGATATTTAAGACAACTATACGCCCGAGATGTTACAAAACTTTTTCATCAAAATCAGCTAACCTGAAGAACCACTTTAACATGCTTTTTGCACATTTTTACTATTTTCTCAAAAACGACTATAACGTTTTTGATTAAACTCACTTTATATCGATGTAAAATTTGATAATGATTTAATATGATCTAAATTTTATTCTAATTCTAATAGTCTGACCTGGCTTAAATGCCGATATTTTAAATTTTCTTCAACTAAAGTACTCTTTACTTTTATAGATTTCAAAAAATTAGGCACACCAGCTTGTCAGCATCGATAAATAACAGCTAAATATGAAATTTTAGCGAATTTGATAAACTACTAAAGGAGAAAATTGCAAAAATATGTTAGGAATACAGGGCCCTTAACATATTTTAAGTGCTGCTCTCTAGAGACAGCATAATTATCAAGAGCACAGCACCAGTGGCAAAGTGGGGCAGAATTTAGGGGGCCTAATCCCAGGATTTTATATAGCTGATCAAGGATTCTTTAACGATGTTAAACTGACCACATTCCCCTACCAGGCTCAGGACCAACCAAATTTATAGCGTCACCCATCAGATAGCCGGACGGTATAAATCTCAAGTAATTTTTTTACTCCCATTAAAAAATATCTAAGGGATGACCTGCAGGTGTTCATAAGCCTGGCGATGCCTTTGGCATTATGAGGAGACTTGTTATCGCACTAACCACCAATGCACTAATGCGGTTTTCCCCATATACAACCACATCAAGTATTTTCAGATTAAAAATAAATTTAACTTACCAAACCGTGAGTAATAAGTTGTTAAAATAAATGGAAATTTGTTTTAAATCACTGACTAAATTGTCATTAATTGTTTTTACTATTTTGTTCCCACTTTCATTTAATGAAAATAGATGTTCATCGTAAACCAACCGGACACCCATGAAAAACTGGATTAAATTTTTTAAAAAAAGTTATTTGAAATATAAAACAGTAATAGATCGAATAAAATAGGAATCGTTCTACATAACAAATAAAATGAACCATTGTTGACTTTCAGACCTATTTTCGTTTCTGATTTCTGCCGACGTTTAAGTGAATAAATAGATAGACGTTATAAAATAAACATAATATTTTCTTGCTAATTGCACTTTTCTTTACTATGAACTCCCAAATTAATAAACTATTAATTGGTCAAACTGAACTTTTTTAAAAATAAATGACAACATATTGAAATTGAACCCTTAATAAGTAACAGTATTATTTAATAATTTAGAAGTAACAACTACAAACAAAAACTATACTTTCTAATCCTATGTAATTTTTGGAATGCACAAATGAATAATTACAACGCTTAGCTGGCTGTTTTAATCTTGAAACATTATGGCTAAGTTATTTTTTTTTTAAATTACCACCGTACACGACTCGACTGCAGCATACAAGAGGAGAGTGATTTATCTGACTAACTGGTGGCAAATGGCCTATTAGTCAGGATGCCGTAATCTACCCTTTGGCCCTGTTAGCAAGATAGCGGTCTTCTTCAGGGGCAGTTTAGCAACCAGTTTTAGCACATGTTAAGGAAGTCAGCTCGTAGAAAGCATTTAAAAAAATTATAATAACATAAAGGTGGAGTTATTGTTGACTGTTAAAAATATATGATGCAGAAGATGGTTACGGGTGCGGCCATTAAGAAATCATTACACTAATAAGACAAGTTTATTTTATTTGTTTTCATATGCTTCAAGATACATATGGGTCTTTATCAGAGCTAAGGAAAATAAGATAACAAACAATACCATCAGAAGAAAAAATAAATGTGGTGCGCGCAACACACGACTTTCACTTACCACCGTTGATAAAACCAACCTATGAATTTTTAAATACATTTAGAGATAAAAATGTTAAAGTCTTAATTAAATTGGATTTCAATAATAACATGTGTTTTATTAAAATTGTTTATATTTTATTTATCTACAACAATCAGATAGTTTTATGGCTTTTCATTACTCTCTGTTAACTTTTATTGTAAATTAGTGTTTGTATACCATAGTTAACGGTATAATTAGTACCAAGTGTTAAGAAAATAAAAATTTATTAAAAATCTTCACTTTATTTCTTTGTGTTATACAATTCTTCATATGGTATTTACTTATTTTCGTAACAAACAACTATTTAAATTAAATAATAAGTCATTTTAAAAATTAAAAACGGAATAATATCAACTAATTTCAATAGTAAAGTAACAGAGATTAGCCTTAACTTTAATCTTTTAAATATATATAATGGTCGGTTAGCGATTTCAGATAAAATATCCTTACTGTTCACTGTATAGTTCGTGGTAGGTATAAATATACGTTACGATGACTTTTTACCAATGGCACTCAGGCGCAATCACACGGACACTCCACGTACCCACTAGGCGGAATGATACTGTTACTTCTCTATATGTAAGTAAATTTTAAAAACACCTTTGGGACGAAACTGCGAGCTGTTGTGAAAAACTAAAAACTTAGTTTAACATTTGTGTATTAAGGGTAATATTTTTCCTATAATCTTTAGCTATCCGATGGTATATTATACATTTATATTACCATACTTGTGTTGAAAAACACAAAAATTTCATTAAAAAAATATGTTTGCACTTTTCTTCTATAGTTGTTTATCAAATTCCCTCAACATGCGTATTTAGCTGTTATTTATCAATGCTAACAAGATAATGTGCTAATTTTTTTTTTTTTAAATTTACAAAATAAAAGGTACTTTAGAGCATGAAATTTTAAATTATCGGTATTTAAGCCCTGTCAGACTATTTCAATCAGAATAAAAACGTACATGATATTAAAGCCCATTAAACTTTACATCGAATTTAATCCAAATCGATAGTATAAAGTGGCTCTTCTGGTTAGCTGATTTCGATGAAACAGTTACTGTATCATCTCGTATAGTTGTGGTAGGTATGAAATTTCAGTTTCGTATGACTTTTATTTACTCACTGGAGTTACCACTCACGGGCACACATACACACACGGACACACACACACACACACAGACCTTTTTGCGAGAATGTTTATACTGTTTACCCTTAAACCTCTAATATGTTGAATTATTGAAATTTTAGAAACCCACTTGTCCTTACTTCTTTGTGGAACTCACTTATCTTGCGAGCTGTTGTGTAAAACACCAAAGAAGCATAATAAGCCAAGATGTATTAAGGAAGGAAAAAAAAAAAAAATATATCTCTAACCACAAGAGCATGTGAGAAGAGCTTGTTATCTCATGAATTGGGTTTCGCCGCACGCCACATACTCACGAATGCCGAATGAGGAAGAATCGTCCTGCAAAAAGTTTGATTTGTCGAGTGCAGCTGACCAACTGCCGTATTTTGAAAGGCGGTTCACCAGATGTCATTTTCCTAAATTCAAGAATGAAAATAAACCTCCATCCTTAATAACAAAAATAATAAATACAAAATCTGGTGTGCACAACACACGACATTCACTTACCTCGGTTGTTAAAATCAACTTAAGAACTTTTAAATAAAGTTTGAGTTTAAAAGTTTAAAGAATTACTTTCAGTGCGTAGAAATATACGATTTACGTTTATATATTTTACATAGAAATAGTCTGACAAGGTTTAAAAACCAAATTATCGAATTTTCTTTCTAAAAAATACTTTTCATTTTCTGAATTAAAAAAATTTAAACGTTTCATTTTATTAAAATGGACAAAAACCGGATAATTATACAAGTTGAACGAATTTGATAACCAACTTAAGGAAAAAAGAGCAAACATATTTTTTAGGTTTTTTTTTTTTTTTTTTCCAACAGAAGAATAGTTATATATCGTTATTATATTATTAAACCGTTGGAAAAAAATAGAAAAACTGTTTATCTCATATACAAAATTGAAAAACGTTATATAAAAAGATCTTAAAGACTTAAACTTGAGTGATAATTGAAAAAAAAAAAAAATATATAATTTTTATCACCTAGACGTAGATATCAGCCGATTAGTTTTAAAATAGCAGCCGATTAAAAATGATGTAATTCTATATCTCACTTATTTTTTAAATTAAGTTTTTATAAAAAAAAAAAAAAAAAATCAGTAATAATTATTAATGCGAAAAGAAAAAAAAAATTAAAATGAATCCTTAAATGCCCCCATTAATCAGTTATTTTTGAAGAAAAATATGCTTAGTTTTATAATCAGTAAAACGCGATAAACAGGGGAAAAAATCTATATTTTCAACACAAAAATTATATTTTTATAATATATTATATTAGTCATTATAATACCCCAAAACTATGTTATTATTGAACATAGAGAAAAATTAAAAATATTAAGAAATAAAAAACGGCACGATAAACAAAAAAAAAAAATTATTTGGTCAAGCCACAACTTATAGGAGGAGTGATTCCCTGATAGGTTATTATTGATGGTAGAGATAAAAATGTGTTCTAGAATCAGGAATGTTTATTTGAATTATTTGAATCAAAATCGATAGAAAAGGGAACAGTAAATAAGCATAAATACTTATTATATTCATTATTTTCAATATTGAACCATTGTAATCAACCAATAAAATAAAAATAGTTCACATTTTGAGATTTGTAGAACCTGAATAACAATTAAAAAAATCCGTTTGTCCGAATTAATAAATGAATATATTAATAAAATTACTGGAAGGAATTAGTCCGGGTGGCGGTCATTAAATGAAACAACTAAATAGTTTCAAATATTTTATTGTTTGCCAACGTTTCGACCCCCTTTGTGGGTCATCATCAGGGCTAAAAAGATACAAAAGAATATAATTTCAATGACATTACATACAATATTATATAACCTATTTAGCTAGAGAACGTCGGTATTGAAAAAATAACAGAAGAACTGTATATGTAAAAAAAAAAAAAAAAAAAAAAACTTAATTAAAATACAATGACCATATTACAATAATGAAAGTGTTATACAGAAAAAATAAAAATGTTCACTAAACAAAATTTACACAGGTATCAATAATTTACATGAAATATGAAATATAAAAATATGAAGTAGAGTGGAGATACGTACCGCATGGTGGGAGAATGGAAACTAGGTACTGTTTGGTAGATGGGGGGTAGGTAGGATGGAAAATACGTAGGAAAAGGTGGAATGGAAAATACGTACTGATTTATGGACAGGGCCTGACAACAATGACTAAAATTCTTAATACTACCATACAAAGAATCAATGAAATTTAACTTATGATTATAATAATGATACAGGATAAAAAATTATGATTTAATTCTTGAAATATCACCTATATAATAGTAAGAACAGTGATGGAAGAACAGTCAGTTTTTTCTCCATATACATCTTCCATCACTGTTCTTACTATTACTATTAGTAAGAAGTTGTAGTATTAAGAATTTTAGTCATTGTTGTCAGGCCCTGTCCATAAATCAGTACGTATTTTCCATTCCACCTTTTCCTACGTATTTTCCATCCTACCTACCCCCCATCTACCAAACAGTACCTAGTTTCCATTCTCCCACCATGCGGTACGTATCTCCACTCTACTTCATATTTTTATATTTCATATTTCATGTAAATTATTGATACCTGTGTAAATTTTGTTTAGTGAACATTTTTATTTTTTCTGTATAACACTTTCATTATTGTAATATGGTCATTGTATTTTAATTAAGTTTTTTTTTTTTTTTTTTTTTTTTTTTTTTTTTTTTTTTTTTTTTTTTTTTTTTTTTTTTTTTTACATATACAGTTCTTCTGTTATTTTTTCAATACCGACGTTCTCTAGCTAAATAGTTTATATAATATTGTATGTAATGTCATTGAAATTATATTCTTTTGTATCTTTTTAGCCCTGATGATGACCCACAAAGGGGGTCGAAACGTTGGCAAACAATAAAATATTTGAAACTATTTAGTTGTTTCATTTAATGACCGCCACCCGGACTAATTCCTTCCAGTAATTCTCAACGGTCAACTAATTACATCCACAATGATTAATAAAATTATTTAGTAGTGCTTTTCGATAAAGATTTTACAAAAAATCTACAAAGAAATTTCCAACAAAAAATAAAAAGAATCATGCTAAGGAGCTACATAAACAGTTATACTCTACTATAGCTATTTCGAAATGATAATTTGCAGCTTTTTTTTCTACTTTAACTCAATTTATAAGTTTTTAAATTAATTTAAAAAACCGAGAAAAGGGGAAGTCATGTGTTGCCAGCTCCACATTTTTATTAAGGTGCCATCTAACGAGGAAGAGAATTTTATCATTGATGGATCCCCTAACTGGCACATCGGTCACAATTTAACCAGATTTGTGGATTGCGTGATATGATTTCTGTTTGAGTTCCCTTTTTTCTTTTTTCAAGTTCTTTTTCCCCCTTCTGTGTTTATTCCTGAGACGAGGCCATCAGTCTTCTGCAAGACGGAAGACCCTCGAAGAGATAAGCTAATCCGGCTACTCAGGACCTGGGTCATCCATCAAGAGCTTTTTCAAAGGCGTTTTATCTTTATTTAACCTTAAACAGAATCAGTATTTCAAGTTAAATAAAGACGCAAATGAGCGTTTATCATGATTTGCCATTTTATAAAAAACGACAACTAATAAACATTGTGAAAAGTATTCACCACCACACTTCTTTTTGTTTGATAGCCAGTGATTGATCAAAGATATTTCAATTATTTATCATATTTCTTCCTTCAACAATGTCAGGTTCAATGTATATTTATCTTTTTTAATGATTAGTCAATGTTCTGATAATTGTAAATCAACATTATAAATGTTATAGGGTAACATTGTCATTTTTAAAAATGATATATCGTAATTAAAGACTTTTTAGTTGCATTTTACGAAAAAAAAAAAAAAAAAAAACTTATCGAATTTCATTTACTATGAATTATTTAGGTTCCATAAGATCTAAAACAAGACTTGTATATAAGTTTCTAAAGTGTCTTAAGGTTCAGAAGGTAACAATAAAACTATTGTTTCAAGATTGCGAGTTCGAACTCGGCAGTCAAGATATTTTGAAGAACAATGAATAATAAATTTCAGTATGATGGTTTTTAAGGATCTAAGTGTACGGTCATTGTTATTACAGTGGCTGGTTTAACATCTTTCTATACCCAAGGTTGCGAGTTCAAACCCGGAAGATGGCTCTAAGATTTTTTTAAGGAATAAGAAAGCATTGGTTTTAATAAAGTCCGAAGAGGATGTAAAATGATATCCCGAACCTGTGCGATGTCCAGTACTCCTTAAAGATCCATATTAACCTGGTGTATGGTATTAATGAATTTTCATATCACTATGATTAATGTCCTATATAGGACAGAATGAAATATTATTTAATACATAAACATATATAATGTAAAAAATTAAATCTGCATATGAGGACTTCCACAGTAGAATCGTCTGATCATCCAAATTAGCATAAAGTTACGTCAAATAAACAAACAAAATAATTTTTTGGCGACGTTTTCAAAATTTTATGATTCCCATATTCTTGCTATTACAGTGAAGAAAACAGAATTTTCGAAAATACAAACAATAGTTAACATTTTACGTTGAGAATACCACAAATACTCAATTGTCCGGAAAATAATGCAGGGTTATTCGATTGTATAAATATATATATATATATATATATATATATATATATATATATATATATATATATATATATATATATATATATATATATATATATATATATATATTTATATACATCCAACCTAACCATATTATCCATCTTTTCTATTCAATCAGACCATTTCATATAAATATCAACACTTATTAATCCTATTTCAAAACAAAATTTACTTGGAAATAATACAGACATTCATAATTGTTTTGAATTTAAAATCGTCCGGAACGTTTTTCGAACCGCCAGGAACGTCAACTAAGAGTGGGATGAGAATAGTAATTGTATACTTTCACAAATTTTGAGAAGAAGGCATCAGCCAGGAAGAACGCTGTTATGCCAGCTGTGGTAAAAGAAAAACCCCGGGGCTATTATTCGAGAACATAGGAATATGTTAGGTCCGACATTCAAACATAAAGTAGAAATAAGCACGTTCGAGTAAATCAATTAAGCAACATCCATACGTTTATGTTCAGTTATTCCATCATAACAGAAATAGCTTAAGATATTTTTTGAGTTTGTCTATGATCTTTGAACCAGACTAACTACAATTCCATCGTGTGTTTTATTCTAAGCGCTTCAGGAGTTTGAAAAAATATAATCATGGGAAAAGCACTTGTGTTAGAATAAATGGATTTTTCAGAAAATTATTTTATTAACATACTTAATGCAAAGGAATTAAAATCACAAAAAAATAATTTATAACGAATTGAAAATATTAAAAAAAATTCAATGCCTAAACCCGGGATCGAACCAGGGACCTTTAGATCTTCAGTCTAACGCTCTCCCAACTGAGCTATTTCGGCTGATGGTAACTGAGGGTTAAACTTTGTGTGACCGGAAATAATAGCCAATTAAAAAAAAAAAGTCCATTTTCCTTATGGGAGTTCATTGGCTTAAAACATTGAGCCAATGAACACCCATAAGGACAAATAGCAGTGTGCTATGAAATAAAAAGATGGGTTATATATGAAAAAGCATTTATATAATGAAAAAAATAAGTCTTGAAAAAGGAGAAACAGCCCCGAAACGTTGACAGATATGAAAGCTTATGAAATAAAGTAATTAAGTGACAAATGGAAGTCAATGTGTGCTCCTTTAAGTGTTTAATATATTTTACATGACAGAATAAAATGTTTATGTTATATTAATGAAATCGGATGTTCTGACAAAACTGTATTTTGACAATGTCAGGCACCTACTAATCGATTAAGAATTTTTCGTTTTATTTTATATAAATAGTTATTCATTTGAAAGTGTTTGTGATAGAATATTATGAGATAAAATGCAACCAAGAGAGAATAAAAAGATTTCATTATGAACATTTTAATATATATTTGAGTTTTAACTAAGGAAGGGGGGTTTAAACATTTATATTTAAGGGAGAAATTAAAAAAACGTTTTTTAAAAACGGGACTTTTATTTTTTAATTGCTCACTATTTCCGGTCACTGCAACATTTAACTCTAATTACCATCAGCCGAAATAGCTCAGTTGGGAGAGCGTTAGACTGAAGATCTAAAGGTCCCTGGTTCGATCCCGGGTTTCGGCATGACTTTTTTTTTTTTTTTTTTATTTGAATAATCTCTGAAATTGTATTCAATTAAAATTACTTTTCTATTAAAGAATATTAAATAAATTTAAAAGTAATTTTTTTTTTTTTGTTCCAATGGTTCGATCCCGTTGTCTGTTTTGTTTTTCTATCAATGATATATGGTAAAGATTTAAAAAATAATATGTGAAGTGTTTTGTAGAAATATGAACATCTGATAAAGTTCCTTTAGTAGTGAAAATTATAAATTTAAATAATTTCTTGAGATGTTTCTGTGGAAGTTAAATCAAATTTAATGGAAATAAGTTTTACTTCCATTTACCTATTCATGGAATATATATTAAGGGGAAGTTGTTGTTGGTTTGGGTTTTGAGGCGTAAACCAGATGGTCATCAACGCCTTTATTTCGTTTGTTTATTTTATTAACTTCTATAAAAACTAGAAAAAAAAAAAAAAAAAAAAAAATATATATATATATATATATAATAATAATAATATAATATATATATATATATATATATATATTATATATATATATATATATATTATTATATTATTGTTATTATATATATATATATATATATATATATATATATATATATATATATATATATATACATATATATATAAATAATAAAAAAAAATAAAACAATCGTGTTGGCCTAACCATATATTTACCTTTTTACCGATCATATTTTAACAGATTAGGAATAAGACCTGATACAGCTGTTATTGTTGCTAAACTTTCTCCAAGTCCAACAACTGCTAAATAAAATATAGGGATACTGTACACAAAAAAAAATAAAAACAATATAAATATATGGTTAGGCCCACACGATTGTTTTATTTTTTTTTTGTGTACAGTATCCCTATTTTTATTTAGCAGTTGTTGGACTTGGAGAAAGTTTAGCAACATAACAGCTGTATCAGGTCTTATTCCTAATCTGTTAAAATATGATCGGTAAAAAGGTGATTCCTCCAAAATGTGTCTGACAGTATGCGGGTTTTTACAGTGTTGGCACTTTGGGGGTGGCTGTTTGGTGATATAATGTATGTGTGTCAGGTTAGTGTGGACTATCCTCAACCTAGCTATTGAGGAGAAAAAATTTGATGATTGCGATCATAAAAAATTTTGAATTCAATTCTTTACTGGAAATACACGTTTCAGGGTCCCCTGAGTCCAATTGGCTAAGTCGCGAAATAAGGTCTATGTAATTGTATAGTAAGTCTAGCGCGAAACCAAAATGTCATACGAAACTGAATTTTCATATTTAAGATAACTATACGCCCGAGATGTTGCAGCAAATTGTTTATCAAAATATCAACAAAGTAGATATATATAAATGTATTAACAAAAAATAAATATTCGCGAGCAAAGCCGCTGAATACAGCTTATAAATATATAAATTCAAATTAACACCTGTTGCGAAACCCACTGGCCTCTAATAATTATTTTTAAAGATACATTTGAATAATTTATGACATAATTTGTGTTTAATTAATCCATGATGCAAAATGACCAGTAAATAATTGTTGTAGAACATTCGTTCATTAATATAAGAAAATTAGGCATGAGATGGATATAATAACGATAATAATCCTGCTACCACTTTGCTTAATTGGATCTAATAAACAATTGAATATCAAATTGAGTGTTGGGGCAAGAAGCATGGATCACTATCAGGACGATAATTAAATGCAAATTATCGAGGACCAGAATACTCCAAAAGGATAACAGCTATTCACTAATAAATTAATAATAATCAGAAATAAGTGGCCGTTTCCTCAAGCTAATTTTATTTAACGATCTCAAAGCCAGCACCAAATAACAGGATTTCACATCCGTTGAACTGTAATATATGTTGTAGAATTTTTTGTTCTTTTTTTTTTTTTTTAATTTTAATAACTAAACAAATCAATGTCTACAGACCTTTGCGTACTTTTCAGCACAACCCAGCTTATTTCTCAAGAACCTTTGATAATAATAAGACATTTTTAATTTATTTTGGGATCAACAATTTTGACGACATATATACAAAAAATCTGGCTAGCGAAACACACGACTTTCACTACCACCGTTGTTAATTTAAGATCCTTTAAACAAACTTAAACATGAAGAAAGTTTAAAGAATTACTTTCAGTTTCGAAAGAAACAAGTGTTTCATTAAAAATAATTGTAGATAATATTATTATCTACAACCATCAACCTTTTTTCTCTGATTTTCATAGTCTTATACACTTTGTGTTTGTTTGTTTATTTAACGTCACTTTATGCTACTGAGGCTAATCGACGATGCTACAGCGGGAGTCCTAAATTTTGCATATCCAGGTTTTATTAGGATAGGGATCTTCAACGAGTACCTGACATCGCACAAGTACCTGACTCACAGGTACACCAGTACTACACACGAGTACCTGACATACACTTTGTGTTCGAGTTCAAAAATGTTTAATATATTTTTTTGTTTAAATATTTAGCTTTTCCTCAATATATTTTACGTGATTATTTTATTGTAATATACAAAATCAAATGTACTGAGAAAGAGAAAAATATTTTAAATATCAGACTATTTTAAGAAGAATGAAACCTACCATACTAAAGCCCATCAAAATAAATGGCTCTAAAGATTTTGAGAAAATCGTAAAAAGGTAACATCTCAGACTTATACGCTCTCAAAGAATTTTTATTTTTTAAATTATTCATTGATATTTACAACTATATTGCACAACACATCTAGTAAATAGGCTAAAAGAAAATAGGCATGAACAAGACATGTAGAGATGCTGGGTAGCGGCAGCACCCTAATCTTAAAATATGAATTAACTGTTTTAACTTCGTTCTTGAAAACTGACTACATAGAGACAGACACGTAGACCTTTTTAGAGAGCTTGTTCATTTTGACTCTGGGGATCATAAAACGTGTATTTCCTGTAAAAACTTTTTCGAAAATGTTCACGATCGCAATGTATCTTACTTCCTGTATTACCAAGTAAAAGTCAAAAATAAAAATTATTTTACGACAATTGATATTAAAAAGTGTTACAACTTTTCACCACGCTTTAATTCGCTAATATCTGTTTGGGAAGCAAGAGGGTATTGAATGATGAGGGATTTGAATGTGGATAGGGAAGGAGTATGTTGGATGTTTGATAGAAAAATCTTCCAGAAGGTGGACCTGGCTAAATGTGAGCGCTCATATTTGATGATTCAATAGGATCATGTTTCCTGGGTATGGATTGAGAAAAAGCCATGTTTTTTTTATTTTTTTATTTATTTTATTTTATTTTTTACAAATTTATCTAATATCTAATAGAGGTAGGGCACTGGAATGGTGATATTTTTTTCCTTTTATTAATTATTTTAAAACAAAATTTTAATTATTTTTAAAGTTTAGAGTTTTTATTTATTTTATTTTTTCAAGTTCAAAGGCGTGGTCTATGGGATGGAGTGCTATGGCAGAATATCATTTATACTATTAATTCAGCCTCGGGGAGACCCTAGGGTAGTAGACCTTTCTGGGGCAGACCCAGCCTCTGTAAAGTGGGTACCCAAACTCAGGAAAATGCCTGGCGACCGAGCATGAACTAGGCCTAATCACCTCCTTGCATGGCCGTTGGCTCGATTCTCTATGCGTACTGAGCCCTGTACCCCTCTTGGGTTGTTGTTGGGGCAAGGGGCTTTTCTAAATTGAAAAACAAACCTTTCCCCGTAAGACAGTTGGGTGGTTAAAATAAGAATGTTGAAAAAAGGTGAAAACTTACCACCTGGTTGTAACTTCGCTGCGGCTTCACAAAATAAGATCAATTTCTTGATAACAGGATTATTTCACATAAAAAGAGGTGCGATAGTGTTTTTCTGTTTTAAAAAGAACTCACAACAATAGTTCACATTAATTCTAGTAACATGTGTTTTTTAACAATAATAAAAACCCACGCACATAAAAAACAAAAGAACGTCTGTTATCTTCATAAAAATAAATAAAATTATAATCAATTGTTAATTTGGGCTTGAACAGGTTGTACATATAGATGCAGTTTTTTATTTTTTTATTTTTTTTTTTATTTTATATTTATAAAATTATAAACATATAAGATATAAAGCTTTTTTTCCTATCTATAATAATTGAATTAAATAAACATTTAATCAAGGGTTGGAAAACTGCGCTGACCTATTAACAATGATCATCTCTGAAATAAAAGTGTCAGGGATCTTTTTTTTTTAGATCAATGTGTTTACTCCGTCAGTTTAATGATCCTCCATTTATAAGAATAAGATAAACGCGTGAACCATTTTTCAGATTCTTTTCGGGTCTTTAATCAGACCATTGACAAAGGGTGCACTTAATGCGGATGATGGAATTTTTTCCGATTCATTTAGAAATCTAATCGACAATTTAAATTGCTTGTCATGACTCAATTTTTGATAAATGCCTTCCTCGGGCCGGGCCCATTAGCCGAAGGGATCTAGATGAATTGCTTTCTTAACACAGTTATTGCCATCCATCATTCCTTTAATCGATCTTCGGGAGAAGTTATTATTGAAATTATTGACAATGAATGATGCGCCAATCCAAGAATCATTCAATGACAACATCAATGAGACTATTCTCATGATTGACATTCTCTTTGACCTTGTCAAGATTAATATTCGGTCATTTAGTCATTAAATTTATGATTTTTTTATTATTTATATAAGTGTATATTAAGACTTTTATGAGTACAGGTTCCTTAGTCCCTTTGTTAATTTAGATTTGATAAAATCACTATTTTTGTCTAATTCAGGCATGAGGTTTTGTTCTAGTGTTATTTACATGCCATAAAGACAAAAATTGTTGGCACCTGAAGATGAGACGTATCAGCAAAGCAGTGCAATATTAAATTAAGTGGATTAGTTAGATAGCCTATAGATATTACTTTCACTACATATGTATGAAATATATATCAAGAGGGAGTATTGCAACCGTGAAAATTTTCGACGAAAATATGTGTTTTAGGGTCCTCCGAGTCCAAATTGTTTTATACAAAGAGCAAATACGTTAGTTGTTTTCTAATTTAATAAATATAAACACGAATATATCTATTCGATAATAATGATTTTGCTAACTATTATTAATGGATCATCTGTTGTTATCATAACTAAAGATATACCAAAATATAATTAAGCCGTAACACAAATAACCAAAAGGTCTGTATGTGTGTCCGTGTTTAGTAAGTCTAGCTGGAAAATGATATATTTTATAAAACTTAAATTTTATATTTTACAAGTGTATATGCAGCTTTTTCATCAAAATCGGAGAACCTGAAGAGCCACTTCATACCATGCATTTTGCTCCTTTTCACGATTTTCTCAAAGAACAGCTCTAAATATTTAAAAAAACCGCTAAATCGATTTGAAGTTAAACGGGATTTAATATCATTTTGTTTTCATTCTGATTTGAATAGTCTAACTAGACTTAAAAAACGGCGTTTTAAATTCCTTTCTATTAAGTACCTTTAGAGGGATTTTTATATTTTTGTTATTTTATTTTTCCTTTCTATTAAGTATCATTTGTACGAAGCTGTAAAACCTTATGCAGAAAGACGAAAAGGCCATGAATTTTTTTATTGTAGATAACAATTTATATTGCTAATTTATTTTATCTGAAACACATGCTTTCATCGGAACTCATTTTTATGCTTTAATTTTTTACTTTCACTTACTAGATATAGTAAGGGGAAGTATTGCGATAGTGAAAATTTTTGAATTCCAGTTTTTCAACGGAAATACACGTTTTAGGGTCCCCTGAGCCCAAATAACCAAGTCCCGCAAAAATTGTGTGTGTGTGGTGTGTGTGTGTGTGTGTGTGGTGGTAACTCCCGGGCGAAAACGGTAAGTCCTATGAAACTGGAATTTCATATTTAAGACAACTATACGCCCGAGACGTGACAAAACTTTTTTCATCAAAATGAGCTCACCAGAAGAGGCACTTTAAACCATACATTTTGCACCTTTTTTCGATTTTCTCGAAAACGATTCAGACGATTTTGATTAAGCTCGCTATATCGATGTAAAATTTAATGGGCTTTAATATCATGTAGGTTTTATTCAGATTTAAATGGTCTAACAGGGCTTAAATGCCGATATTTTAAATTTTCTTTTAAAGTACCTTTAATTTTGTGGATTCAATAAAAATAACTATATTATCTTGTTAACGATGATGAAAAACAGATAAATATATAAATTGAATAAATTCGATACCCAACTAAAGGAGAAAACAGAAAAAATATTTTTTTAATGCAATTTTTCGTTTTTGAACATAAGAGTAGTAATATACATGTATGATATACCGTTGGAAAGCTAAAGATTTTAGAAAAAATATTATCTCATAAACAAGCTTTTAAAAGTTATTAAAGAGTGATGAAATGAACATAAAATTACTGATTATTTTAGATAATAATATAATAGATTTTTTAATGAAACACATGTTTCTATATAAATTCAATTTCAATTAATTCCTTACTAGTTTCACATATTTTTACTCTAACTGTTTTTGAAAATTCTTTCATTAATTTTAAAAATGGAGGTAAGTGAAAGTCGTGTGTTGTCCGTACCAGGTTTTTTTATGTCTAACATCGTTTTAAAGTTCTTAGCTTCATTTTAACAATAAGGGTATGTATAATTAGAGTGTAATGCGCACCGGATTTTCAGTTCAGAAATAACGACGTCGATAATAATTTTTTTTTTTTTTTTTTTTGTACTATACAGATGTATTTAATTAAACAAATCATTTCTCTGTGTGTTAATAAGTTTGACACTTGAGCATATTCTAGACACCTCAGTAAAGAAATTATAATGTTCTGATTGTTGTTTTAATGACAAGTTATTCGATTCTACTTAACATTGGTTTCTGATTATTAAACTGTTTGAAAAGTGTAGTATTTGTTGAGAAAATAAATAATCCTAACGTGTTCTACTATTTCATAAAAATCATTTAGCCGGTGACATCATTTCCTCGCATGTTACTTCATCAGCCGAAATAGCTCAGTTGGGAGAGCGTTAGACTGAAGATCTAAAGGTCCCTGGTTCGATCCCGGGTTTCGGCACAAACTTTTTTTTTTTCAGAAATATTTTTAGTATTAGGTTAGGGACTATAATTAAAGTATAACTTAATAAAATACATGAAACTTAATAAATAAAATAAAACTAAATAAGTTATGACCTTTTTTAATAAAAATAAATTTTAAAAAATCACATTGGTTTATATTTTTGTGGATAGCAAATTTCGCTAATACATAATGATAATTTTTACTGAATTTAAAATTAAATATATTACTTTTCGATTACTATTTATCAGCTATTTTTTATTATTATTTATGACAAATGGGTTTTTATGATAAATAATTAAATAATAATTTTTAAAAAAAATATTTTCTTTTAACTTGTCCTTGTTTCTAATTTAAGGCTAGTTAATATATAAATAATAGAATAGAAATCCCTCATGTTTAAAAAAATGGTTATATTGAAAAAACTGATTTTTCATGTTTAGATATTATAATCAAAATTGTTGATATAATTAGTTGACCTTTGAGAATTACTGGAAGGAATTAGTCTGGGAGGCGGTCATTAAATGAAACAACTAAATAGTTTCAACTATTTTATTGTTTGCCAACGTTTCGACCCCATTGCGGTCATCATCAGAGCGTGTTGTAGGTGAATGGAAAGTGCACTGATGATGATCCGCAAAAGTGGTCGAAACGTTGGCAAACAATACAATAGTTGAAAAACTTCCTATAATAAAAATTATTTTTATTGGTAAAATGAGACTTTTTAAGAAGTTATATTTAATTTTATTATAAGTATTTATTAAAAATAATCACTGTTCGCTCCTTCACAGGACTATCGTTACAGCACTATCAACACTGAAACACATATATTGAAGAAAAAAAAATTGTCAAATTTTGATTTAGCCAGCAAGACCGTTGTGTAATTCGGGTTCTATAACGGGGTGTAACTTTTAACGGACGGAGCAATTGAGACTATTTTTGTTTGTCAATAGATAAATAAATGAAGAATGAAAGTAAAATGATTATTTTGCTTGATCAATTAATTAAATATATGCATATGAATGATAATGCTATTTATCATACATAATAAATACCCTTAATAAATTATTTTCTTATTATAATCATATCATCAATAATTAATTTAATAGTTTTTTGTTTTATTGTACTATTGGTAGTATTATGCTGTCTTTGAAAACTCAATAGACACTATTAATTACTCAATTGTTATCATGAATGAATGGGATGTTACACAACAATAATCTGAAATGAATAACCAGGTTACATAACAGTTAAGTGTGTTCAGCAATGTATAAGATCGTTGAACATTTAATCTACTGTGGTAAGTTGAGTAGTTATAAAATTAGTATTGAAAATTGTTGTTGATTTTAAAATTTTATAGAAGAAAAATAAAATATAATGTATGGAAATTTTTACCTTTTTTCTTTGATTCACAAATAACCTCATATATTTAAGACATGAGACGTTTTAGAAATGTCGCTTTAATATTTATCCCTGACTAAGACAAATAATAGATCATTGATATATCTATTTTTAATCTATTGCTTTTTCCAGTAATAAAAAAACTCATTTGACCCACGAGCGGGAGCATTGATGAAGCTTATAAGGTAATGAAAGATAGAAATAATTTGCTGAAAACATTTAATTTTAATCATCTATTCGAAATCGTCCAAACCTTCCCGTTCGAATTTTTTTATTTACGTGATTTTTTGACCAGTTATTCTCTATCCTTTCGTGAATATAAAACCATACATTATTTCTTTTTTTGGCCGATACTTTTAGTGGTGCAGCTGTTTGAAGTTATCTTCGCGGAAGAAAACGTGTGTGGAAAATCTTTCTAATTCTTGTATTGTAATTTTTTAGATATTTAATCAAAACAGAAACTAACAATAAGATAAGAATATGCTTTGTATTTTTTGTCACCACTACTCATTACCTAAATAATGAAGACATTTGTTTAAAATATTTTCGAAAATAAATAAAAAACGAGACTTTTAACGACATAAGAGTATATAAAGGAAAAGATACTCACTCTTAATTATTTTTTTCTTTTATAACTTAGTCATAGTCCTACATTCTATAAACATTTCGATCTTGAAAACATAGTGCTTTTTTGTACATGAATTGTAAGTATACTAACTTGGTAACTACACTATAAATGTTCCCCTAAACGTTAAACCCACAAGATAACTAAACACGTTTTGTTAAGTAAACACTCCTAATCTAATTTAGGTTATGCTTTGCTTCTATTTAATTTTTCATGTAGAGCTATTTTTTTTTCCTACGAATAAGAAATATGACAACAAAATTTAAATTTAATTTTAATATAAGGATGCAGCAAAAATCATCCAGAACAATACGTTTGACTATTACGTTATTTTTATTTTTTTGTAAATAACATGATTATTATTATATAAATTATGAATGTAACGTAAC
The DNA here is from genome assembly GCA_023052935.1 of Piezodorus guildinii. NCBI lineage: Eukaryota > Metazoa > Arthropoda > Insecta > Hemiptera > Pentatomidae > Piezodorus > Piezodorus guildinii. The sequence goes on along the minus strand of CM041294.1, from coordinate 72,494,104 downwards.
ATCATACAATATTGATTAATTCAAATTTGTACTTAAAGTATCAGGTAAATTAAATTATCTAACTGCCTTATGGTCACATAAATGTTTCATTGTATAAAATATTTAATGTTTAAAACTAAAATTTCAACAAAATATTAATTTATAAAAGTATATTACAATTTATTTGTCTTTTAAATATTATTAAAATGCGAACATTTTATATTCATGTACAAATGTGCTATTTTTTTAAAACATTATAATATTAATACTAAGCACAACAGACAATTGGTGTATCTATAGGGCATACAAAAAATAAATAAATCTTTTTCATTTGAATTTTGGAAAAAGAACCAGTTTTGGGATATCCATTGATTTTATTTTATATTTTTAATTTAATTTAATTTTTTTTATTATGTTTTTTTTTTTTATGGCATAGTTGTTTATTCCTGTATCGCTGAATAAACAAAAAAAAAATTCACGTTTTCAATATTTATTTTTAAATTTTCTTTAATTGTAAGGTTTTAATTAAAGCAATATCGTACGAGAGATTCATTTAAAAAGTACAGTATAATACTTGGAAATCTTGTATTATCACGTTAGTTATTTAAATGAACAATTTTCCCCGTATCTCTCATATATAACGATGGTATTTTTATTTTTATAACGTAATGAATTAATTTATATTTCTTTGCTTAAAAATGCCTCAAAGGTAGCGTAAGTTCGGAGAAGGCCTGTACTGTTGCACTAATTTGTTTTGCAACATTGTTTTCTTTGTTTTGGAGTTTTTTTAACAATAAAGGAGATCAGGAAGAAAAAATGTATATAATATATATATATATATATATATATATATATATATATATATATATATATATTATATATATATTATATATATTTCTTTGAAGCCATAAAAAATAATTTTTCTATGAAAATGGTTGTGCTTTGTAATAATTATGTTATCATATTATTATTATAAATTTTAATTAATTTTTTTGTTTTATTGTATTTATTTCGACGATTCTTTCAATAAGGAGATGGTTCAATTTCAATCAGGAATAAAATACAATTATTTCAACTATTTTACTTTTTCTAATTTATTTTTCTTGAAAATTGTATTCTACCGTCTTTCTTTAATTATTTTCTTATTACTTTATTATATGTTTATAAATTCATAAATGTTGATAGTTGATGTTTCAAATTTAAAAAAATGGAATCCTTGGTGTCGATAACACTTCATAGGACATTGCTTGCCTTAATGATCAACAGCTGTCTATATATCGATTACTCCACTCCTACTCTAGGCTCGAAACTCGAAATGAAGAAACTTCTCCCATCCCGGTCCCATGGTGTAACGGTTAGCACTCTGGACTTTGAATCCAGCGATCCGAGTTCAAATCTCGGTGGGACCTGATATATTTTTTTTTAGTTTCAATGTCATACTTGAGCCAAGGTTGAAAACTATTATATATGTATATATATATATATATATATATATATATATATATATATATATATAATATATATATATATAATTTTTAATAGTAAAAGTAACTAATTATATATTAATTGTAATATTCTAATTGCTTACACAAAATATTTATATGTTAACACTATTTTAATCCATACTTCTACTCTTTTTAATATTATTTTTTTCAATTTGATCTGTTTATCATTTAAACAATAATTTTCAATTGACAAAATATAATACAATTAATTAATAAATAAAGTTAAGAATTACAAGAATAAGAAATATGGTTGTTCACTTTTGGAACAAATCTTTCTTAGTTTTAATAACATGTATTAATCGTCCTAAACTCAACTCAACTTCCTAAGGGAATCGAATATTTCCTTATATAACACTGAATTTCTTTTTAGTTTATTAATTAAGCATAATTATCTCATGATCCTTTTTCAAATTTAATTTTATTATTCTTAATAATCATTTATAATCCAAATTAATTATTATTTATAAGTAAGAGGGGTTCCGCGAAGAACAGTTTATATGGTGCTTCCTCATTTATTTAATATTTATTTTGTCTTATTTAATATTCACTCATTTAAAGTGTAAGAGGGACGAAAGACTGCCTAAACAATTACTTTTTTGTATTATAAATTAATCTTAATGATGATATAGTTGATAGTTATAGTTCGGGCCACGCTAAAAAAATATTACAAAATAGTGCCAAATTATTAATTATCTGTGCTCTCTAATCTTTTTTAACCGACACCCGAACCACCATCATAATCATTACACGGTCAAATATTAATTATTTACCATTATTGATTAATAAATAAATGACTATTTGTTTCGTGTTATGATTATCTAATATATAAAAATCTCGTGTTACGGAGTTTGTGATCGTACTCCTCCGAAACGGCACGACAGATTTTTATAAAAAAATTTATTTCTCATCAAAGTTCTAATTTTTCTTTTGGTTCCATATTTTTGTAAGATATATTTCATGCGAGTAGGTGATTCGGGTGTCCATGCACAAAAATGTTTTTGTTATTTATTTTGTATTTGTCATAAAAAATATCTATAGCCCCAAATGTTCACCATCCTTTTCCTGTTTTCGCGTTATTTAATCGTGATTTTAGTATTTAAGTACGAAAAATATCCAAATGATTTTAATGTCGGTCGTATTACAAAAATCTGGTGAGGTAACAAACGAATTCCAGCTACCCCAGCTGTTGAAACCAATTTAACAACTATTAAATAAACTTAAAAGTGAATAAAGGTTAAAGTTAATTTAAATAAAAAGTTTATTTTGAAACATGGGAATTAGATTAAATAATACAACAATATAAAAGGGTTATGTATAATAATCAGTAATACTTTTAAGTAATTATCCGTATTCGTCACTTTACATTACCTTTAACAAATTTGTCTATAAGATTATATATTTTTTAAATTATTAGTTTTCCAGCGGAATTTGTGGAGCCGGTCCTTAGGCAACGCGTATGAAAAACATTTAATTGAGAAAATGAATAGACGGTTTTTTATTTTCTTTATTATTATTCAGCGGTCTTCGTCTACAGCGTTCCATTTCCCTTTTTGCCATTGGTCCCAACGCGACACACTTACAATACATCCATTATTTTTTATTTAACTACTTATATATTCACAAGAATTGGTCTATATGGCAGAAAAACGTTTGTCGGCTCAGCAAGTTGTTACATAATAGGTTGATAAGAAGGTGATTTCGGATTGCACCAATAAGTAGTGTTATGTTTGTTTTCTTATTATTTTGTAAATGTTAGAATTCGTTTCTTTAAAGTAGACGCTTATAGGTTGCTATACAAAAGAAATTTCGTGTAATTTTCTTTCCAATGTTAATTTTCGGTCAATATTAACATGTTATGCAAAAATAAACTCACAAATTTGTTGACTACAGCCCAGTGACTTATTCGATCTAAGTCCTCTTGTATTCTTTTTGTTGCTGGTAATAGGTCGGGAGGTGGAAAGGAAAGGTTAATTTGAAAATCGTCTGCATAGAGGTGGTATTTAGAGTGATTAATATGGAGCGGCAGGTCATTAATATAAATAGCAAATAGGGTAGGAGATAGAGACGATCCCTGTGGGACACCGCAGGAAAGGGGCAAGATTGAGGATGGGGGCTGGTCTGGCATTACTACGTACTGAGAACGATCGGAGAGAAAGGATTGAAGCCAGCGCAAAGCACTGTTGGATACTGGAAGATTTTGGAGTTTGGTAAGAAGGATGCTATGGTCAACGGTGTCAAACGCCTTTGAGAAATCGAGAAGGATAAGAATTGTTATTTGTTGGTGATCAATGGCAGTTTGGAGGTCTTGTGTTATTTTAAGGATTGGGTAGAATAACCAGATCGAAAACCGAATTGGAGAGGACTAAGAAGGGAGTTTTCTTCTAGGAAATTTGAGAGTTGGGTTTGAACAAGGCGTTCGAGCGGTTTTGAAAGATTGGAGAGAAGAGAAATAGGACGGAAATCTTGCGGGGAGGTAGGATTTGGAACTTTATTTAGGGGTCGGACGAGGGCAGTTTTCCAGGAAGAATGAAAAATTGAATTTTGTAGAGAGAAATTATATATATGATAGAGTATGGGTATGAGGGATGGGAGGCTGGAATTTATTAATTTTACAGGGATATTGTCAGGTCCATAGTCATTGGTTTGGGATTTTGAGATTGTAGCAAGCAGCTCGTCCTATGAAACATGAGAAAAAAAGAAAATGTCAGGATTAAACCTTCGGTAAGTAATGTCAGGAGCTATTGAGGAATTAGAAGCTGAGGAAATGTAATGATTATTGAGTTCGTTAGGCGTGATTTGGAAAGAACTAAGGTTATTGGATTCAGGGAAGGACAATTTACGAAGAATTTTCCATTTAGATCTAGAATCGGGAGCTTCGGAAAGGACAGTATGGATATGGAGGAATTTAGCACGTTGTACTTCGCATTGGGTTTTGTTTCGAAGTTTCTTGAATGACGCATAATCATCTTGCTGACGAGTACGACGAAATTTGCGTCTTGCCGCTTCTCTTCTTTTCATCATTGTCTTTATTTCTGGGGTCAGCCAAGGCGCAGTAGGACGGCGTAAGGTTCTGGTTTTTAACGGAGCATGGGCGTCTAATATGGATCGTAGGTTTGAGGTGAGAAAGGAGACCTTAAGATCAATGGAGTTGTAGGCGTATAAATAGTCCCAGTGGATGGAGTCAAGATCGGGTTGAAGGGATTCATGGGAAAGAAGGTCCAAATTACGATATGATATAACTTTTGGTGTAAAGGATTCGACAGGTAGGTTATATGCGATATGGATAAGGTCGTGTGATGAAAGAAACGGAACGGGATGCTGTGAGGAGGAAATAATTTTTGTAGGAGAATCAGAAATATGGAGGTCTAACCAGGTATCTGAGTGCTGTATGTGGTGGGTAGGATAGTAAGGATTAAGATAAAGATTGAGGGAGTATATTTGATCTGTAAGGAAGGATTTGTCACTGGACTCAGATAACTTATTAGTATTGAAGTCACCAGAAATAATTATATTGTTATATGCTGAGACCAGTTGGACAAGGGAGGATTGGAAGAGGTCATCAAATGGAACACGGGGAGGTCGGTAGATAACGGCGTATAGCAAGGGTGAGGAGATAGTTGAAATTTCAACAAACATATATTCTATGTGAGGTAAGGGATTCTGAGGAGATATTAATAGGATTTTGGCTTTCAGGCTATCATGAATATACAGCCCGACTCCACCTCCATGCGATCAGATCGGTCATGTCTTAGGAAGGAGTAATTTGGAAGGGAAACCTGAGAGGAGGGGATAAATGGTAAATGGTTCGGATACGGCTACTATGTGATAAAAAATGTCAAGCAAATATAGTTGGAATTCATCATAGTGGGCTAGGAGAGATTGTGCGTTGATGTGACAGGAAGTTAGGATATTAGTCATAGTGGAAGGGTTGAGGGGGGAAGACTGAAATGAGGATTAGGGTTGAAGGTAAGGATATAATATTTCTTCATCCAGCACTCTATTTTACATTGAGAGAAAGTGGAACTGTAAATTACAGATATGTGTAAGCCAATACAAAGTATATATATATATAAATCCAATAAAGGTTATATAACAGTCAAGAGAGAAAAAATAAAATAATTAAATAAAAATAATTAAAAGAAACAGTAAGAAGAGAAAAATATTGGATATTAACAAAGATATCATAGTTTCTATTAAATGATAATAACCACTGATAAAATATAATAATAAATGAAAATGAAAATTGGTCCAGATATACAGATATATCTTCAATATAAAGTAAATAAATAAAATATCTTCCATCCAAAAGAATAAAATATTTTCCATTCTAAAATAAAGTTTCTCAAATAATGAAAAAATAATATTAAAAAATTAAATGACATTCTTCTATTTAAAAAAAAAATAGATACCTACATTGTTATTAATGATACTGATTAGAAAATAAAAAAAAATACTAATACTTCAAAATAAAAAAGTAAAATATTTACAATTATAAAAATATATACACATATATGCTCACTCATACACACATATACGTAAGCACACATATGCAGAGTAATAAAAAAATGATAATTTGGATGAGAAAATGTGAATTTAGAATAAACGTTTCTGAAAAATAAAATAAAATGCAGGTGAAATGAAATAATATATAACATGGATATGCATGGTAGGTGACATAATTATTTAAAATAATTTATTGTGTGTTGTAATTAGATTGTTGAAAATGTATAAATGCAATGAAACTTTAATTGATTATAGAAGCTTGAGAATGGCCTAGAGGCTGAAACGTAGTGATGATTGGAAATTAAATAAATTGTTTTAAAGAAATAAATCCAAGAATTCTTTTGTTAAACGGCCTAATATTTATCGAACATATATTCAAACAAAAGAACAATTACGACAATGATGAGAAAAAGATCGAATGAAATGCAGACTTATAACACGTATGTAATTCGATTAGAAGAAAAAAATGGAGTATATATGTTACAAAAATAGGTAATATACATGTATACAGGTAATATAATATAGTAATATACATGTATAATATACCGTTGGAATGCTAAAGATTTTAGAAAAAAATATCTTTTACACACTATTGTAAAAGTTAACGGAGAATGATGAAAAGTTTGTTTGTTGTGAAAAACGATTGTTGTAGATAATAATATAAAAGATTATTTAATAAAACACATGTTTCTCTTGTATTAAAATCCACTTTAAATAATTCTTTAACAATTTATTTTCGTTTATAACTTTGTTTAATTCTTGAATTGATATAAATAATGGAGGTATGTGAATGTCTTGGTGTTGCGCGCAACAGAGGTTTTTTCTATGCGTACACATCAACAACAAAATTTGAGTTGTTCTGATGAAAAGCATGGATTACAGCAAACAACATAAAATATGTTTTTCCTCCCTAACCGTTGACAATAGGACTATGGGTCATATGTACGTTTTTGTTCCACTTTAAGTCTAGTATCTGCTCTCACAATATGACGAGACATTTATCAGGGACCCTATTCACACATATATCTGAATCAGGAAGTCCTTGTCATTGTACTTATTGGACGATTCTAAATATTTTTCTTCTGAACCATCTGTTTAACGCAATATATCCGGGCCGACTCACCTTTAAATAAAGCATTTCTTCTTTTTTTTCGATTTTAATTTGAGAAATAAAGAAGGATTGAGTGGAAAATATCAACATTTTGAGAGATTAAAATTAATTTAAAACTCGTTTTGTCGACTGGCCTTAGGCCGCACCTTTGAATTATTTATTCGAACCCGTACCTGCTTAAACAGTTCATAACTCATTTCGCTGTAAATTAATTAAAATGAGCGCTCTTAATCGATATCAATTATGTTAAAACAGCCGAGACGTCGGCCGTTGCGGTGAAGCCTAATATAGAAACATCATTATCACTTCCTTTTCGCTAAGACAGAGAGGCGAAAAAAAAAAAAAAAAAAAAAAAAGGAAAAAGAAAGACATCCATTAGCTGTTATTTATGACGGAACCGTTTCAATATTTATAACGAATCCTCTTTGGAAATAATCAACAGAGTTGATTTATACGTCCGTATTATTTAATTAAGGAGGCGGCGGATTCAAAAGGACCGTTTAATTAGCCTCACCCCTTTCATTATTCCTTGTATCTTTTCCATATTTCATACGCTTTTTGTGCTCGGAGCCGCGTGAGAGGGAGAAAGAGAGAGAAATAAAAAATGGAAGAGAGCTATAAAGCAAAATGAAACAAAATCCGACAGGGGCGTAATAAATTAGGCGATGAAAATGCCACGGAAGCCTTTCCTTTCCAAACAAACCGGACACCATTAAAGTTACTAATGGCAGCTCCGGCCATAATTACCGCCCATTATCGTAACATATATCTGCCTCCCTGTCCGCTCAAATAAATCATAACTCATTACAGCGGGATTCGGATTTATGGAGACAGGAGGAGGCGTGAGTCGCCCTCTTGACTTCTTAATAAATTAAAATATACTGCTCCCCCTCTTCTTCAGAAGGTTATTTATAGAGGGAATTATATCCGGAGAGATCCGGTGCCTTGTCCCAGCCAGTACCCGCATTTAATCCACCAATATAAATTCCTTACATGAAAGAGAGGATTTCTGTAAGGGGAGATATATGCCTTGTCGTTCACCGGTCTTTAAGTCACTACATCAGCTAGTCATGTAGCGAAAACATCTCGGAATTCCTGAGACAAGACATGGGTGGCATAACAGTATTTTTATTGTATCCATTTATTTTTTGGTTTATTATTTTCAATAAAGAATCATTGTAATCGACCAAAAAAAAAATAATAATAAATAAAATCAAATCATTACGCCCCCTCCCCTCAAAATTTAAGGACTTAAGTTTAAATATACGTATAACCCGAATAATAAATAAATTTTAAAAAATCCGTTTATCCGCCGTCCGCGGCATTTCTCCAAAACTACTAGACCGTTTGTTTTTTGAATCGCCACAAAAATACTAGGGCAGTCAACGATGATCCTGACACCGAGACGTTGATATCAACTAGTTATTTTTAAAACCATAGCCAATTACTTTAATTAAAATTATTAGTGTTTTTTTAACCAAAAAATGCTGATAATTACAAAAATGGGGAGCAAATTGAAAGTTTACTAAGAAATACGCCCATTACTAAGTTATTTTCGTAGAGAGAGAAAAATATGTATAGAATTTTATATTAAAAAAAGTGCTATAAACAGTAACGAAAAAAAAAGTTTATATATATATATATATATATTTAATCGTCACAAAATATAATTGATTCAATTCCACCAAAACATGGACATTATTGAAGATAGAGAAGAATCAAAAAGATTATCAGCTATATTAACAGTTATACTCTGTTATACGTATTTGGAAATAATATACCATTGTTTAATAATTGGCAACGTTTTTAAAAGACAGTAATATGTTTAATTAATTTTATTTCTCAAACTCCCTTCAAAAAATACATATTTATATAAATCTATAAATATTTACATTGTATTTTTGGATAAGCCCCCTTTTTTGAAGCCTAGGTTAGTTTATAATTTAAAGGATGTTTTGTGATTTCCAATTATTTGCGGTTCTTGTAATTTAAATGCCGAGGCACACTTTTTGACTGTTATCGGAGATTTAAAAAAAAAAAACTACAAACCTTAATCCTAAACATTTGTGTCCATATTTTTACACATTTATATTTGAAACTTATTTGTCATTGGTTGTTCCGAGTACATCTTTGCTACTATGCAATATGGTGTTGGCGTCAGGGTTAGAAAGAGGGAATTCATTTGGTATTTTAAAGAGGACAGAAATATTACGTGTCTTCTTCGGATAATATTTGGAACCTTTGGAAGGTCTAGATTACTAAAAAATTAAAGGACTAACTATTATAATAATCAAAGAAGCAGTGTTATCTAGTGCAATACTTCCCAATAAAAAAAAATAAAAAAAAAAATATATATATATATATATATATATATATATATATATATATATATATATATATATATATATATATATATATATATATTGTGGATCTCTTTATTCATTCATGTCAACGGCAAGGAGCCCCAAATTATAAAAATATCAATTCTAAATATTTAGATTTTTTGCGGGCTATGCGGAGTAAATGTACATTATATGCAAAATACCACTGCTACCGAAACTCTATATCAAAGAAATGGCAATGTAGAGGAAACAGAAGAGAAGACAAATGAATTTGGGTTTCACTAAAAAAAGAATAGGCGTTTAAGAATAATTAATAGGAATTTACTTTTATCTACGAAGCATCGAATTACTAAAATTTATAACCAATACAAGATAGGTATTTAATCCGACACCCTATGCGTAGTAACATCATTGTTCTAAGCTGATTATTTTCAAAATTGGTCATTAAAAATAACCATTTTTAAGGTTGTGGATGTGTAAGAGTATCCACTCATCAATGATAACTAGTAATTGTATCACCTAAAAGATTGGATTTGTCTGTGTTAAGCATGTACGATCAAACACTGAGGATAAATATTTTAAAGTAATTAAAAATTATTTTTCAACATCATCTGCAGATCCCTAGGGGTCCGCGGACGATCTGTTGGGAACCACTGATCTAGTGGATGAAGTACTGGTCTACAGTTCTCCGGGTCTCGGGTTCCAATCCTAGAATGTTATTTATCCCGTTATTTCAGCAGTGATTGAGGAAAGGGACGACCATGGGGTATGCAGATTCTTCTAAGACACACCTCTATAAAGTGGACCCCCAAGAATCGGTGGAAAACCTGGTGGCATGGTCTAATCACCTCATTGCACACCCGTTTCCTCCAAAAAACTGCAAATCTCTCTATGTGTAGTGAATCTAAGACTTAAGACGGGCACAGGATATTTTTTATTGTCTGAATTGGATAAACTGTATTCAGAAAAGAGTATTTCATATCGGATTACATGACATTTTTACTAAGATTACTTATATATGAAATTTAATTTAATTTTTGAAACCCCTTGGAAAGGAATAGTAAGGAGAAAAAATCTTTTCATTGTTTTGAGGTTTTGTTTGTGATATTTTTAACGTCTGACAATTTTGTGTTTGTTTTTTTTTTCCGGACAGGATTAAAATGTAGCAATATTTTGTGATATCGTTATTAATATTAAAATTTGTACTAATCTTTAAAAACTCGATTTTTTTTTTAATTGTCTCTTACTTCCGGTCACTCTAACATTTACCTCGAGTTGCCATAAGCCGAAATAGCTCAGTTGGGAGAGCGTTAGACTGAAGATCTAAAGGTCCCTGGTTCGATCCCGGGTTTCGGCATTAGTTTTTTGAAATGTGATTTCGTGTGGCTTATATATTTTTTTAAATTAAGTATTTGTTGAAAAATCAAAGTTTTCAACCACACGTGTTCTTAGATTTTTTTTTTCGTTAGATTTTCTAGATTCCATTGGATGAAAAACACTATGAAATTTTTATTTTTCTGGTTTAAAGAATACTATTTCTGTTACTCTGAATATAAACTTATGAACGTTTCACTATTTATTTATTTGTTTTATCGGGTGTTAAAAAGAATTATTTCTAGCTTGTAATATGTATATCGGAATCGGCCAGACTTTACCGCTCAAATATTGGGTTGATGCAAAATTAATGCAGGTTTCCTCTATTGCAATATCTTAATTCCAATTGTGTAAACAAAGCTAATCCTAACATTGATCATTATTATACCAAAACAAACCTTATCTAATACCCTCTCTTTCACCATGAATTTGTTTAGTAAAATCGTTTTGTTCAGTGTGTTCAAAGGTCTTGAATCGAAAATGTCAAAGTGCGATTTTCGTCAAATTTATTTTTACGAATTTAAATTAGGGCGCAGCGCTGCGCAAACGGCTCGTAATATTAATGAAGTGTGGGGTCAGGGGGCTATTAATGAGTGCACGGTGCAGCGTTGGTTCCAGAAGTTTCGCAGAGGAGATTTCGACCTCGAAGACAAGGAAGGTCGGGGCCGTCATCTTGCTCTGGGCAACGACCAGCTGAGGTCAAAAGTGGAAGAAGACCCAACCAAAACCACACGAGAAATGGCGGCGGAACTCGGAACTCAAAAATTGCAACGTCTTTGCCCAGCATTGATGAATCGGAAGGGGCCGATCCTGCTCCACGATAACGCCAGACCACACGTTGCACAACCAACGCTTCGACGACTGCACGAGTTGGGCTACGAAGTTCTCCAGCATCCGCCTTATTCACCTGACCTCTCTCCTACAGACTTCCACTTTTTCAGGCATCTGGACAACTTTTTGAGGGAGAAAAATTTTCAAAACCAGGACGACATTGAAAATTCTTTTCGTGATTTCATTGAGTGCAGGGATTCGGATTTTTTTTCTGGTGGAATAAGAAAGCTTGTTGAACGTTGGCAAAAGTGCATTGATTCAGATGGAAATTATTTTGATTAAATATATATGGTTAAAGTAAAGATATGGCGTATTTACAATACCTACTAAAAACCTGCATTAATTTTGCATCAACCCAATAGTTTGATCTTCATTTTTTTTTTTTAACAGTTATTCTATATCCTTTTCTGATTATAAAACCGTAGTTTTTATGATTATATAACATTTTTCTGACTTATACTTTGAGTGTTGCATCCGTTTTAAGCGAGCTTCAAGGCTAAAAATTATTCTAGTTCGTGTGATTTTGTGAATATCAAATCAAAACAAAAACAAACAATAAGATAAGTATATGCTTTATATTTTTCTTCTCCACAATCCATTAACTAAATACTGAAGAATGTGGTTCAAGAAATTTTCGAAAATCAATACATAACGGGGCAGTTAGTAAGATTAAAGTATGTTAAGATAAAAGCTACTCAGATAATTTGTTGTTCAGACCAAAATTATGTAAAATATTCTCATTATAATTTTAATTTCGTTCTGAAATACACAAAACTAAAATACAACGTTATTTTAACAACGAACAGAACTAAATAACTCCGGAACCAGCATAGTCTCAGGAACTAAATTAATAAAACTTATACTCGTCGCATAGGTGTGTGGTCTGTATTAGTTTCATAAATTTTCACTCAGTTCCTGTTTTTATTTAGATAATTCTATGTAAACGTCGCGAAAAACGCATTTTTGAAAATTCCTTTACAAAAAAGGACTATGTTATCAGGATCGAAATTTTTACTGCAAGTAGGACTAAGCTATAGGAGAAAAAATTAAAAGTGAGTCTCTTTTCCTTAATTTACTGTTATCTCGCTAAAAGTCTCGTTTTTTTTATTGTTTTGTTTTTTATTCTACAAAATTTTTATAAAATACTATTCACAATTTAGGCTATAAGTCGTGGGGGACAAAAATTATAAACTATATCCCTACCTTATTGTTAGTTTATCATTTGATTAAATATCTGCACAATTACAACGGCTTAAAACGGCTGCAACACTGTTCTTTATTTGTTTTTGTTTTTTATAAATGACTATAGCCCGCTTCTAATAAGGTGTAGTTGTGACAGAATCGATAAATTTAGGTTCAAGGTAACATTTGATAATGTCGGATAGTTAATAATATATCATTAGCAAAACCTTGGATAAAAATATTACTGAATTGCTTGTTCCGAAACTTCCCAGATTTGAATAATTTTATCTGATCAAGCTCAGAGACTAGATTGAATAATCATCATATAGATAATCATGAAGTCAAGAACATGATTGAGTGTTATTCACATAATTCGTTAATATCACATGTCCCAGAATTTTCTATAACTAAAATGTGTAGTTATACAAAATATATATTTAAACTATTTGGTGGTTAAATAAGTTCTTAGTTTAAGTTAAGTATTAATGGTAGTTTCAATTAAAACTTCAGATTCTTGTAAATATTTTCAATCGACTATATATGACCCATTTTGATCTGTTACATGTTGCTATACTTCAGGTAATTTTTTAATTCCGTTTTCCCAGAAAAGTTGAAAAACAACCAGAGCGCTTTGTGTCTATCAATAAGATAAAAATTTCCGGTTCTGAACCGAGAAAACCACTTACGGACGGTGATTTCTCTTAATAAACCATCGCCATACACACTGCAAATTTTGATAACTGTCTGTGCAGAGAATTTTCCTTTTCGGAAATAAAAATCAATTAATGGCGAAATCGAATTTGGTTTTCTTTGATTTTGAACAAGCCAAATACCACTTAAAGATAAGGAATCTCGATTGAAACTGATGCATAAAAGCACCTGAACTTATCTTTTTTTAATAAGTGTATACGCAGAGAATGCAGCCTCAGTAGCTTGTTTTAGCACCTTTTTTTTATAAAATTGCATTACTTCTGAAATATATTTAGAATTAAAAATTTCAAATCTTATATATCTATATATACGAGTATATATAAATGAACCGTCTTTTCCATTGGCGATCGCATCACGCGTGAACAGCTTGTCCGATTTCGCTAATTCTTTTTTTGTTGTGTTTGTAACAGTCAGGAGAAAGGTCTTATGAAAGAAAAAAAGAGAAACTTACTTTGGTAGTTTTTTTAAGTTTTTTTTTAAGTTTCTAAGGTGATAATAGTCTCTCTATCACGGCTATAAAAATGAATCCCCTTTTTCTTTGGTCACCGCATTATGCCTGAACAGCTTGACCGATTTCGCTAGGACATAGTTAAGATGGGACATCGTCTGTCAAGTCAGCTAATTTTATGATAAATCCCGAGAGGTTTCTGCGTTGCAAGTGTTGTGAGAAATACCCTACTCCTTTAAAAGACCATATGACCCAATCCATTCGGAGATTTCACATGAAAAATGATTTGTGAGCGTTATGAAATTGACAAAGTTGAAATGTTAAATGTGTTGTTAGTAAGGCAGGAATCGTTTCTGAAATGATTATCCAAAGCACTCACGGAGGAGTGAAACATTAACAGCGCGGAGGAAGGTCATGTGAAGGAACATTTCCAAACATATAATTACATTCATAATTTATAGACTCCGTTTCCAGCCCCAACACTTACAGAGGGAAATAAATACGTGGATGATTGATACCTCAACTAAATTAACAACAATATTTTTCACTCACGAAAACGACGCGGGCGCACGGACAATGAATTATTTCCACGAAAGCAATAATTCACAGAGAGCAGTAATACAGAGCTGGGTAAGTGGAATATACTCTGCTAGTGATCAGGCGAGGTCATTCATTCTCTGCTCCATGCATTCTCTTATTATAAAACAATCTTACATATACAAATACTATTATTATTTTATTGCAATTGCATTTATGTAATCGTCCCCCTCAGGCTACATAGGACAAGTAATGGATAGATTTTCCTTAAAATTAATCAGGATGATATGGAGGCGAACCCAAAGATATCAAGTAGTCCTAATATTTCGCCGAAGCATATTAAGCAAGATAGGATTTGGGAGGAGAGTGGCTTGTCAGTTTATAAACCTTTTTATGAGCTATTTATGTAAGCACCGTTTGATAGGTTTTGTTACAGACCTCATTAATTCATAACAATTCACCGAATCTCATAGTTACTGCGGCACTTAAACACTATGAGTTTGAAACGACGTCTTAAGGCGACGCTATTTTTTTCGACCTTAGCATTACATCACCTTTTTAGGTTAGGTGCATTGGTTTGAATTGTCTATTATTTTATTGTAGAACAATCTTACATATCCAAATAATGTTATATTCTGTTCGTCAGAAATGATTCTGCATGCTGTGTATGTATAGCAACTCAGTAAAGTTGAGCATCCAATCCAATTGGGATTTCTCTCTCTTAATATACACTTTTCTTGACAGATTTAAAATCACTTTTTTTCTTTTCTTTTTACATATTTATTGATATTTACAACTGTATAATAAAATAAGTTTAGTAAATGTGATACAAGATATACTGTAATTATTCACATGTAGGGATGTTGGCAGCTCTCCGAAAACTATGGTAAACTAGAAGGTATCGGGGCCATTTTTTTTTTTCAGACGCCTCGGAGGATTACCACTGATTGTAGAGAAAGCAAGGATTTAAACTAGTTGGTTAGAGTAGGAATGGAGTTTGTCATAAAAGGAATGGTACCTGGTTCGCGCCAAGTTAGCAACATAGGAAACATTAAGGTCTTTATGGATGAGTTTGTTTGTGACAAAATAAGGAGCATTGAGGATTTTTCAAAGGATTTTTGGTTGTATTGATTGGAGACGAGAAGAATTTGATGGTTTAGAAGAGCCCATACCGATCTTATGATAGTCATGTAGATGAGTCTTTTGTTCTTAAGTGGAAGGTTTAAGCGTTTGTCCAGGAAGTGTTGAAGTAATCGAAAACGTCGGGCATTTCCTTGTCGTTTCAGTCTTGTGTGGGAGTTAAACCACGGTTTAAGGTTTGTACCCCTGATATAATGAGGGCTGTAACAAATCCTATCAAACTGTGTTTACAGATCTACCTCAAAAAAAAAAAAAAAAAAAAAAATCGAGAGAAAAAGTTTTAAAATAAAATGTCGAGGTACTTTTCTCCTAACTTCGTCTCTGACTTGCTTGCTATGTTTATTATTAATATCATGTTATAATACTAGGGCATGGTTTCTTTTCGCCCGCTTCTATTTCAGTCTGGTAGTAGTTACCATAAATGTTAATAAAAAGCTTGTCATTCTTTGTTCTTTGGAGTCTCTGGAGAACGACTTCATTAATGTGATTTTTCTTTTTACTTATTCATCTTTATCTATTTATTTTTTTAAAGGGCCTAGCCGGATAAGCATGTGAAATCTGCCCCCGCGTGTATTAGAACGAAATTCATACCATTGAGTCACACCTATGAGAAACAACCTTACGCAAATTTTTAGCCCCTTAATCCTAACGGGAGGGAAGTTATGGAGGGGGGAAGAAAAAACAAAAAAAATTGTTTTCTCCTGAACAGCTCAACCGATTTTCACGAAAAAAATATACGTTATGGACTTTACAAATAGGTTTCAAAAAATATTTTTTTAAAATTTTTTCCACTAAAATGCTGGTCAAAAATTTTTTTTGAATTTTTCAAAAAAATATTTTCTGCTTATGATGGTTTGGTACACCTCCAATTTTTCGTTACTTTGTTTCATTGGAGGGTCCTCCATAACATATATTTTTTTTCAATTTTATTGCAAGTGTACCCCATGGTGAAAAATAAAAAAAACAATTTTTTCTCCTGAATGGATCAACCGAATTTCACGAAAAATATATATGTTAATGGTTTTCTAAAAGAGTTTCAAAAAACATTTTTTTAAATTTTTTATTTGGAAAACGTGAGTCAAAATTTTAATTAGTGAAAAATAAAAAAAAAGCAGCATTTTTTCAGCTCTCTGAGTAGTAGCTGGTCACGCATGAAGAGTAGGGATAGAGCTGTAGGATCGTAATGTCATTAGATATTACTTACACACTATGCACATACATACTATTTATTATACCTATTATTTATACTGATGTATGGAATGATCGTTCAAAAAATAAATAAAAATACCAATGTTTTTTGCTACTTCAGGTTAATTAGATAGATAGACAATAATTAAAGAATACGGAATAATTTCATTCGTTAACGAACGTGGTTTTTTTTCTCGAAAAATTTATGAGCGTCTAAATTCAAGTCTGAAATACTATATTACAATCTGTTACAAAATGAACAACAGTAATAGTGATATGAGACCACATTTATAATAATAGGTATAATAAATAGTATGTATGTGCATAGTGTGTAAGTAATATCTAATGACATTACGATCCTACAGCTCTATCCCTACTCTTCATGCGTGACCAGCTACTACTCAGAGAGCTGAAAAAATGCTGCTTTTTTTTTATTTTTCACTATTTGGTACATTTTAGATCAACTCGAAAAAATATATATATTGTGCAGGACCCTCTAATGAATTAAATTAGCAAAAAATTGTTGGTGTGCCAATCCACAATAATTTAAAAAAAAAAAAAAAAAAAAATTAAAATTTTGACTCACGTTTTCGAAATAAAAAATTTAAAAAAATGTTTTTTGAAACTCTTTTAGAAAACCATTAACATATATATTTTTCGTGAAATTCGGTCGATCCGTTCAGGAGAATAAATTGTTTTTTTTATTTTTCACCATGGGGTACACTTGCAATAAAATTGAAAAAAATATATGTTATGGAGGACCCTCCAATGAAACAAAGTAACAAAAAATTGGAGGTGTACCAAACCATCATAACCAGAAAATATTTTTTTGAAAAATACAAAAAAATTTTTTGACCAGCATTTTAGTGGAAAAAAATTTAAAAAAATATTTTTTGAAACCTATTTGTAAAGTCCATAACATATATTTTTTTCGTGAAAATCGGTTGAGCTGTTCAGGAGAAAACAATTTTTTTTGTTTTTTCTTCCCCCCTCCATAACTTCCCTCCCGTTAGGATTAAGGGGCTAAAAATTTGCGTAAGGTTGTTTCTCATAGGTGTGACTCAATGGTATGAATTTGGTTCTAATACACGCGGGGGCAGATTTCACATGCTTATCCGGCTAAGCCCTTTGTCAAAATAAAAGTTTTATTAAATGTTAGTATTAGTATATGTAAGATAGATCTATAATATGTTGATGCACAGTTCAGAACAATGCACCGAACCTAAGAGTGATCTAGTTAAGAGACCGAACATATGACAGCATTGCATTAAGATGTTTCAAAATCATAGTTTTTAAGTATCAAGAAACTACGAGATTGTAACGGCACCGATCCGAATCTAACATTTTCTTTGGTGTTGCAATTTATTTTTAAACCTATCCCGAAGTAGCGTTCCCTGCACCACCGTTTTAGGCTGTACGGGCGGAGGGAGTGAGGAAGGGGAATAAATGTCAGAGTTGAAAAAAACCCTCTGGCACCGAGATGCAAACTCGTAAATATTTTATATTCTTAACTTAGGTTATCAGGATGCGAGGCAACGCGCTACTTACGCGCATTAACCCACTCGATCACCTCCACCCTTCTGCTTCCCACCCTAGCTATTTATCTTGGTAACCTCTAGGATATCACTCTATTTTTAGGCACATTTTGGGTTGGTAAGGCGTTAAACTCTTTATCAATTCTTCCTTCAGATCAACTAAAATCCTTTTCCGGCTTCACCCATAGATATGACCGTAATAAATATAGAAAAAAAAACAAAAAATATTTGGATTTATCCCTCTTAGCGATGGTGGTTTAGTGTTGCCTAGACAGATCTTGATAAACAGTTTTGGAAATTGCAAATAGCCTCCACAAGCTCACTTCATTGAATCTTTTTTAAATAATGTTCTGTATTCTAAAACTGATTAGAGATCATGTTTGAAATTTAGTTTCATCTTTCTTGGGTGTATGCCCATCATTTCTCCTTGTTTTACCATTCCACGAATGAATCCACTGTAACCCTAGTTTATCTTCTAGTGTTATTTCCGTGCATTCATACGTTTCGAATGATTCGAATGATTGAAAGAAATGACCATTCTGTTTTTTCTTGATGAATGCTTAAAAGGCTTTTAGCAGCAGACTTGAGACGTTTAATAAATATTGCCAATGACGTCAACTAGTATGTTGATAAACGACTTTTTTTGACCCATAGAAAAGTGTGTTTTCATCGATTCGGACCCAATTTTTCGGAAGCATTCTCTATATTAACAATTTGTCCCGGCATTTTCTCCGTTTTATTCTGAACTATTATTATCAATGATTCAATTACACACCACATAATAACAAAAGCTTTCGACTTCCGCTCGCCATGCTCGATAAAGATATAAACATATCCAGAAGGTAGTGATCAAGAAAAAAAATTAATGCTAGCATTTCAAAGCACATTTAGAATATTTTTATCACCTTTTGTAATAGAAGTTACTACTTACTAACGCTTATAATAATAGTCACGAGAAATGAAAACCAGCTGAAATAATAATAATCGAATCTGATGAGCATATCCTGTCAACTTGCACCGCCTTTGAACACCAACGGCTCACACTGTTGAAGAAAACAAGATTCTAGGTCCTCTAAAAGAACGTTCAGCAGGTGACGAAAAGAAACTACCTGCACTAGAAAGATTTTGTGTACGGATGGAAAACGACTGTAGAACCTTCAGGAGGGGACCAGCCACAACTATACTAGACAGGATAGTTAGACCAGCAAGTTGACAATTTGATTAACATTTCTCTTAACTGTATTCTTATTAGTGCTAGTAAGTAGTAAGTTCTATTACAGAAGGTACCTTGATGAAGAAATAATATATGATAAAAATATTCTAAATGTGTTTTGAAACATTAAAGGATTAAATAGAATAGAATAGAAAAATGAACTTTATTCTGGGACATAGTCCCTTAAGAATAACATTGATGTTACAAATAAATACAGCTCTTCTGGCCAGAATACATAAAATAGATTGAATTGTTTACAAACTTAATTATTTACATTGATGATGTTTATTTATTTCCAACTTTTTATTTATCTCAATTATAGGTTATTATTTTTATTTTTTTTATATTATTTTATTGTATATATATGAATTTATTTATTTTCTATTTTATGTAATTAGACTATTATTATTATTTTCTGTATATATTGTATGGATGTGGTCTCATATCAGTATTACTATTGTTCATTCTGAAACAGATTTTAATAATTCTCAATAAATGAAAAAAAAAAATTATTTACATAGGTATAGTAGATTAACCAAAAAAAAAAAAAAAAAAGAAAGAAAGAAATAAAATGAAAAATATATACATAGACTCACACACACATACTCATACACAAATCACAAAGTTATGATCATAATAATAATGACAATAAGTACAATAGAATGATAACCTAAAAACAACTAATTTACAAACTAAAAAAAAAAAAATAAATAAAATTAATAAAAAATATTTACCTAGGTAGAGTAGATTAACAAAAAAAAAAAAAAAAAAAAAAAAAAAAAAAAAATATATATATATATATATATATATATATATATATATATATATAAGTACACGCACTCTCACACACATACATACACAAATCACAAAGTAATAATCATAAAAAAATTGATCATAATTACATTAGCATAAGAAAATAAAAACAACAATTTTGTGAAAAAAACAAAAGCAAAATAAAGTAAGCATTTAGTCATTATAATGATTAAATTATATCATCAAATATTAGATTTAAGTTCAGCAAGCGTCTGTGAGGGATAATAGATACTGGAAAAGGAGATATTTAAATGTAGATAAGGAAGAAGCATGACGTATATTGGAAGGAATGGAATTCCAGAACGCAGTGGAACGGGCAAGAAATCATCGATCAAAGGCTTAAGTTCTGTGGAATGGTAATAGAGGTCGGAGTGGTGCAATCTTGTTTCAAGCAAGTGGACTGAGGATTTCAATTATAGGAGACTGTAGATATAGGAAGGATGCTTGAAATTTATAGTTTGGTAGAGACATGACCCAAGGAAGTACTGGCTGCGTATGGAGGGGAGGAGCCACTTCAGCTCGGTGTAGAGGTGAGTCACGTGAGACCGTCTCGAGGTACTAAAATAAATAGATAAGACTGTTTCTGACCACTACTCAAGAAAGAGCGTCAAGAATTTCGATAATCGAAAGGGTAGAAAACGTCACTATAAGAGAGAAGCTTGAAATAAAGCACAATATCCGTGAGGTGATGGGTAAAAAGGAGGTTAAGATGGTACGGCATGTGAAACGAATGGGGTACAATCAGTTACCAAAAATAATTATGGATTGGGAGGCCGATGGTAGAAGAAGGAGAGGAAGACCCCTAGTTAGATGGATGGGTAGAGTGGTGGAGAGTATGGCTGGTAGGGGCTGTCAGAGGAAGAAATTGGTCGAGGAAACCTTCATATTGAAAAACAAATCGATCTAATTCAGATAATAATCCTTTGGAACAATCCCTATCTAGTTCCAAACGTACTATAACCCTCCTCGTAAGTTGAAGCTGCATTGGCCCAGAAATCTCTTGTCAATATCTCATTGGTGTGCTGGCAATGGCTAGCTTCTCCACTCATGCCCTGAGTGTATGTGGCTCTAGCTTCCTCACTCAGCCTCCACTTCCTCCCAAGACCAGTCGCGGTGAATGAAAGGCGCTGGGATCTCCTGGCATTGTGCCTCGACATTAACTAGTAGATCTGGATGTTTGACTCCGTGATCTCAGGGGCAGTTTGTAAATATGGTAAATAGGTAGGAATATGATGAAGGTTGTTATTATTATTTTCTTTATAAATATTAATTTCTCTAAAAATATTTAATCTTTATTATTTATTTTATTTACTATGTAAATATGGGATGAATGATTTATTCTAGCTGTAATACTCATTGACCCAGAAGGTGGAAGATTGTATTATCTCTTAATAAAAAAAATCTGGTGCGGGTAAAACACGACTTTCACTTACCTCCGTTTTAAAATAAATTAAAGAATTTTCAAATACAGTAAGAGATAAAAATGAGTGAAACTATTAAAGAATTAATTAAATGCAATTTCTATAGAAACTAAAGTAGTTTTATTAAAAATCTATTATATTATTATTTAAAATAATCTCTTAACTTTATCGGCTTTTTATTACTCTCAATTGCATTTAAGCCTGTCAGACTATTTTAATCAGAATGAATTTAAAAAAAAATTCATTCTGATTAAAATAGTCTGTCAGGGCTAAAATGCCAATATTTTAAATTTCTTCCTCTAATGTACCTTTAATTTTGTTGATTCTATAAAAAATGACCACATCATCTAGTTAGCATTGATAAATAACAGCTAAGAATGAAACCTACATGATATTAAATCCCATTTACATGGTATATAGCGAGTTTAAACAAAATTGTTGGAGCCGTTTTCCAGAAAAACGTAAGAAGGTGCAAAATGCATGGTATAAAGTGGTTTTTCTGCTGAGCTGATTTTGATGAAAAACGTTTAGTAACGTCTCGAGCGAATAGTTGTCTTAAATATGAAATTTTAGTTTGATAGGACTTTCCGTTCACAGTTACCACACACGAACACACACACACACACACAGATTTTTTGCGGGACTTGGTTATTTCGACTCAGGAGACAGTTATGGTCAATAAACTATAGAAAAGTTACAATGTCAGCAAATAGCTGACTCCCCCTCTCTAGCCTGTATATAAACCCCTTGCTTGTAATCCCTGATAGCAGTTAACAGTTACAGTTTAGCCATGTTATGATTGATTAATTTATAGTTCTTAGTGTTACTCTAGTGAATATTTGTTAATTGTATTTTTGCCAAATAAAAGTTAATGAAGATAATTTAATTGACCCTAAAATGTGTATTTCCGTTGATAACTGTGAAAATTTCCA
Organism: Piezodorus guildinii; assembly: GCA_023052935.1. NCBI lineage: Eukaryota > Metazoa > Arthropoda > Insecta > Hemiptera > Pentatomidae > Piezodorus > Piezodorus guildinii. The sequence continues at coordinate 72,471,339 of CM041294.1, read as the reverse complement.
CGATCGCTGTATTTTCCCTTATTATATATTCATATATAGGTAAGTAAAAGTAAAAAAAACTTCAGAAACTTCCAAGTTCAACTATTGATATGCCTATTATGCTTTGATCCGTTATCATTTGTATTAAGTATATTATAATTAGTCCTAGTAAGAATTAGTTCTATTGCCGAAGGTGTCCATTTGAAACCCTAAAATATGGTGAAAATATCTTACAAGTACCTTTATTCATTTAGATGCATACAAAACATGTATAATGTGTTTTGTAGTGATTTTAGATAAAAGAAAACTTTTTTTTTTATAGTTACACAATGTTCTCGTATACACCGGAGCCATAAATATTATTAACTGGGCTATTTCCTACGATGGATCATGTTATCCTCCCTTGTTATAGACAGGCCCCCTAAGCCTTCCATTTCCTCTTCCCTGGCAGGATTTGAAAAACGACCGTGGCCTGCCATCCATCAAACGGGATGACCAGCAGCGCCCCTACAGGCGGGTAGGCCAGCCGCTCAGTGTACCAACGGCTTCCATCGTGCTAGCATCTCCTGTCTATTTTTGACTGTTATGTAGATAACGCAATTGTTTTCTTGATAGTGTCACCATGATAACCTCTGAGAGCGGGAAGCAGTACCTCAAGCCGGACTATTTGTCGCCATTGCCAGAGTCACCGGTGAGTTATTTACAATGTTGCCAACATAAAAGCAACAAAATGTTTATTATTATCATACATAATTTATTCATATAAACACACATTTCAATGTATAAGAACATAAAAGCATATATTCCCAAGTACACATCTAATCTGCAATCACAAAATATTAGACAACTGGTCTAATAGTTAAATATTAGTTAACATATAGCCATGAACACAACTTGTATTATTTTCCAAACGAAAAAAAAAACAACTTCTCTCAAAAACAAAAATACATATATTTACTAACAAACAATAAATAATAATTAATATGACACATTTAAGGAGTGAAATGCATACTCTCAACCATATAATCTGTGTATAATCATGTCACAGAGTTACCTGTGAGTTATTCACAATGTTGCCAACACAAAAGCAGAAAACTGTTTATTATTGTATATAATTTATTCATAACAAACTACACATACTCATATTCAAAAGTAGAAGAATATAACTACACGCATTTCCAAGTACACCTCAAGTTTACAATCACAAATATTAGATTCTATCTCATTCAATTTTGTGAATATATGCATAAACACAACTTAATACCCTTTAATTATAACCAGATTTTTGTACTTGCTACCTATACAAAGTCATGAGGAGTATAAAAAACATGTTTTTGTTGACATTCTGCAAGCATGTCATAACTCTTCTAATTATCCACCTCACATGCTTGGTATTCAATTGGAGACTTGTGTACATGTATACCTTTTTGAATATGTTAATGTGCAATGTGATATAAGAGAGTTTTTTTATTTGTAAAAAAATAATAAAATTAAAAAATTTGATAAAACTAAATTAAAAATGAAATAAATCCAATGTAATATTATTTTAATACTTATTATTATAATTATTTTAGATCCCATATTTCTAAAATAATTGTTCTATGTTGTGTAATGGGCATCACTGCTTGATAAACAGTTTTCTCTCTTCTCATATTTATAATATACCTTATTATGACGATATAAAAATCATTGTATATCGATTTTTACGACCTTAAAGATAATTCAACGTAGTAGAATTACTTATACATTATTTAAGTTATTATTAATCATTAATAAATTCACAGTGTTTATGTTTGATAATTTTATTTAATTAACTTATATTTGTTTTCATAATAAATTGTTTAAAACTTTTTTTAATCTAATAATGTATAATACTTTCTTTTTTTTCACATATTTCATTTACCTTGCATACATTATACTAATGGATCCTTACATCTCTAGTAATTAGCATTGAACGCTATTATTATTTTCCAAACGAAAATATTTCTCTAAAAAACAAAAGTAGATGTATTTAACAACATGCAATATCATAAAAGCATACATTTGGCACCTTAATATATTTGTAACCATGTAATTATTTCTTAAACTTGATATAAATACATTAATAAAATAAATATAGTTGATTTGTTTTATTAAATTTAATTAACCTTAATTTATGAATCTTTAATACATCTTTAAAAAATAAAATTTAATGATTTAACCTTACTATTTTTTCTCAACTCTTAATTTAAAGTTTAATTTGTATTTCATTGCTTATAAGTGTATGTATTTATTTTTATTTTATATTGACTTGTATTGTATGAATGATGGATGATTTTCATCGCGATGTACGTCTTGTATTATGGTATAATGTACATACCTGGTATTATATACCTGCCAATAAGGTATTATGCTATATATGGCTGTCAAAAACATACAATTTTGAACATCTGTATCACCGTAAACATATTACGATTTAATTAATTTGACTAATAATTTAGTAATTAATTCTTAATATCAATTATTAAGTATTTCTTTGCTGTGTTTAGTTAGGTTTGACAAAAATCCCTGTATTCACATAGCATGCATATTTTTCTTTTATTTTTTGGGGGTAAAGATAAATAGGTTAGAAATTGAATTCTGGTAAGTCATTACCACTTTTGAATATATATATATATATATATATATATATATATATATATATATATATATATATATATATATATATATATATATATATATATATATATATAGTCAATGTGTCAACATTTAAATCTTATTTTAAGGATAGACTGTTTATTAATATATATATATATATATATATATATATATATAATATATATATATATATATATTTTTTTTTTTTTTTTTTTTGGATAAATAAATTTATCAACATCGTAAAACTTATTATTCAAACATATCCTTAGACCTTTCACAAGAACACCCTTACCTGGTTCTAACGAATGTTGTGAAATAAAACTCCGCCTGAGTCAGACTTATTTAGTAGCTCGTTTGTCTTGTTGCACAGAATCGTGCTCCAAGTCCGCAATCTCTGAACCGTGCCTCTTACAGTTTGTTTTCCCGTCGTCATTACTGTGCACTCTCAAAGAATTCTTAAACTAATACTCTCTGATAAGATGAATGAATGAATATGAATACATACATGAGAGTGAAATAATTAAATGAAATTTTATAGGAAATAATAAATATTAATACTTAGTGAAAAATATGGTGCCCGCAACGACTTTTACTTACCTCTGTTGTTTAAATCCAATTGAAGAATTTTCAAACAAAGGTAGAGATAAAAATACGTTAAAGAATGTATATAGTTCCGATAGAAACATGCGTTCGATTAAATAATTTGTTACACTATTATCTGCAACAGTTAGTTTTATCCGTTTTTTCTCGCTCTTCCTTTACTTTTTATAACTTTATGTACAAAATAATATTTCTTTCTAAATTTTTTTAATTATTCAACGATATATTATACATTTATATTATTATTCTCCAGTTAAAAAAAAAAAAAAAATAAATAACTACTTAAAAAATGTTTGTTCTATTCTCCTTCATTTAGATATCAAATTCGTTTAACTCGTGCATGTATCTGTTTTTGTTTGTTGATTTTTTTAACGTCACTTGATGCTATTGTGGCTAATCGGACAATGATACAGTGGGAGTCCTAAATTTTAATAATGATAGAGGTCTTTAACGAGTACCTGTCATCGCACCAGGCTTGGGACCACCTTTTTACATTCCCTTCGAAGGACGACATGACCTTACTCCCATTAAAAAATCCTACGAGCTCCTGCGGGTCGAACCCGTGACCTTTGGCAACGAAGGCTGTTATGCTAGCCACCATGCTGCAGGTGATCCCTTACTTTTATCCGTTTTAAATCTATGCCAATAACATGATATGGTTATTTTTTTTTTAATTTAGAAAATTAAAAGTAATTTAAGAGGAGGCAATTTTAAAATTCAGCACTTAAGTAGGTACCTTTTCAATCAAAATAAAACCTACATAATATTAAAGGCTATTAGGTTTTACATCGATATAGCAATTTTAGTAAAAATCGTTTGAACAGCTTTTGTGGAAATCTTAAATAGGTGCAAAATGGGTTGTATTGTATAATGTGGCTCTTTTGTTTGGCAGATTTATATGAAAAATCTTCAGTAAGATCTCCAGCATACACCCTTCTAAAATGTAAAATTTCAGTTTTATACAAGTTGTCATTTTGGATCTACACTTGACACACACACACATAAACTTTTTTGTGGGGCTTGGTCATCTATGCTTAGGGGACTCTATAACGTGTATTTCTGGTGAAAACGCGAGTTTAAAAATATTTATGATCTTTTATATATCGGTAAGTGAAACTACAAATAAAAAGGAGAAATAAACATTTAATCCAAAAAAACTTTGAAATAAACTTGTATATAGTGTGATATACTGATATATGTCCGAAAAATAAATACCTGATATTTTTTATTGCGCTTAACGTCCTTAACTCCTAAATTCAAAACTGACAGAACGTTAAATCCTATATGTTACAGAACTATTTTAACGAGGTTGGGATAGTAAAACCCTATAATCCGTCAGCTACTAGTATCCTCTCATTTTTCCCCAGTTTGACTTTGGTTGCCTCATGTATGGCGAACTGTTTAATTTTTTTTTGGGGGCTAATGAATGGTTTCATGAGATTCCTAGACACTCATATGTTTCTAGTAGATACACCGAGTTGAAGTGGCTGTACCCTTTTTTACGTCGGTAATACTTCCTCGGTGCCTGTCTTTTCAGATCCTTTAAAACAAAAAGAAACTTCCTTGTATACTTGACATGCTTACCACATGTTCCTCTGTCCATTCAGTAAACACAAGATCCCACCCTATAAACTTGTATATACCTTCTCACAGATCCACCTCCTTCAGAACATCTGTCATTCGTGCTACCCTATTTCGGAATGAATTGCCTATATATGCTAAAACTTTAGCATTAACCGCTTTTAAACGTCAATTATTACTTCGTATCCTAACTATCTATCTTAATAACTATGTAATAATAAAGCTGTAGATGAAACCGGGTCGTTGTTTACAATCCATTTATATACTGAAGTTGTAAGACGAAACAAATACATTTTTTTTTTGTCAAAAATTTGTCAACTTTTGCATCAACAATCAGAAACCTGTATTTACATCAAGGTGAAACATCGTTTTAGCCTTTTCTTATTATTTTTTTTAATAAATTAAAATATGGGTTTTAAAAAATAAAATGTATGTATTAAAAATAATTTAAGGATAATGCAGTCAATGAAACTCCATATATTTTATTTAATTATCAGTTTTTACCACTTAAGTGCCTATTTCATACATTAATTTCAAATATTTTCCTTTTTTAACTTGGAGTGCTGCCAATAGTAGTTTCTCTACATGTGTATCATCATGCCTTTTTAAAAATAATTTAGATATTTTTGACGTAATTATATATACATTATTATTATTTATATATTAAAAAAACAATTACTGATATTTAATAAACAACCCTAAACATCTTAATACGTAAAATAAATTAATAATTAGCAACTAATAATTTTAAATATATACTACAATAGTTTTATTTTATTTTTTTATACTTGTTAATGTTCTTAATAAAACTATTATTATTATTTTTTTTTGAATGGTTCTAATTAGGTTTAAATCGTAATTAATTTTTTTTATATTATTTGCATTTTCAAACTTTTAAAAAACTTCCTACTTAAGATTCCAAATATGTATTTAATTTACTGTTTGTGTAAAAAGTGTTTTGCATTCTAAGGATTTAATATTTCTTATGTCTAATTTAAAACAAACTTTTATAAAATAAAGAAAACAAAAATAAATGGAGTAAATATAAATAGTAAATACACTGTTAAGCATGCAAATATATTAATTCCTATTTTTATCATTTTCTTATTATATAGTAGTTTTATAATTTTTTTAATATAATTTCAATAATTTTTAGTATTATTTTAAATAATATTTATAGTGCAATTTTTTAATATAATTTCAATAATTTTAGTAGTATTTTAAATAATATTTATAGTGCAATATTGTGAATTCCTTATTTCGTGAGTCATGGCTCTAGTTTCATTGAACACCGCTAGGCTGCACTGCAGTCCACTCAGACAGATTTAAATACCTATATTTTTGTATTTTCATGGTTTTGGACACTTTTCAGACTGTTTTTTTGTTCAGTCTTTTCAGTCACTGTTTCAGATTGTTTTAAAGAATAAGTATAATAAACAATTTTCTAAAATTAGTTATCACCTGATGACTTTGGAATAACAATTTTATGTCGATCGATAATAGGATATTTACATTAATTGCATAATTTTAAAACAATCAGCCTATTATAATAATATATATATATATATATATATTATATATATATATATATATATATATATATATATGTATTTTTATAAAAAAAATATATACATATTTTCTTCTTGTTTCTGTAGATGGAGCTAATTTCTATTTTAAAATAATAAGCTGCTTAAAACTCTTTTACAACTAATTTTCTCTTTGAGATTTTAGGACTATGGAGCAATATATTTGATACAAGAAATAATAATAATTCTATGTAAAAAAATAAAAAATATAAGCGTGTATATTGTTTTCAAAAACTTATAAAATAATAGTAATTTTGCTATTTAGTATATCGTGCTTTGAATAAGGTGTAAAAAAAAAAAAAATGTTAGTTTAATTTCAGAAAACAAATTGCTTGGACGTTTGCTTAAAATAATGAAATAAAATAAGTGTTAATTTTATCTATGATAACCATAGACATTAATTTAAAATAAACGGTCAAATACGTATTATATAATTACAAAACGTTGTTTTTAAGTTATCTAAAGGCATGTACATATTTAATTGTGCGTTAGGAGTAGAATTAATTAATCTAACCATTAGACCACAAAGATACTCAGTCAATTCTTGATATTACCAACTAACTTAATATTATCTTATAGTAACGATTTAAGTTATTACCTTATTTGCATGGATGTGTTATTCCCAGCAGTAAATTATCATGAAGTAATTTTCTGAGAGCTTATTAATTTCTCCGTTTTATGGAGGGCCGGATTAGCCACAATAAATATTCCGATGCATTGCAATCATCCCATAAAAGGTGTAATTATTTTCGACTACGGCGTAACACGTTTATTGTATCCGTCAAGTAATAAAATGAGGGCCATTTTATGCATAATTCATCTCATGGCGTCATATGATAATTAATTTAAGTCTGAGTCGTAACCATTGGGTCCCGTAATAAACGTCAGGTTTAAGCCTATTAAAATTAATTACACTGACATTATTGATGTACATAACGAAATGACATTATCAGTAGACTTTCAAAGTCATCAAGAGTATCATCAATTTATTGGAGTAAATACTTTTCTTATTCGTCTTCGGATAACTGGGAACAACCATATAATCCATATGTATGTACTTTTGATAAAAATATTGAATATATGTATGATATAAAAATATCCATCCTGACTTAATCATGAAAAATAGAAAACACTATATAATATATATTCCGATGCTATTAAGATTCGAATGGTTTTCATCCTCTTTTTTTTTTTTTTTTTTTTGGTTTGTTCTGTATTAATATTTTATTATGTTCAGATCAGCTACGTGAGCCATACTTAAGATTTTTTGTTTATTTTTGTAATAAAAAGAAAAATTATAACCAACTGGTAACAATTGAAAAATTGGGGGATAGTCTCATACAAAAGGCATCCATAACACATTATATTTATTTCTAAGAAAAGAATAATGAAAATTGATAACAGAAAGAGTAAATGAAATATAAATTAAAGAAAGAAAAAACTAGCAATAAATATCTAAAATAATAATAACTTTAATGCAAGAATGTAAAAAGCGCTGCTTGTTTTGTTTTTTGTAAAAAAAAACACTTATATTTTATTTTCCTTATCTTTAGAAATAACTAAGTTACGGGAGTATTTATGGGTAAAATTTCAGTTTTCTTCTTTTCTCTTCTTTTATAATATTGGGGTTTATTGGTTAAAACACATTAGTAATTTTTTTCTCTTCTTCAAAAATAACTGAGTTATTGAATTTAATCACTCTTAATCGGCCGACAAATTAAAAACAACCAGCTGTTTTCAACGTCTAGTTCTTAAGATCATCGTAGCATGCCGCGGAAAGCGGACAAACCATTTTTTTTTTCTATTTGTTATTTGTGTTCTATCTACCTTGAAACGTAAGCCCTCAAATTTGGAAAGAGAGTGTTATTTTTTTTATTACAACGGTTCATTATTGAAAATAATCAACCGATATAAAAATAAATTCGATTTTAGTCGAAGAAAAGTAAATAAAAAATAATATGAGAATATAAAGCTAATGAATATTCACAATAGAATGTCTTTTAGAAGTGTAGATTTGAGCCTGCAAGATGAAGTTTGAACTCCTTAAATCTGCAGCGCCATGGTCTTTTAGGAAGAGCACTAGACTACTGTTCTCCGAATCTCGGGTTCGAATCCCAGCTGTGGCAGGATAATAATTTATGCTCTTATATCAGCTATGAATTGATCCCGGGGTATGTAAAACCTCTGGAGCACATCCAGCCTACATAAAGTAGGTACCCAATGAATGAATAAAAAGTGTGCTTTCGTCCTAGTCACCTCTTTGCACCTCCGTTGGTCTAGAAACTCTACGAACCTCTACGTGTACACAAATCACAAACTTATCCATTTGGACAATATTATATACCTATACAAGCAGATGTTTAATTTAAATATTACATACAAAACGACTTCATCGAGCGATGTAACGTAATCCTTTATCTTATCTGGAATGCAATAGCTTGTGCTTTGTTCCGTGATTGATCATGGAGATTGGACGCTAATGGAGCTATTATTGTAGCAATAGTCCATTACAGAGCCAGATAAAGTCCTAATTAATATATGTTAATGTTTATAACTCCAGGCTATAGAAGCTCTTTTATAAATTCCCCAGCTGCAATGAATCATTGGCAACTACGGCCATTCGAGCAATATTTATTGCGTAATTTATTAGCCGTGGGGGTAATACCGCCTGCCAACCAACTTTATTGCCATCGATTTATTTGATTGAGGAAATGTTGAGACCTTTTCATGTTCTAGAACATTGAAACCGTTGGGAAACGATTTATAGTGGCTGATAAAGTATGTGCATACAATAAATCTAATAAGAATGTAGAAATGTTTTACCTAGAAATAGCTTTTGAATTATAATGGTATGTAGTAAAACATCTTTTTTTTTTTTTTCTTTTACTTGATAAACTACTTTATCTTTTAAAAATATTTTAATACGTTAGTTGTTTGAAAGAATAAAATAATACTTGCTCGTTTATATTAATTAAATAAAAGAATTGTTTACAAAATGTCGGATAACTATTAATCGAAAAAATACTATCTGGATATTAAATGCGGTTACAAAGTATTTTGATCGGCATTTTTAGTATTAAAGCGAAATTTATATAAATAAATAAATAAATTACAGTAGACTTTATTTTTAAAATAAATTAATTATTGTAAGAGTCAATGCAATATCCACATTTATCAAATGGGGGACTAAAGTTGTTAGGGTCAGTGAAGAACGAATTTCGAAAAATTTGGTATTCGCTGAATCGACTAGTAGGCGTCCAAAAGGTAGGCCGAGGCGTAGATGGGAGATTTGTGTTAACCCTATGGACGCATATATGCGTTTTGCGAAATTCATCTGTGTGCCCTAAAGCCGTATTTGTATGTTTTATCTAAGTCATCGGTCTGGACTAAGAGCGCATATATGCGTTTCCGAAATGGAAATTCCATTTTACGTCCCAATCTGTAACAAATTAGATTTCATTGTCAACTTTTTGCAACTCTTAGCACTCAGAACGACTCAGTAAGCAACACCATCTTGTTAATGTAAAAACCTCACGGTCTCACAACACGGTGTCACAACAACGATATATAACTTGTTTAATTTTTTTTTATTCGTGATTCGTGGAAAAAATGTCAAATCTTGAAGAATATTACACAAGGGACGAGATTAAAATATATTATGGTGGATCGATATGATCAGACATTGAATCTGAAGAACAAATATAAAATGACAGAGGATGTTAAGGGGGAATATTCAGAAGGGGGCGAAAATATCGAGACACCAGGATGGAACATTATTCTGCTCAAAAAAGGAACTTAGTTCCTGTAATATATATCTATGACGACCGAAATTCAGGAGTGAAAGGAAATTTAAATCCGAAATCAACACTCTTAGACGTCCTTATGACGATGTTTCCGGAAGAATTAGTGAGTGAAATAACACAGTAAATAAAAGTTAATTCAAATGTATTCGAAGTTTAAATCATAGACCAAACAAGCCAATATGATAAGCCTGTTGTGATTTATTGGAAGTTCAAAAGTTTGTCTAGTAAGTGTTGAAGTAGTTTCAAGGTTTGCTAAATCAAGATTTCAATTTCCACAAATCACCTGTATGGGCGAGTTATTAAAGCAGATTTCTGTTCGACTTATCTGCCAATAAGTACCAGTTTTTTCATGATACCATTCCCTCTTTTTGTGTCAATTATTGCTTGCTCTACGATTCCTGATAATCCTCCTAGGCCTTTTGAGTAGTTTTCTACAAGTTTGCTTCAAGTAATTTTTCTATTTTCTATATTTCCTTCATATTTTAAATTAAATTTTCTATATCTCTTGAAAACAGAGAGAGTATACCAAATGACATACCTTGTATTGTAATCCAAACATGCTTTCTTCGCAAAACAATCGATAGTAGTTGTATTTAAGAGCCGCATAGACAAATCCTATGATATTCCCGCACATAATTCAGCCTGGACTGAATTCACACTTAATATTAATCTCCGTCAAAGTTTATTAATCTCGCTGAGTCCCTGATATTGCTTTAACCTTTAAAATATTACTTTAATTTTCCCAGAGACTATAAATCTCTCCAGTGAAGCGGGCAGATGAAAAAGGTTGACAAGCGCTGCAATTTATGTCGTGGACGGGCAGAAAGGAGGGGTATTGATTTATTTTTTCGTCCGGATTTACGGTTTGCGCTGCGAAATCCGCATCAAGCAACCGTATGAGTCTCTGGAGAGCGTTGTTTTGCATCGAATCCGATTTTATTTGGTCGTTGTATATGAAATCTAATGGTAATAAAAGTTTATCTAAGACGGTCGATGATTTGGATTAAAGCTAAGATTTATGTATAATATACGGCCTCACAAGATCATAATCGTAAAACAGAAGGAACAGGGGCAGTGGGAAAATGGTTTAATAATATTTTATATATAAGTTTAAGGACCTAAAACCCAAATAAAATTCTAATATAAAAAGGTCGATGAATTAGATTCTTGTATATATATGTAGCAGAAGAGCCCCCCTCTTCGCTGCAAGACAAATCTACAGAGGCTGGAATAATCGATCTTTAAAAGTGTTTGATAATAAAAACATGTGTTAATGTTGTTGGTAAGATAATAGAGGTTATAACCTTTTCTCGGTGTGTAAATACGTTCTTTTATTTGTCAATTTATTTGTTCAATAAATATTGTGTTCAAAACTTGTTAGTTTTTACACCGACCTGCCAAATATATATATTTATGTATATATATATATATATATATATATATATATATATATATATATATATATATATATATATATATATATAAGAATAAAGGCTTTAAGAGATATTTCTTCACAAAAAGTTTAAAGCATATATATATATATATATATATGCTTTAAACTTTTTGTGAAGAAATATCTCTTAAAGCCTTTATTCTTTTTTTTAAGAGCAACCACATATTTTTATAGGGATCGCCTGTGGCTTGCATAACTGTATTCTATTCCAAGGTCACGGGTTCAAACCTGGCAGATAACTCTCTGATTTTTTAAAGACAATAAAAAAACCTTGGTTATGTCGTCCTTCGGAGGGAACGTAAAGTGGTGGTCTCAAGGATGTACGATGTCTAGTATTCGTTAATACTAATTAAGCCTTCATAGGAAACATTTAGGATTCCCATAGCAATATTGTCTGATCTACAGTTGCATAAAGGGAAGTTAAATAAATAAATAAACAAACAAAAGTTTAAAAGACTGAATGTTTGATATTTTTTCAAAATGTTTTCAATAATTGATAATGTTTCAAAATGAAACTGTACAATAGAAAAAAATTTCAAGTATATGCGACCATTGATCATGGCTTGAAACATGCATGTGTAGAAACTACCCAGTGCTAGTACTTAAATGTTTATTTAAGTCAGCCGGTCTCGAAACCATCTTATTTTCAGCTGCTTCGGAGGATTATCGGAAATATATGAAGATGAGAAGTTGCAGATAAATGTGTTTGAGTGAGATGGACTTAACGTAGCTTGGACTTAAGATATCATAACGAAGGATTTTTCTTCCTTATCTTTCAGGATTAACATTTTTTAAATATTTTTTTTTAATTTACAAATTTTTTATACAACACAATAGTAAATATGCCGGGTAAAAAAAAAAGTAAAAATTTCTTGAGAAAGAACTACCCAGTAGCTCTTCACTAACTATTTTAATGGAGTAGGTCCCAAGGCCACTTTCTTTTAATCGCCTCGGGGGTTATCAGGAATATTAAGGAATATCAGGAAGATTACGGACAAGTGGGTTTGTGTGGGCAGGGAATTTAGACTGAAAAAATGTTATATCTATCAGGTCTGCATCAAATGGGATGTCGAGGTCATTATTGAGAAGTTGATTTGTGACAAAATAAGGTGCATTTTGGATTTTTCGATTGTAAGAATTGGATGAGGGAGGAATTATTTGGCATAGGGAGGATGGATAGGTAGAGCAACAAAACTAGATTCTATATGTCCAAATAGGTCTAGAAATATTGATGAAAATGAGTTTTTTGTTAATATACTGCAAGTTTTGAACGTTTGACAAGTAAGCGTTGCAGTAATCGGTGGTATCTTCAATCAGTTTCTGGTAGTTTCAGTCTTGTGTGAGGAGGTTTAAATATAAATTTTAGTTATTCAATTTTTAACAGATTGAAGTAAACTCGTTTTCTTAATTTCTATTTCCCCAAATAGGCAATTTCTAGGGTACAGAGTTTCGGTAGAGGTATTTCGCATGCAATGTACGAGATAAAGTGTAGCGCTAGAAAAATCTTAATATCTTCTTCCAGTGGCGCGACAGCCCGTGAGGTCCTGGGCCTCGTAGTGTAATCTCTTAGGAGATCACACTCGATGCATTTTATAGGGTAGGGTTATCACTCCCTACGCCTAATTTTGTGAATGGCCACCATTTGGCTGTCGGGTCTCACTTACCCGGGGGAGAGGCTGTGAGTGAATCCCCATTTGATTACATCCTTATAATAGCCTCGCCGGTACTGGTATTCGAACTTACAACCTCTAGCATCTAAATATATATCTTATTTTTAGGATTTAGAGGGTCCTTGCGATTGAAATGATTGTATGAAGGGGTCCGCAGAAAATTATTTTATGGGAACGACTGATCCGGGCGTATAGTTGTATCAGATATTAAATGTCAACGTGAAACTTTAATTTTAACTATCCAGTGAAGTTTATGTTGGGTATCCTAGCACCGGATTTTTATAATAAATATTATGAGTAACGCATCACTCTGGTTGGATCCCTTCAAAACTGTCATGTTCTACTGACGCCATGAATAACGAAATGATCCAGGGCAGGAGGAGACTGAATAAATCTGAATATATCTCTCATCAAGAATGGCTAATACTCGGAATATTTTATTCCTCCGCGAGGTTCGAACCTGATTTATTCCTCCGAGTTGTTGTTCACTGATATTTACGTTCGAGCACGTGTATGAATATATAAATTGATTGTCTTTTCCTCACAGCTACCGATTCTTATTCAGAGCCACAACTTTCCGGAATCCGCTGTTGATGTTAGTCATTGACCAACCGCCTAGTTTTTCTGAGGAAGATCCTGATATGGATCGTAATTTATATTCCGATGTTGTCGTCGAAATTGTCGATTGTGAGATACTTCTGTGGCTTCCTTTCTGCGCATCATAATGCTGAATTGAATGTGTGATCTGAATGCTGAATGAATAATAAAAAAATGTTGGCTTGGTTGCATAAGTGATTTCTCAGACTTATTTTACAAAATGTATTTATTTATTTATATCAAACCTTTTGTGTTATTCAAGTATAGTAGGAATATTATTAGAAATATTAAATACCTAATTAGGAATTCAAGGTTAGTAAGGAATAACAAATCCATTCTCGAAAACACCTTCAATCGTCTTCGGTTTCAAATCCATGTATTCAACCTATCATCAGTTTAAGTCTATGTAAGTACCCTTTCGGTTTTTTTTTTTTTTTTTTTTTTTTTTTTTTTTGTTCGCCCCTACCTTGTCTTAGAAGGCTTTAAACGTGGTTTCTCGGGCCAGGGTATGAGGGCGGGGAATAAATGCTGAGATAAAAGCCCCCCAGCACCGAGACTCGAAATAGTAATTATTTTATTTTCCAATTTTGGTTTTGTGTGGTTGCTAGGCAACGCGAGTTCAAACCAACGCGCGCTAACCCACTCGACCACCCCGCAACCTTTCCACCTTTATTTGTAAGGCTTTAAAATATTATTAAAATAATATTTAAATATATTCTAAAATTTTAATCAAAATAAGTTGTTTTCGAAAAAACCGTAAAGAAAAAAAAGCAAAATGCATGGTACGTCGATTTCGATGAAAAAGTTTATGTAACATTTCGTTCTTATAGTTGTCTTAAATATGAAATATGAACTTACTGCACACAGACGTCGTGCGACTTGTTATTGTGTGGTTATTTGGACTAAAATCTGAAATGTGTATACATTCCCTTACTCTAATTTTCTTTAGAGGTTAAAAAAAAAATGGATTCTGGTGATGAAAAACTAACCTATAAATGTTTTGAATCACTTTACAAGAATGTGATTGTGAAGATCTCACTAAACTGAGTATGTTTAGCTGGACAAAATATTCCTGAGAAGCAGTTACAAATAGCCGCTGTCAGATCCGACTAAGGCTGTCAGCAGGCTAGGATAATGGCCGTAACCGTTATTAAATCGCAGTGACACTACAAATTGACAGTGACAAAGAGCCGTGATTATGCTAATGAGGTCCTGCCGACTGTATTAGTACCGGCTCATCGCTAGTCTTGGGTAACAGTTACAGAACAGTAACGTGTTGTCGGCGCATCTTCCTGTTTGACTTGTCCTTATTCTCATTATCTTCATCATCTCCCTTCTTCCAAGTAACTATATGGATTTTTGTTTTGTATATTTATTCTCGTAATTATCTTAGAAAAAAAAAGTGTTGGAATAATATAATACATTTAAAAAATCTGGTGCCTGCAACTGTACGTTACTAAACGTATCACTGTTTTATATAGTAGTAGTTTGTTCCGAGTGCTTAATTTGGATTTTATATTGAAATATGGGAACATTTTATAAATACATTGTTTGTTTTTTTCGGATTTTCTATTGATATGTTCGGTATATGATAACGATTTGTCTAATGTTATGCCTATCTATTTAACTGATTTTTATCAGGGAATGTGGATTGAGTTTAATAAAAGGTCTGCGCTGTTTCAAAGAAGGTTTTGTTCCTAAACCTTCGAATATTGGCTCTGTGGTTCATTTTGGACAAAAAAAAAAAAGTCAAGTGACGCTCTAGTTTTTTCCATTCCGAACCGGTTCTGTTGCACCCCGACTTGCACCTCCTGACCATCAAACACACCACTTAACACCCCAAAACTAACGACCAAACCCCATGACTGGAGCATTGTGCCGCGAGCATATGGTGCCCCATTGTGGCTCACCCCCGAGCAATATATCATGGTACTCCCCGAACTGCGGGGAACCTGGGGCTATTTGTTCTGGTGTCCATTAGTGACAGGGCGAGTCAATCGTCGGCTCATTGTCTTCCCTCTCCAGCGTTCTTTGTCCCCTCGCACAATGGGGCTACTGATTGCCGTGTCCGAGCGAGTTCATCGTCGGTACCTCTGTCTTAGAAGATGAGTTTCAGCTGTTCTTTCCGTAATGTTAGGTCTATATATCATCCCCGCAGACATGATGGAATTTCTATTGACTGCGAAACCTTCGGGTTGAGAGTTAAACATTAATCAAACGTTTTTACTTTCACTTACCTACATAAGAAATGTAATATATATGAAAGTTAAATATATATGATAGTGTAGAATGAAAACGAAAATTCGTACGAAACTTAAATATCAAATTTAAGACAACGATACACCCTAGATATTATAGCAACCTTTTCATCGAAATCGGGTTATCAGCAGAGCCACTTTATATTATGCATTTTCACCTTTTTACGATTTTCTCAAAAACGACTCAGAACTATTTTGATTAAACTCGCTATATCAATGTGAAAATTTAATGGGCTTCAATAGCATGTAGGTTTCATTCTGATTTAAATAGTCTGACAGGGCTTAAATGTCGAATTTCTGAATTTCCTTCTTCGAAAATACCTTTTATGTTTCTAGATTCATATGTATATTAAACATATCATCTTATTAGTATTGGTAAAAACGGCCAGAGAGAGAGAGATGATTTTTTGTTTTCCAATCCTGCCAAAATACCTCAGGTTGCTAAAATAACATAACGTACTTATCAATCACATATGGACCTATTCCATATATATTTTCAATTTTTTTTTTTTTACAATTCGTAGTCTATCTTCTTTTTCCAGTGGCTCGACTGGCCGTATAGCCGTGTAGGATCTGTGCAAGGCCGTTTAATGTCTTGGAAGATTACACTCACATTTCTCGATGCATTTTGTAGTGCAGGGTCATTACTCCATACGACTAATTTTGTGAGTTGCCACCATTTGGCAGACGGGTCTCACATACTCAGGAGAGAGGCTGTGAGTGAATCCCCTTTTAATTATATCCTTAAAAGAGCCCCGTCGGGACTTTGATTCGAACTCACAGCCTTTACCATGAAAGACTAGTGCGCCAGCCACTCGGCCACGGGCTCCACCCTAGTCTATTCTAATACTAAATTTCTAGTATTTACATTTTTTGTTTTCTTTTTTGTAATAGTTAAACAAATTTGATAAACAAGTAACGAAGAAAAGAGCAAAAATATTTGTTTTAAATAAAATTGTTTGTTTCCGAAAATAAGTATAGTAATATATATATATATATATATATATATATATATATATATATATATATATATATATATATATATAATTATGTATGTATGTATTTATGTATGTATAATATACGATTAGAAAGCAAAATAATTGAGAAGAATACAAAGGTGTGGAAGGTAATGTAGAGTGGCGAATAGTTGATAAACTTTTGGAATTATTACACATGACAATTTTGGTCAAAACACATAGCAAGAGCCTGCGATCGGCAGACTACTATATTGAAGATAGGTATACTAGGTATATAGGTAGGTATATGAAGTAGCTGAAATGAGTTTTCACAATCCGCAATAGTTCCTTTGGGCCTGTCCAGATATGTAAGTATGTAATTTATATTATTATTATGCATGCATATTTGAAGTATCAGACTCATAAATCGGTTCCAACATGCGGGCAGACGATAAAATGCTTTCTGTGTCGTACTAATGAAGGTGTGTGGTTAGTTTTTGTTTTAGTTCTCTCATTTGCCACCAGTCGTGTAGTTAGTACCTTATCAGGAAACGAATAAACTTTTATTAACAAAGGATAGCTACAGTTATTATTTGCTTTAATTCTCTCGTTTGTTCTATATAAGTGCATACTATATACTTTATTGTAGTTTTCTTTACTTTTACTTACGTATATATAAAATATGTAAACATAAACATGCGATCGTGAAAATTTTCCAATTTTCAACGGAAATACACGTTTTAGAGCCCCTTCTCTCCCCGAGTCCAAATAGCTAAGTCCCACTAAAATGTCTAAAGTGTATGTGGTCAGTCTAGCGTGAAAACGATAATTTTTATAAAACTGAAATTTCATATTTAAAGAGCGTCCATGCCTAAGATGTTACAGCAACTTTTCCATCAAAATTGGCCAACCAGAGGAGCCACTTTATACCATGCGTTTTGCACATTTTCAGAAACGGCTTTAACAATTTTGATAAAACTCACTTTATCGATGTAAAATTTAGTGGGCTTTAATATGATGTAGGGTTCATTCTTATTGAAATAATCTGACAGGGATTAAGTTCTGTTAGTTTAATTTTTTTCTTCTTAAGTATCTTCAAATTTGTAGATTCTTAAAGTTTACTACATTATCCTGTAAGCGTTGATAAAAAAAGGCTAAATATACACGTTGAACGAATTTTATATTATATTTTTAACATAACTTTTGGATTTTCGAAGATTAGAACAGTAATATAGATGGACCGCTAATAACCTCAGTTTATACCGCTAATAACCGATGGAAAGCTAATGATTTTAGGAAAAATATTATCTCATACAATGATTGTTATAGATAAGAAGAAAATATATTATTTAATTAAACCAATGTTTCTATTAAAGTCAAAGTACCTTTTTCATCTTTAACTGTATTTAAAAGTCCTTATATTGATTTCAACAACCGAGGTAAGTGAAAGTTGTGTGTTGCCCGCACCAGATTTTTATATATTTTTTTGGCGGTAAACGAAAGGGGGATAAATAGACACACATGTATATATACACCTACATAACCTTTACAAAGCTATTCAAATGAGAAAACTGTTATATTTTCGTGATAAGATGACAACGCAACGACTGGTGGCAAACGAGAGAACAAAAACGAATAATAATTGCATACCTTCATTAGTACAATAAGAAAGCATTATATCGCCTTCCCGCATGTTGGAACTGACCTATGTATTTGCTAATTCAAATATATATGCAGAATTATAATATAAATAACATACATAAATTTTAAATTTGCTGATATAATGTAGATTTTAATAAAATTTTCTAATTTTGACGACTTGATACAACCAAAAGAAACGTCAACGTTGATATCGAATCCCAATGAAGACTTCAACATATGAAAAATACCTTGCATCCATATGGGGCTTGCTGGAATACCGCAAGTCTGTCAATCACTGGATCTCAGTCCATGTGATATTGCTATAGTAATAATAATAATAAGTCTTTATTGATGCATATATACAAATTTATAATACCTTTTTATTTATAAACTTTATTTATTTTTTCTTCTTTCTTTATATACATATATGTACATAGACCTTCCTTTTCAGGCTATTGCTATAATATTTCTATGAAACTAAATATGATTTATAAAACTTTTTTTAACTCTGTGTTCACTTTTTAGTTCTTAAACTGATTTTTATAAACCGAAATAAGTGAAAGTGATGTGTCGCGAACACCTGATTTTTTTATTTCAATTTTATATTTTTTAAAATTTCGAAAGTGTCAGTATGTTCGTGAATGGCGCAAAATATTATCAATGCTGGAATATATCAAGAGTGAGTGAACGGATCTATCACGACCGATCTGTAGTAGCAAAGTGAAAGTGAAAGCCATTCAATAAATTGCCCTAATGAAGGTCTCGCTGACAATGAAGTGACACGTTCATTCATGAACTTTAATTAACCTTTGTCAGAGACGTGACATGTCACTCATGGCCACACATAAAGCTTACAGAGCTTTTTTAGATGTTGATGAAACTCAACGCCTTGCTAATACAAATATCTCATTTAACAACTCTTGTGAATTATAATCGTCTTGTCCTCGTGTTTCATTTAAACGTGACTTGAAAACATCAGCTCTTAAGCATGCTCGGAAATACATATAGTTACTTGGTATTCTTCAGTACTGCATTTAGTTTTTTAATAGTCCGATCAGATTCAAATTGAAGAATAGAACTTTAAATGTATTCAGCAAAGGTTGTTGCAAGATCCTCCTGGATAATATTTCTCGAATAGGTCAAAAGTTTGCAAAAGAATAATATATAAAATGCTAAAAAAATTCAAAATGGAAATTTTATGTTTTGTGTTAAGATAATAGCAAACTTTTTTTTTTCCATGTTTATTTTTTTTTTCGCCGTATATAGTACCAGATTTTCATCTGCAATTTTTTACATAGGTTTTTATCTAATTTCCTCGTTTATAT
The DNA here is from genome assembly GCA_023052935.1 of Piezodorus guildinii. Classification (NCBI taxonomy): domain Eukaryota; kingdom Metazoa; phylum Arthropoda; class Insecta; order Hemiptera; family Pentatomidae; genus Piezodorus; species Piezodorus guildinii. The sequence continues at coordinate 72,451,253 of CM041294.1, read as the reverse complement.
ACCCAAACGTCTAATAATAAAACTGAAACTACCGTTTCTGTTTCATTAAAAAATAATAATAAAATAAAATAAATAAAGCAACGAATCTTAAGTTTAATTTTTATTTTAAAAACAAATATACATACCTGTATTATTTGTCCCAATTATTTTCATAAAAATAATAAATATTTTCGTACCAATAAATTATGCAAGCCCAATAAAAAAACAAAACATATATCAATAGTGGAGTTATAATATGTTTAACATACCAGCCTTATCACTTAATTGTGGTCGATTTCTGATTGTGAAATAGTTCCAAACTTAATATTCTATTCTTTATGAACACATATTTTTTTTTAAACACTAAGTAGCTATGAGGATTAGAAATTACTTTAAAAATCGATGTTATTAATATTTCTCTTGCTCTATTCAAATTTTGTTAAACGTTTTGGACCATCAGGCGGGTTTGCACTCACTTCCTGGGGCAAAGGGAATATAATATTTATAATTATCATATAAATTATTATTAATAATGTATGGGTTCGAAACTCTGATTATGGTATAAGCTATATTAAAAATAATCCTAGAGTAAGTATTAATGAATTGTGAAATAAAGAATTTTTTAATGTATTTTATTCAAAAGTTAATTAATGATAGTCTTATATTTCAATACTCTACTAAAAATTAAAAAATAAATAGTCGCAGAAATTATTTCTAAATCTAAAAATGAGCATTATAAATGAGTAATCTATTTACTCATTAGCTCTTTCCTCGCCAGTCATAAGATTTACTTTATATCAAGATATATTATCCTTCTTGGACATTAAGAAAGAGAAGTTGAGCATGGATGTTCCATTGAAAGGACAAGCTCTCAAGAAGTCCTGTAGCCAGCTAACAAACCTATGATAGATGGGATGATAGAGACGGACGTGGGCCCGTATAATTTATTTAGGGCATTAGCCGGTAGATGGCGCATCCATCACTCTCCTTAATTGTTTTCCCCTTTTGAAAAGCCTCAGCTCATAAATCACTGCCCCGGGCCGTGGGCCAATTATGAGCCTCATAAATCATGTGTTAGTGGAGGGAGAGGGAGTGGGGGTAGCCGGCGGTGGAGTGGGGGGAGGCAGCCGCCGGAGTAGGGGGTGATGGATGAGGCCGTGGACGGCCATCTTGTGTCGGATTGATCAGGGCTGCCACCTTAACTCAGCTGGTCGCTTTGTCTACTTCAGTTGGCTACTCTGTCTCTGTCGCCCTGTCTTCTTGAATTAGCCTGGCTATTCCTTACGATTTGTCTCCGTTTTTCGTCTCATCCTCAGAATGGTTTGTTGTTGGGAGACGCCTTTGATGCTCGTTTATTTTGTTGCCGTTTTCAATAATGTATTGTTTGATTTAAATCAAAACATATTTGATGCTCTCCTATACAAACATATTTTTTTCTACTTTCCAATCACACAAAGGTTTATTAGTTACATTATCAACGCCTATGATTTAATTCTGTCTATATAAGTTTTACATATAGTCTGTATTAAAAAAAAAAAATATCGTAAATAAATAAAAGATAAATAAAACTTAAAATAACAAACAGATCTGAAGGGACATCCCTGACATAACTCGGCGTAGACTGAAAAGGAGTTGGATGAGGGACCTCCTAGCCTAAAAATAATAGATCCTGTTTGAATGTCAAGAGGATGCACCACTGGGTGCTATCTCCCTCATGCCTTACCATGCCATGTCTCCTTGTTTATAAAATCCCATTTGCTTATTGTAAACATTTTACAGTTTCAAATAAAAAAAAAAAAAAGATCTGAAGGGGTAGAGTAAATAAAACTTGTTTAAATATTTATTAAAAAAAAAGTTTTCCAAGAATTTAGACGAATAAAACAACTAACATTTTTAATCAAACATATAAACTAGTGGAGGGTTATCCACACTGTGGAATAATTTGAAACATTTAACCAAATGTGTGAAAAAACGTATCTAATCATTAAAAAAATACTTACCAGGTTCTCTCCTCATAAGGTTCTATATTACGGAGCCTCAGTTTAAACAACACTTTTATATTATGCCTTCATTTACTATAACATCTCTATAGTGTTTATCAACAGTCAGCAAATATATAGTTTATTAAAACACTGAATTGAGATAATGGCTTATAATTAACATACCAAGGTCTTTTTTTGACCTAATTACATATTCAAATTACCGTGGTTATATTCATATACAGAATAATTGCATATTTAATATTTTCTTTTTATTCTGGTATTTTGATTTTATTGTGAAATCAAAGTGAACAATACGAATTCCTATTGCCATGTTAAATTAGTTTTTAAATAAACCTTCACAATAAATTATAACATTTTATTTATTTACCAAGGTTTTTTTCTCCCTTTTAAATATTGATTAAATTATACAGTTATTCACTTGATATTAACCTTAGAATAGTTAAAAAATATCTAGATAAACGAATTTAGTACCGAATGATGGATGTTTTCTGTACCTTAAAAGTGAACGTATAGGTCTTATACTTTACATAATATTGTGTGTTTTTTTATCAAATAATGTACTGTAAATAGTTTAATTATTTTGTTAAAAAAAAAATGTTATCTACCTTGCTACTATTTATACAAGAAATAATTTAAATATAATATAATTAACAAATTCTGTGATAGGGTTTCAGTACTTAGTAGTGATCCAGGCTGTTTTTTGGTCAATGGCTGTGCAGGGAAATGAATAGGCCATCTATTTTTCCTAGTAGATAGGTTTGACACTGACAGTCACTCATTACTTGACGATATGTTGATCAAAATAAAAATTAAAAAGACATCACGACTTTCTCTTACATCGATCAATTTATTAAGAACTTTTTAATAAAGTTAGAGCTAATAAAAAGGTTAAGAAATTGCATTGAGTTTCAATAGAAACATATCTTTCATTAAATAATCAATTTAATTCTTATTTACAGCTGTCCCTTCGTTTTATAAGCTTTTATTCTCTCTTAACTTTCTTCATTATTTTTTTTCTGAAATCTTTAACTACCCGATGGTATATTATACATTTATTTTACAATTCATAAGTTAGGAAAAGAATATTTTTGATCTTTTCTCCTTAAGTTTATTATAAAATTTAACTTGAATATTTTTCCGTTTTTTAACTATACTAATAAGATGATATGTTTTTTTTTTTCCAAATCTACAAAATTAAGTAGTTAAGAAGAAAATACAATTAATTCACGGCATTTGAAAGCTCTGCAAAATATGTTTAATCATGACATTTAATCCCCTTTAATTTGACATCCATATAGCTTTTCAGCATACTTTAATCTGCAAAATGCATGGCATAAACTGGGTATTCTAGTCCGCCGATTTTGTTTAAAAAGTTACTGTACCATCTCAGACATATAAGATAAAATTTTATTTGTATGAAACTTCTCTTTTTTTGAGCTAGGCTGACCACATAGTTAGAGACATGTTTTCGAAACTTGGTCATTTGTACTCAACTAACCTTAAAACTTGTATTTCTGATGGAAACTCAAATTAGAAAATGTATAGGATCGCAATAATTTACCTTATTATATAGAAATAGAAAATAATCTTTATTCTGGGACATAGTCCCTTAAGAACAACAAATATGTACAATTAAGTATACAGTGTATCTGGCCAAAAGACCAAATGATCATGATTAATTCTTATTTACAATGGTGTAAGAAGTAATAAAATTAAAAAAAAGGAATATATCTATGCAATAAAACAAAAGAGTAAAATAAAAAAACTTCTTCAGATGCATACTTTTGCTGAACAAAACTAAATTTAAAAAGATTAATAAATTAAGTAAGGTATGATCAATAAATAATATTTCCTTTTTACATTCAAAATCTGATTTTTGATATAAAACCTCATTGCTGTTAAGCGTCTGTTTGGGAATACAGGAGGTATTGAAACAGTTAGGACTTGAATGATGATAGAGATGAAGCATGGCGGATATGAGTAGGTAGGGAATTCCAGAGATTTGCAGAGCGGACAAGAAAGGAATGATCAAAAGTTGTTGTTCTATGGGTAGGAATGTAAAGGTCTTGTTTCGAGGGAGTGGATTGACGATTTAAATTGTAGAAGACTGTGGATATAAGGAGGGAGCTTGGTGTTAATGGTTTGGTAAAGGAATGATCCTAGGAAATATTGTCTACGAATTGGAGGGAGGAGCCACTTTAACTCGCCGAATAAATGGGTCACATGAGACCGCTTCGGAGTGTTGAGGACACATATATTTTATTTATAAATAAAATTGAAAGTAATAAACAAAGATTTTTTTTCTTCCTTTCTTTTTTTTTAAAGATATGACTTTTATCCTCATACAAGACTAAAACGACAAGAAACTGCCCGTTGTTTCCGACTACATCAACACTTACTAGACAAACGCTCAAACCTTCCACTCTAATACAAAAGGCTCATATATATATATATATCCATAATAAGACCGATAAGGACCTACGGAGCTATGGGGCTTTACTGAACCATCAAATTTTTCTCGTATCCAATCCTTACAATCCATAATTCTTCGGAAAATCTTCAATGCTCCTTATTTTGTCACAAATAAACTCATTCTTCAACACATTAATATTCCATATGCTATATAAAGTACCTCATTCTCTCTACTTATTTACAAATAAACTCATCCACAATGACGTTAATGTTCTTCATATTGTTGATTTGACCTAAACCAGGTACCATTCCTTCCATGAAAAATTTCATTCCCACTACAATCCATTAGTTTCAATCATTGCTTCCTCTTCGATCCCTAATAATCCTTCGAGGCGTCTGAAAAGAAGATGGCCTCGAGACCTTCTAGTTTAGAATATTATTAGAGTGCTTCCACTGGGTAGTGGCTCTACATGCAACTCATGACATTTTTCTATATTACCATCACATTTACTCGATGTATTTTTTTAATAAAGTTGTAGATATCAATAAATATGTTTACAAAAAAAAAAATATTTGACTCTTAAATACTAAAATTTTGTTAACCTACTGACTCTTTTTGACGGGCAATATAAAAAATATGCTGCCATGATATGGCCAACATAGTTTTTCTGAACCTTGATGAAAATAAACCATCTCTTAATGTATAAAGCATGAATAATGTTTAGTTTAGAAACAAACTTTTAAAACTATTTCACTCCCAACTGGCAATTAGTAGTTATTAAACCACTACTGCTTTTAGCATATACCATTACTCAGCACTGGATAAAAATCAGTGTTAGGATTCAAGGGAAGGATTTCGGTCATCTCACCTTAATAATTAATATACGATTTAAATCTCCCACTTCCGAAAGCAGAGATAGGACACGACCGGTCGTATCTACAAGAGGCATCGCGTTGCTGCGCTGTTTAATTTGGAAGGCAGTGGTAATTTAGATAAGGGCGTTGCGATGGCTATCTTTGGAAATGCGCCGAGTTATGGCGGCTTGATGATGGGTTCTCTTAGGCCATTTGTTTGCTTGTGTAGTTATCCTCCAACGACTCTTGGCATATCTGTAATGTGATACTCTCCGTTCGGGGAGGCTTTAGTTTATGTCCTTTTGGTTTGTTCTCAAGGTGTGTATTTAGCGGGCTCAATCTGTTGATTATATTTATTGGTCCACCGTCACTGCAAGTGTTTCTCCGATGCTTATAATATCAGAGGTGTCTTTTCAAAAATGTCTTGAACTGTTGTGTCGACACGAGCCTGTGCAAAGTTGACCGATTGGATAATATAATTTTTAAACAGATTTGATTGAGAAATAGCACAGTCTGCTAAACCTAAGAGGGCAATATGTATTAACACTGAAATAATCCATTCAAACTAAAATACAACAAATATAAAACTATATAAGAAAAATGTACTCACAAATTAAATATTAAACAACTAACAATGAAAGGATCCCCAATTTGTCCCACCGATTTTTATGAAATTTGATGAGGTGAAACTAGGCATTAAACGATTTGACTCTGAAAAATACTAGAAGTCTAGGCTACCCAGAAGACGAGTAAAAAATCGGAAAGTTAGTGCGCGAAAAACATATTTTATGTGAAGGGAGTGGTTCTAGTTAAGATAGAAAAATAAATTTGGTATCAAAATTATCCTATTTAAAAGCGGAATAATTTAAAAATACGCGATTAAAATAGTCAAGTTTTATGATTGGTAATAAAGCTAAAAATATAAATAATCTCGTCAAAACAGTAATTTTAATAAGGTTTCTCTAAAAATGTGTTCCTCATTCCTAAAAAAGAAATCTTAATCTGATTTTTTCAAAAACCTTATTAAATGAACTGTTTTACGACAATATTTATATTTTTAGCCTTATTATGAAGCATAAAGCTTAAATATTTAAATAAATTATTTTTTAAACTATTCTGCTTAGAAATTTTGACACCAAACGTATTTTTCTATCTTCGCTAGAACCAGAGATATTAAATAAAATGAGTTTTTCTTTTTTTTCGTGTGAGCGAAAATTTTATTTTTTAAAATGTTTTCAGTATCCGCTTTAATTATTACCTGTGAGTTACTGGAATGTGACAAGCTTTTTTGTGCTTAATCGAACTTGGTAATTAAAGTACTTTAGCGTTTTTCCTTTCCCCTCCATAAAAAATTTATCCCCCAATTGCTTCTTGATACGACATATATTGCTGAAGAAATCATAAACAAAAGTAACAAAGGTTTTATTTCATTCTATTTTTTGTTTGTTTTTACTTTTACTTACCTTTGTATGGAATATATAGTAAGGGATATATTTGCGAACGTGAATATTTTCGAATTTCAGTTTTCAACTCAAATACACGTGTCCCCTGGGTCTTAAAACCAAGTCATCAGAAAAGGTGTGTTGCGTGTGGCAAGTCAAGCACAAAGACTAAAACTCGCAGAAAACTGAAATCTCATATTTTAGACAATACGCCCGAGATAGTATAACAACTTTTTTACCAAAATTGACCGACAAGAAATGCTATTTTATCCTATGCATTTTTTTAATTTTTTCCAAAACAGCTATAACAATTTTGATTAATCTGACAGTATCGATGTAATGTTTAATACACTTTACTTGCTATATATGTGTCCTGATTGAAATATTCTCAAATGAGTTAAATGCCAATATATAAAAACTACATCATCTTGTTAGCATTGATAAATAACAGGTAAATATATAATTTGAATGAATTGAATAATATAATAGACTGTAGAAGAAAATATCTTTTTTATGAAGATAAGAACATTGATTTAGATGTATAATGCTTACATGGAATCCTCATACGAGACTTGAACGACAGGAAACTGCCCCTAGATACCGATTACTACAACACTTACTGGACAAACGTTCAAAACTTCCAATTTATTACAAAAAGCTCATTTATGCTACGATCATCAGACCCACCGGGACATATGGAATCGAGCTGTGGGGCTCTACTAAACCATCTAATTCTTCTGGCATTCAATCCTGGCAATACAAAATCCTCCGCAAAATCCTAAATGCTCTTTATTTCGTAACGGATAAAATTATCCATAATGACCTAAATATCCCATTTGTCGCAGAACTATCCTGAAACAGATATGCCTCTTTTAATTCCAAACTCCCGACCCACACGAATCCTCTTGAACGCCACTTATCATTCCCATCTATTACTGACGCCCCTCCGAGACGATTGAAAAGACAATGACCCGATTAAATTGCTTGAAGTGCTACCACTGGGTAATTTCTTCATAACTCATTATCACGTCCATAAGTGTAAATTAGCCCATTTACTTGTTCTATTTATTATAAGTACAGTTGTAAATATCTATTACATATATTTAAAAAAAAAAAAAGAAGATGTATAATATACCGTTAGAAAGCTAAAAACTATAGAATAAATATCTTCTTAAACAAAAAACTGTACATGTTAATGGAGAGTGATGAAAAGCCGATCAGACAAACTGACTGTCGTAAATTATAATGAAATAGATTATTTTATAAAACATGTTTTTCTATTGAAACTCCATTTTATTAACGATTTGTTTTCATCGTATTTGTTGTTTGCGCGCTCCAGATTATATTTTAACTATGCGGTCTAAATTAATCCTTTGTAAATAGTTATTAACTCTCAGCATTTAAAGAGCTTTGTTTGTCTATTATTTTCTTCTTCTTTTTTTCCCACGAGCTCTCATTTTAAAATATTCCAGACAGGATGTAAATTAATTAACGGAAGGGAAAGGGTTGGGAGTAATTGAGAAAGTTGAGCGGCGCCGTTAGTTGGGAATTATACAAATTATCAGCCATTTGGCGGGAAGGGGCGCTCGGTTTAAAATTAAAGACTGGCAATTAGTTCGAGCCGCGTTGGCATTAGTTCCTCTTCATCTGTTGGTCGTTAGCAGCGAGCTCACGTCTCCGCTCCAACTTCGGAGGGCGGTCGTGATCTCCAGGCTTCTTACCTGTCGTACTTAACTGAAGTATGGTGTAAGTGTAAGTTGGCCGTATAATTTATTGTTGGAGGAGTTATTCAATGGAGTGGGAAAATGTGTTAGCCCAATATTTAATGAAAAAATCAAGGTAACAACCGGTTAAAACACGCTGCATATTATAACACAATGGTTTATAATTTCCAAATGACTGAATTAGTGTATAACAATTTAAATAGCTGTTCGCAAACAATTAATTAATATAAAAATGGATAAATTAATTTTTAATAATAGCCTATCACCACTACTAATTTCAAAAAACTATATCTCTGCTCTTTCTTGAGCGATTTTAATTATTCTTTTATTGTTTTGTAGGGATTTTTTGGTATTCATAAATTCGTACGGTAGGCAGATAGGTTCATTATTAAATAAATAAACCAAAAGCATTTATACTAGACTTCTTTACTATTTTCTTTTCTTTTAATTTAATTTTCAATGAAATCATTTTAATACTAATTTCTGACTCAAGAACACTTTTAACTTTTTCTTCCTCAATAATAACTATGTTATGGGGAATTATGTATGTTTTAAGTTGTAGCTTGTGCTGTAATTGCGCATTTCTTGCTCTTCTGAATTTATTTAGACGATTTCAACATTATTCGTGGACAACAGTGTTTAATTACAGACCGTTTTCGCGAAAATAGTGTTTTTTTCTACAATTTGTCCATTTTTGATGCACTCCAGAGGTGAAACGGTTGGTTCCACAAAAACCAATTATGGTCCTCCAAAACCCTTGTTATTCGAAGTATTAGTCAAAAACCTTGAAAAGTGCTAAAATGTTGGTAAAAACTGTGATAAAAAACCAGATTCCGGGCAAATTTTTTTCCTCAAACTACAGTTGTGTTAAGCCACCAAAAAAAACATACAGAGTGAAAAAAACAAAACTGGATCAAACTTTCCCAGTAAAATGCTAATATGCATGGTCTATAAATAATTCTGCTTTAGCTGGGGATCGAAATATTTATTTTATCGGTTATATTTTTATTACGTATATATGTATTTTTTATTAACTGTTCTATAGTTTTGTTAAGATATAGCTATGTTAAGATTTGTCTTGGACAACTCGAGGTGATCTCATGTGCCCCATCTTTATGGCAAACTGGCTTTTCTACCAAACCCGTATATAATATTTCCTCGGAACATTCCTAAACCAAACCATCAACTCCTAACACCATGCCTATTGTATATGATCTTCTGCAGTTGAAACCATCTACCCATTCACAAGGAACTAGATTCCGAAATTTATATCTCTTCCACCAGAACTAAAACATAAGAACGTGCCTTTTTAGCCCATTCTAACAGTTTTTGGATTCCTCTCTCTTCAAACATCCATCGAACAACCTCTCTTACCACTATGAAATTCTTTCTGTTTCAGTATCTTATCACTTTCTATAACGAGGATCTCTGACAATAACAATTGTGCTGTTTGATAGTACTAAATGTTTTTAGTTTTTTTACATGTTAGTCATCTCAACCTTACTTTTTTGTGAATTTATTTAAGTCCTAGTTAAATCATAAGCGTTAAGTTTTATTTAATTATATTTTCACCAAATATATTTATTTCGTCGGTGCTTCTCTATAGAGCAGAGAGCTTGGTTTATGAATGAAAGGCTACAAAGTCCCATCAAGGAAATGAAGTTCCTTAGAAGAATTGTGGGGAAGAGACCGGAGACACATCCGGAATGAAAGGGCCAGGGAAGAGCTTAATGTATGCTCTGTTCTGGAAGTCCTAGACGAGAGGCACTTGGGATGATACGGGCATGTCTGCCGAATGGACCACCACCGCAACCCAATAAAAACAATGGAGGTAAGGCCTTTAGGAAGAAGACCTAGAGGACGCCCAAGGACCTCCTATATCACCTACATGGAGCAAATAGGGATGCGTAGAGGTAAAACTCTGGGCGAGATAAGAAACCTAGCCAGAGACAGAGACGGGTGGTACAACAATACCTGGGAGCACGCCCACGCTGAAGGGGAAATAGGTCGAAGAGAAAGAAGAAGAATTTATTTATTTACTTATCATTGCTGTTTTTTATTTATGTTGTTTTTCATTTTTTGGCCAGATATCATATTATGTCAAATTATATTATTAGGGGGCTTAGTCCCAGAATAAAGTATATTTTTCTTCTTTCTTCCTTTCAATTTCGATTGCCATTATTTACTTAGCGAGATTATTACCTAGTTCTGTAGAAACAATTCGTAGCCTTTATAAACCGTCACTACTTATTCTACCTGCCTTTGACACTCATGAAGAAATATCGCCGTTAGATAGATCCCCCCACACACCCACCTCGAAGGTGAGGCCATCATGACTCACTCAAGATACGAAGCCCAGATTGAGGACTACGATACACTTCCCTAGGGTGCGACATTAAGTGAGAGGGAAGCGTGGAGATAAGAAGGGATATTTACCCAAGACGAGAGGAAGCAGATAAGAAATCGATAAATATTATCGAGGTATCGATTGTGAGGAGACGGGGCCCTTCCTGCGGGCTCCTTGGCATTGCAGATGATGTCAGCAGTGCCACCTTAAAATATTGCGAATTCACTAAAAGAAGTATTTATATTTTTTATTAAAAAATCGGTTGAGTAATTTTAAAAGGAGAACGACACAATTCACTGCTTTTAGACCTAGTGTTTGTGACCCTCATTATGGCCCATAGATCGACGACTATTGCAGCAGAATAAGTTTTTCAATAATGTTTCCACGCTTAATCCAAAAAATTCTTCATAGTCTCATATCTCTACTTGGGAAGTAGAATGTTTATAAACGAATATAGTTTTTTTTTCAATGATTTATCAATAATAGGTTTTTAATGTATATTAATAAACATTATCCATTAACCAAGCAGAGGTTAAGCCACCGTATCGTCGTGCATCGAAGCCCTTTATATTGGCCGATGAGATGTAGATGGGTGAAAACAGACGACACTCCTGATGAAGCAATGAAACATTATATGTGAAATAAATATGCATGATATACACTTGAGGATGGCTCTAGAGTTCGAAACGTTGTAAATTTTGAAATATAATTAATTTCTTATGAGTTGATTCAAAAAATATATCTTACAATTCCTGAACCAAAAGCAAAATTTAATAATAATGAGTGGAAAAAAAAAAGAGAACATCATATAGATGTGCTCTTATAAATAAGTTAAGAAATACTTGAAAAAACTCCATAATAGTAAGATTTTTGAGAAAGAAAAAATAAATGCAGGCTATTTCGAGAAATAAACATTATGTGTGATTACAACTACTTAAATAAATAATCACCTTTGACTACGTTTTCCTAACGAATTAACAACTCTGTCTCTACCTCCCTCTTCTCAGTGCCGCGTCAGATCTCGCAGCCTGGTCTGACTGACAACGAATAAAAAAAGCGAGCTGAAATAGGTTTCGGAAAAAAAAAAAAAAAAAAATGTCGCGTGTCAGATCCACGCGGACGGTTTTCAAAGAGAGCCGAGAGAGGTTTTCAAACGGAATTATTTCGGGGCTTATCTTCAAACACACTTGTGCGGGGCCGATGTGAAAAAGACAAACAAAAAGTGGCATAGCTATGTCATTGTCTGGGCTGCTTTGTTGTCAGGGCTGTGTCAAATCGCCCGCGATGACGACTCCCTTAATAGAAGCCCATCAGCGCCTCTCTTTATTGTGATCCTTTGTCTCCGACTCTTCGCCTTCTCTATCTTGTTGAATTCCATCATCCTCTTTATTCTGTGGTTCTATTAATATCTGGAAAAAAATATATTACTATGGATAAATTTTAATTATAACTATCCATACATTATGTATTTTATTTATTTACGAAATTTGTATTAATTCGTTACAGTAGATAAATAAGATTATTATATGATTAAGACATCAGATATTCTCTTGCAGAAATTACCCATTGGTAGCACTCAATGTCTAATGCATGATTGAAGGTCTCTTGGCCACCTTTTTAAAGATTTTGTGGCTGAGAATTTGGTTTATCAGTCTAAGCCTTCAACTGATGGGATATTCTAGTCTTTATGGATTATTTTTTTACCAACAATGTTGGTTTGGTCAGGATTTAGGATTTTTCGAATAATTTTATGCCGTAAAGATTGGATTCAGGAAGAAATTTGATAGTTTAGTGGATCACTAAATTTCAATGTTATAAGTCAAAATAGGCCTAAAATACAGTTATATAAATGAGTTTTAATGTGGCAGTAAATAGGGAGTTTAAAACGTTTGTCGAGTAAGTGATTAAAAATCTGTATTTGTAAGCAATTTTCTAGGGTCATACATTTCCATCTTGTATACGCCTGAACGTATTGTATCTTAAAAAATTCCTTTTTGTAATAAAAAATAAATAAAATATTGAAACTAGCGGGTTAAAGAATGACGTTTGTTAAGGTAGGAAAACTAATTTTAAGAAGTGCTTTATCATTTAAGTATTGGGCCTTAAATTTTAAAGTCTTATTTTCGGTCAGAGGTATCTTAACAATATTCCTTTTAGTCACCTTGGTATATAGGCAAGAAAAGGCATAGATAAGCGGGTTTGTGTCGGCAGTAAGTTTGGAATTAAAATGGGATATTTACGTTTTTATGGATTATTTTATTATTAACAAAGTAACAAGTATAAGGATCTTTATTATGTGTTCTAATCATTTACTTTTCTTATCGACTTTTTGTATTGCATGGAGTTAGTTGTAAATTTCATTAAATAAATAGGAAAAAACCCCTATGAAACAGAAACGTGATCGTAGTTTTTCATCGGACGGTTTCACAAGATGTAATCTTGTAAAGATAGAAACACGTATACCAAGAACATCATATCATGAGCAATTTTAAAATTGAAATTAATAAAGAGCTGTCTCGTTAGGCAGATTGGCATCGCACTTTCTCGCTTTAGCGCCCACGAGGAAATAATTTACTCTATTGCCAGCTTTAGCAACCATCTGTTATTATCATTTTTTTTTTCATTATTATTACAGAAGGAGTTGCGAGGAGAGAAATATGAGGGAAAGGGAGACTAATGAGATGTGATGAGGAGTTTGGGCGCCAAATCGTGACCGGGCCTCCCAGTAATTGCTTGGATGGATTATACCCTTCGGGATAAGTAATGGCTACTTGGCCGGGACACCGATAGCATCTCTCCGACAATCGCCTTCTAATCGATTATTCCTTCGGCTATTTCCATCCGACGAGAGCTTACCGGATTCGGCCTCTGTCATGGCCGATGCCGGCGACGATTTATAAATGGCACCTGCTTTTCGGCTAATTGACAGGTGATGAGCGGATTCAATGAAGATTGATCGTTGTCGGATATCCTTTCTTGGTTGATATAATTTATAGTATGATGTTTAAGATGTCTCGTTCTATTAACAGGAAGCAGATTAAAGTAAGATGAGTGTGAATTTATTGATGGCCTGCATTAGTCCTGTATAAGTGGATTTAAATTTTTAAGCCGTATTAAAATAAATAAATTGAGTAAATGTGGGTATAGATTTTTTGCTTTTCACGTTCATATATACTTACAGTGATCGTGTTAATTTTCTAATTTGAGTTTTCACAGGAAATGCACGTTTTCATGTCTCTTGGGTCCAATAAAAGGACCAAGTCCCATTAAACGTTCTGTTTTTATATGGTAAGTCTTGCTCGAAAACGACGAATTTTATAAAATTGAAATTTCAATGATTTATTGTAACTTTGTTAAACCAGAAAAGCCACTTTATACTCTGTATTTTTCAACTTTTTACAATTTTCACAAAAAGGGCTATTTTTTTTTTTTTTTTTTTGTTATTAAAATAGCGAGTTTAGTCGTATTTCAGTGGTGGAAATTTTCGAATTCCAGTTGTCAACGGAAATGCGTATTGGCGTGCTCTGAGTAACCAAGTTGCACGAAAAGGCACTTTATGGTATGCATTTTGCACATTTTATAATATTCTCAACAGCTCGACCAATGTTCATTAAACTGGTTTTATATCGATACACAATTTAATGAGCTTTAGTATAATTTAGGTTTCATCCTGATGGAAATAGTTTGACAGGGCTTAAATGCCAAATATTTCAATTTTCTTCCTCTAATGTACCTAACCCCGCGACCTTTTGTAAATATATTGGAGTTCTAGCACTGGCTAGATTCTCCACTCAATGTGATGTATGTATGAGTGTGTGTATGTGTATATAGGTATAAGTGAATTCTTGACTATTGTATTGATTCATTATTGTGTATATATTTTATTGTAATTTTATGCTGTGTAAATATTGTATGAATGTAGTATGTATGATATCTTTCAGCATTACTATTAATGTCCAAATTGGGATTTTACTCAATAAAAATTGTTGTTGAAAAAAAAAAAAAAAAAATGTACCTAAAATTTTTTGGATTCATGTAACATTTATTTTGCTTTATTATGGTAATTGTTTTATTAACCTTTAATTAGTTCCATTGCAGCACTTTCATTTTATTTAAATTGTCTCTAAGTCGTGAGAATTAACTAAAGATTATTTTATATTTCGGAAATTTATTTTCGGGCTAATACGTCAGACATTCAGTCACTATAGATATCTGAATTAGACAAGTAAATGAATTAAATTTTTCTTTTTTTTTCCGCTGAAGATGCTAAATTGCGATACTAAGAAAAAATAATATAGAAGAACAAATAAATATTCTTTATTGAATATTCAATCCACGGATAAGATTTTTATTCTTTTATTATGGGCTTTTAGAGATATAATAAAATTATATCGATCTTTAGTATTAGAATTCTGGTTATGGATTTCTTTAAAATATTCGATATTATCTCGTCTTATATTTTTACTATCATTGATGTAACGATAGCAGAAACCTTTTTTATTTATTTATATTGATTAACGATGATTATATATAACTAATAATTTTCATATAATTAAATAAATAATTATAGTTTCATATAAATAATTAAATTAATTTGAACCTTACACTAACTAAATTCTATATAAGAATGACAAAAAGATTATAATCTTGAGAATGAGGACAAGACTCTGAAACTTTGAAGAAAAAAAGGTGCAGTAAGTTTTAAAGAATAAACAATGTCAATGGAAGTATAGGATGCCTAATTAAACATGTAAAATAACAACCATAATATTATAATAGACTGCATACATATATAAACTGCATTCAACGATGTATAACTCTTCAGTTTATACATCGTTAAATGCAGTTCATATATGCATGCAGTCGTGTCAAAAACAACAATTGAATTGATATATATCTAATAGGTAAAATGTTGGTTATAATATAAATGTTGTTATATTACCAATGTAATACTTTTTTAAATTTTAACATTGCTTATTTATTTTTTACTTAATCGTCATCTGTCACAATATCAAAGAAGTTTTATCAATCGCTTGTAAAGGTTACACGCACTATATATATATATGTATAATTTAGTTTTTAAATTATTAAATAAATTTAACGTATTCTTGCTAGATATGTTATTTTTACTTTCACTTAACTATATATGAAATATATATCGTAAGGGAAAGTATTGCGATCGTGAAAATTTTCGAATACCATTTTTTAACGGAAATACATGTTTTAGGGTCCCCTGAGTCTAAATGACCAAGTCCCGCAAAAAGGTCTGTGTGTGTGTGTGGTAAGTCTAGTGCGAAATCGAAAAGTCCTATAAAACTGAAATTTCATTTATAAAACAACTATACGCCAGAAATGTTACAGAAACTTTTTCATCAAAATTAACTAAAGGAGTCACTTTATACAATACATTTTGCCCCTTTTTTACGATTTTCTCCAAATTGGCTTAAATGATTTTGTTTAAACTTGTAAAATTTAATGGGCTTTAATATCATGTAGGTTTCATTCTGATTGAAATAGTCTGAGAGAGCTTAAATGCCGATATTTAAAAGTTTCTTCCTCTAAAGTATTTTTAATTTTGTAGATTCTATAAAAATAACCATATTAACTTGTTATCGATAAAGAAAACAGATAAATGTATTAGTTTAGCGAATTCAATTTCCAACTAATAGGGAAAACTATAAAAATATTTTTTTATTGATTTTTTTAGTTTTTGAACCTAAAAACAGTAATATACGTGTTTAATATACCGTTGGTAAGCTAATTATTTTAGAAAAATTATTATATTATACGCAAGCTAGTGAAAGTTAATTAAGAGTGATGAAAAGCCGACAAAACTAACTGATTATTTTAGATAATAATATAATAAATGCTTTAATAAAACATGTGCTCTCATAGAAATTCAATCTAATTAGTCTTTTATTAGTTTCACTCAGTTTTATCTCTAACTATATTTGACAATTTTTTAATCGATTTTAACAACGGAGGTCGTTTGTTGCCCGCACCAGATTTTTATTCGTAAAATTGATGCTATTCTTAACGCACTAAATCTCAAAATAAAATCATTTTCTCTTCTATGAGTTACATTAAAATCAATGAATGAATACCTGAACTTATATCGGGTATAATTTATTAACAAAGCGCGAATAATTCATTCAAAAGCCAAGAATGAGAGGTGTCCGGCATCTGAGGCTTCTGCGAAACTGGTGTTTGAATGAGGATGACAGGAGACAGGGGGAGTAGACAGATCTGAATGAGTTTTATTTAAAGGCTCCTGGGATGCTGTGCTTGACGTATTTCTCATTTCCCGTTCTGTGTGGTAGAGACACGGCCGGAGCCCTGACAGCCAGCCTCGTTCACCCGGCTCCTTATTCCTTCGGGGTTTAAATTTTTAAAGTCATAACAGGCTGCCTGTTAGCGGGAGCGGTTAGGCATGACAGCCTCTGACGTGAGCGTATTAGAGGGTGTTGGCGTCTTCCCTTAAAATTTCAAGATATAAAAAGCTTCTTGGAGTTAGAGACTCCAGGGAAGTGTAGTTCCTTATCCCTGTTCTTAAGATACTTGGATTACATCTTAGTGATAATCATGTTTTCCTTTCAAAACTTATCCATCTACATAACCTTAAGATCTAAAATGCATTGATTAACAATTTACTGTCGTGTAATATAACAAAAACTATTACTATAGCTTTAGCAATATACTTTTAAAAATTGTTCTATTTTTGTGTGTTCAGAAACACGGTAAATTGATACAGAGAAATAAATTTTTGGGCGAAAAAAGGAATTAATGGAATCTGCAATGAAATATTTTCATAATTAGTACACACTCCTAACTAGTTGTTACTACCGAATCGCCGGTTTAGCTAAAAAGAAAAGGAAAAAATAATTGTTATTGTTTATTTATTGAAATGCTAATTTCTTCAAATACTATTATAGGGTTTCATTAAATTGTGTAAAGTTACTAACCATTAATCTCCCACTTGCAACTTCCTTCAACAATTTTTTAATTATTGCCATTTTAGCTTGTTCCTTATTCAAGTATCTATTTTCTGATTGCAGACTGATTCGAAGCAAAGCCCACTAGCACTGCTGGCTCAGACATGCTCCCAGATCGGCGCAGACTCCCCCCTGACACCCAGCAGACCCGCACCCCAGGCGGCTGCTCCGGCCAAGAAGACGTCCCCCAAGCCGGCTTTCAAGCCCTACGAACTAGAGGAAAAGAGGAAGTCACCCAGGGAGAGTCCTAACAGAGCCTCGCCCAAGTACCCTGACTATCTCAAAGTAAGAATTATTTTTTTTTTTTTTTTTTAATTTTATTAGTTTGTAACACATGAAATGACCGTAAAAAGGTTAAGTTAGATAATAATACATTGGGATCAAATCTATTGTAAAATACTTTTTATTCAAAGTTCTACCATGATTTTCGACACACTTCTGACGACGCACAGTGGGCAAAATTTTATGTGGACAAAAGTGAAGTCAAAAGTTTGGAATTTTCTAGTGTTTCACCTTTTTATTATTAATTGGCAACACCCTTGATACTAATATTTCTCGGCATACCGTGTTTACAAATAAATAGTAAATGAGTGAATTATTCCTGTTCAATGTCAATAACCGGTTAAACTCGCTATATCGATGTAAAGCTTAATGGGCTTTAATATCATGTAGGTTTCATTCTGATTAAAATGGTGTGACAGGGCTTAAATGCCGATATTTTAAACTTTCTTTCCCTAAAGTACCTTTAATTTTGTAGATTCTATAAAAATAACTATATTATCTTGTTAACATTGATAAAAAACAGGTAAATATATAAATTGAATAAATTCGATACCCAACTAAAGGAGAAAACAGAAAAAATATTTTTTTAATGCAATTTTTTGTTTTTGAACATAAGAGCAGTAATATACATGAGATATATATATAGATATACCGTTGGAAAGCTGGAGATTTTAGAAAAAATACTATCTTATACTCAAGCTTTTAAAAGTTAATAGGGAGTGCTTCTTTTCATCAAATTTAACTGATTATTTTAGATAATAGATTTTTTAATAAAACACACGTTTCTATATAAATTATATAAATTCAAAGTCGTGTGTTGCCCGCACCAGATTTTTTTTTGATCGATTACAAAGGTTCATGATTGACAATAATAAACCAAAAGTAGGCAAAATGTGACTTTTTCATTTAAAACATTAATAAACACCAGGTTCTACCGACAAATGTTATATACGGAAATAACTTGAATACTTGAAGCTACTCCCATAGAGCATGTCAAAAATGTCCCAACACTTGATTTAAAAAACCCGATCTTTCATGTGTTACAACTCAATATCTTCATATTCAAAATGTATCCGTATACTAATCACAATGTTCAGTCTTCATTGCAGGCTCTCTACCCACCAAGGGCTTGCAGAGACCCTTACTGCCAGGGCTGCCCCGCAGGACTCGCCCAGCTGGCCGCCCTAGCACAGCCCTACGTCTGCTCCTGGGTCTCCGGGGAGTCCACCTTCTGCGGGAAGAGGTTCACCACTCCCGAGGAACTCCTTCAGCACCTGCGGACCCACACCGGAGAGCCGCGGTACCCTCGCTTCCACCCTTACACTCGGCTCTTCCCCTACCTCCCTCCCTACTATCCTCCCTACCTCTACCCCTCCAGACTTCCCCCTCTCTAGTAACCTTTATTCCACGAAATAAAGAAAAATAAAGAATGTAAGATAGTTTTGGATTAAGGAATTGAGGAAATGGAGGTGTATCTATGGCTGTGGGAAGGTTCCGAGACCGCAGCAGAGCGGCTTCTTTTGCGTTTTTGCTAGGTTTGGGCTGCATGATCATGCCAAGCCTAATTGTTTAAACATTGTAGTCGTTTATTGTGTAATATAACTTGGCCACAATTAAAATATCAATAAAATTAAATACAAAACATATTTCAAGATATTTTTTTATAAATTTGAATTGATAGAAGGAAAAACGTATTTATTATTAAGACAATAAACTACTTTCTATCCGAATCCAAAAAAAAAATACTATAGCACTATATAAACCAGAATTAATTTTAATTCATGAGGCACTCACTCGTAAAACGTGATGACTGTAAAAGTAAACACTAAGATTTATAATATCCATTCATTCTTTACAGAACACAGAATAATGGTTGAATATACCATCTTCCATTTAGTTGATCTACGTCCATAGTCTTAAAACAAAACAAATTTGATATCGAATAAAACAAAACAAAAAATAAAATAAAAATTATACATTATTTACAAAAAATACTTCAAAAATCAACTTGAGAGTCGTTTACCATTTATAATAAACTACACATGAGTATTATTTATCTGTCATAACTTATTCAATGTTTATTTATTATATTTAAAATTATTTTATTAAATACCTTTAACCATATTTCACGCATATATATTATTTGTTCCAACATTTTCCATTTAAAATTTGCAATAAATATTTTTTTTTTTGGTTTATTTATATCAAAATTAAATTATGTTTGTAATTCAATTTATTAGCTTTACACATACATTAATTACGAACTGTCATTAGTAATATCTTTAAAATAGCAATAATGTACGTCGACAAACATCACCTTTGTTGTGAATTTTCTGTTTACATTGTAATAAAAAAAATTATATTATCTTTTGTTTTACGCCTATATAATATCTCCAAAATATTTTATTCCTATAAAATCGTAAAACGTAATGACTGTAAAAACTATAAAGTATTTGTCAAAATGTTTTACGTTAAGCAGTAGTTTAAAATACTGTCTAAATCACAGTACTACGGAAATCGTTGAAAATGCTGATGAAATCATTGGTGCATTGTTTTTTGAGAACTTCATTTCTCACAAAGTAGACCATACTACGTTTTACGAGGTAATGCCTCAATAATATATTTTTCTTTGTTCATACGAATCTTAAAATGATTCATATCATTATATTTTAATACATTAAAGTTCTTAAAAACCTTTTCAAAAATAAGTTTTCAATATTCTAGAAAAAAAAAATCTTTTAATGGAGTTTCATTTTTTATATATCTTTTCAATGATGGGTAGTTCCATACTATTCTACCGTCACTGTCCATTTCGAATCGTCCATTTTATTCTCGCTACACAAATAAATTTATATTTAAACATTAAATTTTGATTATTAATGGAATGTTTTTCCTTCAGACGTTTCTTTACTTGAAAATATCTACCCAATGGGATTTGACGACTAATATTGCATGAGCTTGTCTCTTTTTCTTTTCTCTTATTATTTTTTTATTTTAGTGTATAAAATATGGACTTGACATTTTATATATATTATTCTAAGCGTACGTCTATCTTGTACATTATGTGATCTTCACTTTATTGTGAGTTGGTTACTCAACTTATCGTAGTACTTAAGGTGCATCCATTGAATCCACCTTTTAATCTAGTGAATGAATTTCGGTCCAACAATGTGTATATTAAATTTTAATAATTTAATTTAGATTTTCAGTCGTTCACGAACATGTATTTCATAAGTTATTTTTGCAACTTATTATACACAATTTATAAAATTATTCGTTAATATGTAAATAATTATATTGTTTTGTTGTCAATAGATGTAAACATTGTCATGATTTTGAATGTGCAATCCTATATTCCATATTTTCATTTCTCCAAATTTTTAAATAAAAACAAAAATCAGCTTTTTAGACTATAATAATAATTATACTATGTAAGATTTATAGTGGTTAAGGAATAAAAAAAATATGTGTGGGTCAAAATTTATGATGGATATTTATTTACTAATATAGCCAAAGTATGTTTCTCTTATTACTATTAAAACATCTTGTAAATAATGATGATTGTTGTTATAAATAAATATAAATATATTTACTTATATATAAGTTACCGCATGCACGTAAGCCTTCAGCACGACGGTTGACGTTACTACAATCATATGTAATCAGTATGAAACTAAATTCATATGTATCTTTGCTATGAAATATAGATTTGTATTATTTATTTCAAATAAATTGACTTGTTTTTCAATTTCGTTTATTTAATGAGAAACAAAATCCGTACCTCTACAACCTGTGACAAGTCCTAACATTTAACTGGTGAGGTGGAGTCTACAGGACCAATCAAATCGGCTTTTGAAAACCTCACATTTCCTGTCTCGACATGATTGTAATATAGCATCCTGTTTTAGTCAGTTTTTATCCAACATTGTCCTAAAGACCCCACC
This sequence comes from Piezodorus guildinii, assembly GCA_023052935.1. NCBI lineage: Eukaryota > Metazoa > Arthropoda > Insecta > Hemiptera > Pentatomidae > Piezodorus > Piezodorus guildinii. The sequence goes on along the minus strand of CM041294.1, from coordinate 72,429,273 downwards.
TCAGCATTACTGTTCGGATTTATTGAAAGAATGTTTTCGGATTTGTTGAAAGAAATATCTCGTGATCGTGTTATTTTACGCATCTTTTTAATTTTATTAAGATGCTGGGATCATCCTTGTTAAAGGATCACATGACCAGACGGTCAGATAATCCCAGATTTCCCCAGGAGCTTCGGTATAAAACTCAATCAATAGGGAAATCAACCAGAAGAATCTAGCACATATAGTCAGGAGACCCCTTCCAAGAAAAGGACATGTTATTTTTACCAAAGAAACATGAATAGGAAGTCATCTATAGTTTGTATTAAATATGAACAACATATTTGTGGAAAACATTGGGTTTCCTATTGCAAAAACTGTACCTAATTTTAGTTGTGCATTCTTTCTTAACAATATAAAAGTCCTATTTTTTTTTTTTTTAATCATTTTCCGTTTTTTAAATATAACAAAATTTAAGTACTTGTTTATTTATATATTATTTTACGAATGTTTTCATTGCTTAGAATATAACATTAAAAAAAATAGAATTATTAATAAAATGTGTTTAATAATATCGAGGTGATTGCATCGCGGAGACTCAAATGGGCGAGTAAAGTTGTTGGGTTCGATGACGAGCGGATTCCGAGAAAGTTGGTATTTGCTGATCCGACTGGTAGGCGTCCGAAATGTAGGCCGAAGCGAAGATGGGAGGATTGCGTTAAGGCTGATCTCGGGAGCTTGGGCTTGAATGGTGAACATTGGACGAGTCTGTGTAGGCGGAATTTGGTGGTATCGGCATCGAACCTTCGGGTTTGCTAAGCCTATTATTATTATTTAATAATATCAGGTATTTATTAAATTTGATAAGCATCCTTTCGTATGGTACCTTTCGAAAATAGGTTGAATTAACGTATTTTACAAGAATAAACAATTCTAGATGTTTCAGGATTAAAAAAACAAAAGGGAGACCTCACTAATTTTGACTATAAATTGCACTTTACCAGTTAAAGATTAAGGTGCGTTTATACTGACCACGTTTTGGGAGCTGAAGCTGTAGCGGGTTCCTAAAATGCCTGCAGTATAAACGCGCCTTTAAGGGTCTGTGACCCATTTTTCCAAAATTTTTAGTATGTTTTATGCAAAGCGTTCATCATGGTAAAGCAAAAAATACACGTCTGCCAACTCAAAACGTGTGGATTACAAAATGGCGGTCATTCAAATAGGGACCAAAAGAATAAATTCTGACTCATTTGACCATTGCACTGACATTATGCTGTTGAGTAACAGACCTAAGGATTTCAATTACGACTCAAATTAAAGTTATTTTTATGCCTCGTATAGTACTTTATAACCATTATATTGTTAGGAACAGTCGTTACCATGATACCAATTAAATTAATGACTCAAATAAGAAGTTTCTCCGTTTCCGTTTTTATTGTAAGATGATGAGCCGTTTCCATGATAGTAACCATTTATGTTAGAAAAGAGTGACATTCTCCTTTTGAATGGCCGCCATTTTGTAATACACCAGTTTTGAGTTGCCAGACGTGTATTTTTTGCTTTGCCATAGCAATCTATCATAAGATGCTTTGCATAAAACATACTAAAAGTGTTGTTAAAATGGGTTGCATTTTTCTTTGCTGGCTCTAGGACTATAAAGATCCTTCTGTTTCTAGTGCAACGGCCGTGTAAAGATGTGGTTGGACCAAGATCACGCTCTGTCACCAGGATTTTCCCTATTTTCTAGTATCCACTTTATAGAGGGCAGGTGAGCCCAAGGAGGTTATTTCTATCCTAGAATTGACTTAATAAATAATTATTCAATGGGTTAAGCATCTGGTTATTAGTTGTGTATTTTGGTTTATTATTTTAATAACGAGTCTTTGCAATCGACCAGGTAGCTCCTAAAAATTTGAGGCTTTACGTGCCAACATACTTAAAACCCGAATAAAGATTAAAAAAAAATTCATTTTTCCTGGTTGATAGATAAATACCAAAAATGTATATATAGTTAAATTATAAAATAAATATATATAATAAATAATAACATGAAGAGATGCCACCCATCGGCAGCACTCTGAAAATATTTTAAACTAGAAGGTCTCGGGGCCATCTTCTTTTCAGACACCTCGGAGGATTATCAGGAATCGAAGAGGATGATAGGATAGAAACTAGTGGATTAGAGTGGAAATGGAGTTTTTCATGGAATGATTGATATCTGGTTCGGGAAAATAAATATAATTTTATACATGATTAATAATTAGCACTCTGTGATTAATAATAAAACAGATGAAAAAAAAAAGAGAAATAATTAAAATTTGACCTAAAAATACGAGTATAATTCACTTATCTACGATTATTAATTATTAAATACCGAAAAATGCTACTCGATGAAGGATTGAATTTCCAACAAAATGAGAAAGGAATCATTAAAATCGGTAAAGAAATAACTGAGATATAGCGTTTGAAATTAGCCCTGGTGATATACCATTTTCCTTTGGATTATTTATAGCTTTTCATATTAGTTAATTGCCTATTAGCAGCTATATAACAGTTATTTTGAAATAATAAACCATTGTATAATAATAATTTGTAGCGATTTAAAAAAAAATAGTTCTCTTGTCTATTCCCTGCTCTGTGTATTTATAGCAAATATATTGTTGATGAACTCACGCATACACTCGTATATCTTTATGTATCCTTACCTCAACAGATCCTTCAGAAAAAAGGAAAAAAGAGTTTGGAATGTAATGAGGAGAATGAAAATTATTATTAGTGCTAGAATGTTTTGTTATCATAAATTAACAAAATAAACAGGTATAAATTTTAGATCATAAGCCAGAATTAGAAATTTAGTCATTACTTATTCATACAATTAGTTTCATTATTTTCATTGTAAAATAAAATCTCCTTTACTTCAAACGAAAAAAAAAATCTTAATGGTAATAATAACAATTTCGAACTTGTAAAAATATAAAAGAACGTTAATAATAACCAAAAACATTATTATTGCGTAACAACAGAGACTAAACTAAAGACTATATCCTCTCCTACCTATTACCTTATTCTTCCGTCTGTTCTTCGTTATAGATTTTTCTCTTTCTTTTAAGGATAGGGAATATCTAGAATTAGACGAGCCTTAGCACCGATCACTCTGCAGTTGTAACTTACTCAAACCTGAAGCATATCTAACATATACGCTACATTAAAAAGAAAAGGCACATCAGCCAATTAAGGGTAGGAATGCATCAAACTACCTCCAATAATAAACCCAATCCTGTCCATTTCGTCAAACAAAAAGAAGAAAGAAAAACCTGTACCTCTACAACCCATAAAGGGTCTTGGACTCAGTACATGTAGAGATGCGTACTGTTTCTTAGCCAAAGGCCGTGCAGTGAAGTGATTCACCTCTCTCACTCATTCATGAGGTGTGTGAGAGGCCGAGATCACCCTCAGCCGTCAGGGTTTTCCCATGGTACCCACTTTATGGAGGCTGAGTGTACCCCTCTTACTCTTCTTCATACCCCAGGATCGCCTCACGGCTAAAATAACAGAATAAACGGTCTGCCACAGCCGAGATTTGAACCCAGGACTCGAAGCACAGTAGACACGCTGCATCCACTTTGTAGAAGTTATTTCAATAATGGTCTGTACAACATCCTTCTACATAGTCCAACTTTTAAAGAAAGTATACAATATATCTTAATGCAACCCATATCCGTATCTTGTGGTGCCATCCAGCCAACTACAAGGGATGCCAAATATATAAAAATCTAAGGACCAGATTTAAAAAACCTCAAGAACCAGAAACAGCAAGAATAACAAGATCTAGAAGAGAACCATTTAAATTTGTAGATTCCAATGTCTCATTTGCCAACATACTTAGGGGTGGGGACCAGAGTAATGAAGCCGAGGCCCTGACGAAACAACGGTTACCTCAGCATTCTCCATCCATTCCACATCAATCTATTCTTCACAATACTACTCCACATCAAATTTCTCATATCCCTTCTCCATCAAATGTCACAGACCTTACCAGTCTCATGACATCCTTCATCTCCGAAATCAAATCTCACTCAAGTCTAATCCCTACCTTAAAAAATCCTTAAATGACTTCTCCTAACTCCTTATCCATTCTCCTTTGGAGTGCGAATAGTGTTAGAAATCACACAGACGAACTGACAGCGTTGTTGCAAGACAAAACAATTGACGTTGCACTTATTACTGAAACTAGACTAACCACTACACAGTTTTTCAAAATACCGCAATACATCACATACCGTACAGACCACCCTTTTTTTTTTTATTTATTTAAACCCTTCTCTGCCTTGAAGGCAATACGGGTGCTTGCAGCTGTAGGAAGTACCAAGTTACAACCCACAGCTGCTTTATGTCTTGAAAGTTAGTTCAAATGTTCGGCAGCATTCTTCATGCTTCTCCCCTAACCAGCGTGAAGTGACTTGGACCAACACATTCTTTCCACCCGTACACGAATGCTTTGTAATACGGGTAATTTTCTTTGGTTACTAGGTGAGGAATGTCACTCTCCGTGAGGATGTAGAGGCCTGTGTTCTTCAGAAGATTCGTTCTTAGTGTCTCATAAGCGGCACAGGCAAGGAGAATATGCTCGGCGGTCTCCGGAACACCACAACTGGGACATAGGGGACTTATGTTTTTCCCATGCTTAGCAAGTTTTGCTCGGAAGCCCCCATGCCCCGTGAGGAACTGTGAAACCCAGTAGTCCGGGAGGATCCATGTTTTTTCCAGTCTTGATCCGACGGTGGGGAAATACTTCCTTAGATCAGCACCTTTTGGCGTCGTCACCCACCGACGGTTCCATTCCTCTATCGTGATCTCCCGGAGAATCATCTTCCATTTGCTGGGTTCTAAGTTGATCCTCACTCTAAGGTTTTCTGGTAGATCCGCCATACCTTCTCTCTTGATTTTATGTACGTAATAGTCTTCTCTTAGGAGAAGGTCTATTGGTATCTCTCCTGCTAACATCTGCACCGCTTCATGAGACACTGTTCTAAACGCTCTGGTGACCCGGAGTAGAGCTGTCCGCTGGATCGTGGCCAACTTACTTTTTTGTCGGTGCGAGAGATTCTGACTCCATGCTGGGGACGCATACCTCAGGATACCCAAAACCACTCCTTTGTAAATAGCCAATGTCGCTGGGTACCTGAGGCCCCAAAAAGGGCCCCTATACGGCTGAGGCCATTAAGAGTCAAGCCCACCTTACTTCTCAAGTGGTCCAAGTGAGGCGTGACGTTGAACTTTGAAGTAATCCTAATGCCAAGGTAGGTAACAACCTCACTTGGACGAATATTGGCTCCTTGAATATTTAAAGTTATAGGATGGGCCCTGTCAGTCGCACCTCGCAAGAGAATAGTTTCAGTCTTGGCTGTGGCCATCTTCAACTTTTTCCTCTCGCACCATCTGCTTACTAGGTTGGCACACCGTTCACCTGACTCTTTCAGACCAGCTCTACTATTCGAGGCCACCAATACGGCCAGATCGTCTACATACGCCGTTGCGGGGAACCGATTTTCTTCCAGTACTCCCAGCAACTCGTCAAACACCAATTTCCACAATGCAGGAGCAAGAACAGAGCCTTGTGGGCAACCTCTTTCCACAGTATCTTCTACTTCATAGAAGTTGCCTCTTATCCTTAAAGTCCTGTTCTGCAGGTAGCTCCTCATGAGATCGTACAAGTTGCTGGGAGCTTCATATTTGTGCAACTGCTGGAGTACGCTTGGCCACCACACGCTGTCGAAGGCAGAGGATATGTCGAACAAAATAAGTAAAACATATTTCTCAGCCCTCCCTTTGACGTCCCGGCGTATGTTCAGCAGAGCATCTACGGTTTCCCTTCCTTTGGTTGATCCATACTGCCGTGGATGGGCAGCTCGCAAAAAGACCGGTCGCAGGCTTGAGGCCATTAGAGTTTCTAAAATTTTACTCATTACCGGTAGGAGGCATATCGGCCTGTAAGATTTTGATTTTTGCCTGTCTTTGTCTCCTCCTTTGTACAGAAGCCTTATGTCAGCAATCTTCCAGTTTTTTGGAAAGTATCCCCTATCCAAGCAATCATTGAATAATGATACTAATCTATCTTCAATATAGGGGATACTGTTCTTTATAATTGCCGAGTCAATGGAGTCTAAACCTGGAGCACGACCAGTCTTTTGTCCATCCACAGCAACATGGAGGTCCCATATGTCCTATGGTGGGCATAAGTCCGTACCAGGTGGGCATACCGTAGTGCGTCTAATAAAACAATCGTCCTCGCCATCCTGAGAAGGATCATCTCTGGGGTAGGTCTCCGAAATAAATATCTTCGCCGCCTCTTCAAGGGTGGTTGCTTGGGCAGTATCGTGTTTCAACGCTGCAATTACTTTCAGTGGAGTCAGCTTACCCAAGGCCACTCTGTATGGGATACCCCAAGGATTCTTGGAGGACTCCTCGACGATGAAATCGTCCCAGGATTTCCGCTTTCTTATACGCACTGCGTTTCGGTAAGCCCTGGCTTGTGACTTATACTCGTCTCGAAGTGTAGCGCGCGTCACGTCACATCTACACCTCTGGTACGATCGCCGGGCCTTGTAGAGCTCTCTCTTCATAATTGTTAAGGCCGGCGTCCACCATGGGACAGGTCGAGCTCTCACCTTCCGGTGCTGGAGGGTCTCCTCAGCGGCATCACGGATAATCTCAGTGATCCTGGATACCCTGTAATCCAAGTCATCGGTAAGATCAGTCTCGGCCGCATCCCATTCTTCATCCACTATTTTTCCCTCCAGCGTAGACCGAAAGGCATTCCAATTTCCTCTTCGGGTCATGAAACCCTTATCGATACCGTGAGAACTTTCCGTATTTTCCAAAAGTCTAAAGACTATCGCTTGGTGGTCGGAACTCGTCTCAGATCGTAGGGTCCAATCGACAATGCGGTTCGCCAGCACAGGTGTTGCCATTGTCACGTCAATCCAACTCTGCCCCCTTGCACTACTGAAGGTAGGATTTGCAGAGGGATTGTTCATAACGACTAACTGGCACCGCGAAATAAACTCTCCGAGTTCTACGCCTCTTCGATTCGTTCGATTGGATCCCCAGACCGTGTTCCAGGAGTTGGTATCTGAGCAGATGATCAAGTTCCTTGTACTATTGGCGATCATCTCCATGGCGGATATGTCATCTTTGATATCACCTCCATCAGGTAGGTACGATGACACCAGCGTAAACGCTAGGTTGCCCCACCTGATGTAAGATGCAACAATATCCGCCGAAGTATACTGTCTCAGATCCATCACATCGAGGTTGGGGTTATTAACCACTATTGCAGCCCTGGGCCTCCTCTCTCTACTGCTCAGAGCTATAACTCTCGATGTGAGGCCAAACCCCGTGACCACGTTCCCACGGCAGCTCGGTTCCTGGATTGCCAAGACATCGTAGCGGTGGCAGAGAGCTCGAAGTTCGTCTGCTACTAAACGCCGGCGACCCATGTTAAGCTGGAGGATGGTGATTTTATTCATAAAAGGTTCTTTTTGCTACCTCATTGGCCCACTTTAAATGCACAGGACAGTCACGGCTGCCAGCCTTATGCGCTCTTTGGCCTTCAGGAGCATTCGCCCGCTCGCAGTTAATGCATGTAGGGCTTGCTTGTTCCTTTTTCTTTGGGCAGTCCTTAATGATGTGACCACTATCTGCGCACCAAATGCAAACAACAGCATTAGCTGTACATGTCGCTTTGGTGTGTCAGTAGCCTTGACATTTACTGCATCGAGGAGCATCAAGGTAGTCATTAAAGGACACCCAGACAGACAGACCACCCAGACGGCAAAGCTCATACCGGTCCTGCTATCATTTTCCACCAATCCCTCTCTCATCATTTACTCTCACTTCATACCTATGATTTCCTGAAAGCCACAGCAATAGTAATCAAGACTTTTTCCTTCCCGGTAACTTTCACATCTGCATATTGCCCTCCCAAACATTCCATTTCCAATCACGAATTTGTATCCTTCCTGAATTCCTGAAGGAAACCGTTTCATTCTGGGCGGAGATTTGAACGCCAAGAACCAGCAGTGGGGTTCTAAAAGCACGAATTCTCGTGGAAGAAATTTGCTGACTGCTCTGAATTCCCGACATTTTAACCTCCTACCTCCTGACTCCCCTACCTACTGGCCATTTCACTGTTCAACAAGAACTCCGAGTTGCAGACCATATTTCCTCAGCCCTAGAATGAAAAGAGTATTGTTCGGCGCGTTTCTAGACATAGCGCAAGCTTTTGACCGGGTATGGCACGCCGGATTACTCTTCAAGCTTAAAACGCATTTACCCCAGTCTCTCTACCTCATTCTAAGATCCTATCTCTCAAACCGTTCTTTCCAAGTTCGCTGGGGTGTAGAATTTTCCAACTTATATCCCGTTGAGGCCGGTGTTCCTCAAGGCAGCGTCTTAGGACCCGTTCTCTACATCCTTTACACTGCTGACATTCCTAATCATCCTGACACCTTTCTGGCAACATTTGGAGACGATACCGCCATCCTATCATCCAGTTCCAATCCTGAAACAGCATCCTTAATCCTGCAAAGACACCTTTCTCTTATCAAAGACTGGTGTAATGCTTGGCGTATAAAGGTGAACGAAGCCAAATGCAAACATGTTACCTTCACTCTTCGACGAAACTTTTGTCCGCCAGTTTACTTCAATTCCATTCCTATTCCTCCTTCAGATACAGTCCGCTATCTTGGCTTACTACTTGACAAAAGACTGACGTGGAACCCAGTTATACAGACTATTAAACCGAAAATCTGAACTCACAGTTGACAACAAATTATTAATTTATAAGACAATTCTGAAGCCCATCTGGACTTACGGACTTGAACTGAGGGTGACAGTGAAACGTTCTAACATCAAACGCATTCAATCCTTTCCATTCAAAGTCCTGCGAATAATAGTAAATTATGTCTCCTTATTATATCTCCAACCGTACATTGCACCACTACCTTAATGTTACATTTATTTTAGACCTAATTCCATCCAAATTTTCCAAATTCCACCAGAATCTCATTCATCATCCTAATCCTCTAGCACGATGCTTATCCAGCTCCACTCATCCATATAATCCGCCTAGAAGGTTGAAACGGCAGTGGCCTCGAGATGTTTTGTAAATACGTATGCTGGAGTTCTGATACTGGTCAGATTCTCCTCTCAAGTGCGGTTTGATTGTGGCTATGGCGCTCGCACTTAGCTTCCGCTGGCCCTCACCAGCGATGCGGTTGAGACCGAGGCGCTGGGATCCTTTGGACTCTGCTTGTCCTTCAACAAGATAAGGGACAAGCCCCGTCCGGTGTTTTGTAGCTGATTGTAAATATTGTACATAGGTATGAATGTGACATGTTTTGTTTATTTATTTGTTAACTTCATTTATTTTTATTTATTTTATCTACAAATTTTGTTATTGTGTACGTTTATTTAGTTTAGTTTCATTTTATGTAATTTGTTTTTCCTTTTGTTTATATTGTATGCATGAGATCCTGTAGCACTGTTATTGTTTATTATGACAAATTGTAATAAATAGGAATAATAAAAAAAAAGAAAAAAATAAAGTAATTTTTTCTAAACTCTAAACTACATATATTTTTTTTTGCGTGACATTTTTATAATCTAGGTTCAAAACATCACCCATGATTTTATTTACCCATCTAATCACCTCCAGTGAACATTTGTAAGTAATGTAATTTACTGTGGCTAGATGTGGGTAAAAGGGAGAAGTTTTGGAATTTTTAACATTAATGATATTTTTGATGTAAATATCTTTTTGTATTTGAACCCTTAATTTTGCTAGATTATTTTTTCATAACTTAATATCATCACAGTTAGATATATTTAAATTACAGTTTATTCCATACGATTTTTTCAAATTAAGTATGTTTTTGAACCATTTGAGATTGTTTGTAATTTCTATTGTTGTAAATCTGCTCCTTACTGGTACACCATCAATTAGTAATTCTACATATATCGATTTTATTTCTATTATATTTTTTAAAGATTTATTAATTAATATAGTCTATAACTTTGAGTTATATTGAAATGAGAGCTGTTAATAACCCTAGAGCTATAAAACATGAACTGTAAAGAGGCTATAACGGACATTTATTTAGCAGTAAATACAGCATTTGCTCACTTTATTACAGCTCAAACTTACAATTCAATAGTAATATTTCTTTATTTTATATTTTCGTGTTGCAATTTCAACCACTTTAACTCCAATATATAGATGACAATCAAAATAATTTACTTAGATATATATTAGTTAATAAATTTTCGATTTCGAGTTTTAAAGCCCCCTGGTTCCAAATAATCAAGTCCCGCAAAAATATATGTGCGTGTGAATTTAGTTGGTCTAGCTCAAAACGAGGAGTTGAAAATCAATTAATAAACAACATTTAAATTTGGACATTAAACAATTATTTTCATTCATTCAAAGTTCCTTATGTAAAATTTAATATTACTATTTCTGAGGGTCTGTTTGGAAGGATCTACCTATCTGCCTATCTGTCTCAATGTTAGAGACTTCGAATGGAAAGATGTAATTAAAATTTTGCCGGATTGCAGTGTGTAACATGAGATTGGAACATAAAATAAATTAAACAAGGAGTAAATAGGGATTACCCAAAATGAATAAAAGGTAAACAAATGAACATAAACAAAATTTTGATCTATTTAAAATTAAAACACGAGGTTACAAAGTACCAAAATAAACTGTTTTTATATGTTGATGCAAATCTATGTTATTATATGGAGAAATGAATATGATGGAGTATATATGAAAATATAACAACAGAAATAAAAGTAGATAGTAGGAGGACCAAATAATTAAATGTCTATAGATAAAATTCAATTAAACTGTGATAAATCTATAAAAACTGAGTAAAGAAAAACTTAAAACGAACAAAATTCTACAAATAATTTGAAAGATGAGAAAACAACATACATGTATTCGATATAAACGTGTACAAAAGGAAAAGGGTACTTAGGGTTCTATGTAGAGTTTTAAGTAGGGATTGCTATGTCGATTTGATAAGGTTTGTGTTATGTAGCGTACATCTTCATTCTGTGCTCTTTGAAGTCTATTAAATAATGTTTCTATTATATCCGTATAGGTCATACTTGCATAATTCAGGTACGGCTTAATCATAGCACTTATCAGGATTTTTCTAATCGGCATAGTAGGCGTAGAATTTCCTTTCCTGAGTCGAAACTCGCTGTATAAGTGGACAACACTTTTCAAAGCACCGAAGACTAATCTTTAAATAAATGTTACGAAGTCGCTTCTGTCTGTTCTGAAGCACAATTGATATTCTTATATTTGTTAGTAATTTAGTATCATAGATACTACCTATCATATCTATATTGAGGGTGTATAGTCGACTGTAGAAACTATTATAGGTGGAATAGTCAGGAATCAGTCATTTTTGAAAAGTTTTTAATTTTGCCAACGTTTCGGCTCAAGCTTGTGAGCCATCATCAGGGCATTACTGAGCCATGTCCAAGCATAAACTGGGTTTATGCTTGGACATGGCTCAGTAATGCCCTGATGATGGCTCACAAGCTTGAGCCGAAACGTTGGCAAAATTAAAAACTTTTCAAAAATGACTGATTCCTGACTATTCCACCTATAATATCATATCTATATTATTTGTGTTTTGGGTTTATAGGAAATTCTATTCTTTAAAATGAGTATTTATAATTTTTTAGGAGATTTATAGTTTTTGAGTTATTAAAAAAACTTAAATCTTTATGAAGGTTTACATTTTTTTTTTCAACCCAGCCTTGTATTACATCTAGACAGTTTAGGGAAATTTCATTAAGAATTGGAGATTCACAACCATAGTAATTTTTAAGATACTTCGATGACGAAAAAAATGAGGTAATAAAAAGTTATGGAATTTATTTCCTTTTATACGGGGCGACAGATACTGGCAAAAGTATTCTTTATTTATTTCTTCAGAGGAGTTTCCATTCCGTTTTCTATTCTTAGTCACTTTTATTTATTTTTTTTTTTTTTGCGAAGAGATGTCTTCTTTAAGCTCTTGTTCCATATTCATATATTTACGAGACAATAGGTTTGACAATTAAATAAACAATAATAGACTGACATTGGCCTTGCTAGATGACAGACTTCTAGGTGATTCCAGGTGGGGCTATCCTGCCCAGGTCAGCTACAGATGAAGCCAGAAATTAGCAATCTGTTCCCCGGTCGCTTGGCGGTATCCGTCGTTAAATTTTCTTCAAACTTCAAAGAAATACTTCGTAACTACCTGTGGCATTTGCAATCTCAATGTGCCAGAGGATACCTACCACTTTATTATGATACGTCCTGTCTTGAAGAAGACCAGAATAGAATATTTAAGATAAGAAAAACCTAACTCCGAAAAAAGTAATAAATAAGCTAAATGGGCCCAATTACTTTTTATATTTATTCGCGGTATCTTGGTTTAAAAACTGTAATAAATTTTTCTCTATCTTCAAAAATAACTGATTTATTGAATTAAATCATATTTAATCAACCGCCATTTTGAAACTAATCGGCGGATATCAATTTGAATAATAACGCAAATGGAAATTATTTCTGACACAGTGAATAAGTAATAATGCTGTTTAAGTAATTACCATGATTGTTCTAAAATAAGATAACAAGAAAAAAGATATTAAATTTAAAATAAAAAATAAGAAAGAAGTAGGAACATAATGGTGTTTTTGTCCCAGGGGAAGAAGGAAAGCCTTTCTTTAAATTAAATTTATGAAGACAAATAGGAGGGGGGAGAGTATAATGCAGTTAATTTCATTCGATGAAAAAGTAGTTGTGACGTCAGCCCCCTCCCAATTTGACTAATGGCCGCCATAAATCATGCTCGGACGTAACATTATTAAGGAGCCTCCTTAATTCAGGATGAAAGGAGCTATTTTTATTCAGGGGATCCTCAAAGGGACTAATTTATCACGGGGCTAAATCACCCGCGCCCTGTCCCGCCTTTTTTCACCTCAATTTGTTTTTCGTTGGTCGGGTTTATTTTGGTGGACGCCATCTTGGGACATGAGAGCTGCCTGGCAGGTGGCGGATCTCACGGGGCGCTACTATTTTAGGGTAGTCTTTGTATGAGGCACTTAGCCTAATATCGCTCTTGGGGAACGCCATGTTCTATATGTCCTATGAAATATAAGGTTATTCTGTCAGCGTGTAATGTAGCTTCTTGCTTCTTTTGTTATCTTCCATAACTTTGTGCAGTGGTTTCCAAGTACTGGTCCGATATCCTTGGGTTCCGCGGGATTTATAATTTCTAACGGGAAATTATAGTTTCTATTTGGACAAATTTGATATTCTAAGTGATGAAATCGTGTTCACTGGGCAGGTGCCTGCTACTGCACAATTACAAACTTTTCGAAAATAATGAGCTTAAGGAACAGATGTATCGCTGATATTGAACAATATTCGACATCTTTATGAGTATTTGAATAAATACCTTCTTGTATAAGTTTTAAATTTTAGGTTATCTATATTGATTTTATGGTAGTGTTACTATCATACGCAATCAGAGTGGAAGTCCTAAATCGTGCTTATCCAGGTTTCATTAGGATGGGAATCTTTAACTAGAATCTGACATAGCAGATACTCCGGACTAACATTTTACGTTACCTCTAAAGGACGGCATAGAGAAAGATTTATCACCATAGGATTCTAGCATAAGCAGCCCGGATCAACAATAAATTTTAGTTATTCAATATTTCAATGATCGATGTGAATTTCTTGAGCCTGACTCTTTTTTTCTTAATTTCCATTTCTCCAACTAGGCCTTTTCTAGAATATAGAGTAGCGGTAGAGGTTTTTCGCATAAAATGTACGTGATACGTTGCAACCCACTAATAATCTAAATATATACCTAATTTTTAGGTTTTGGGGGGTTAGTGTCCCAGAAATGATTGTATAAAGAGGTACGCGAAACTTTTTTGTTGCTACACTGGCCTAGTGTATGGAGGGCGTACCGACGGACTGGAACTGAAACATCTGATGAAATGCTTTATAAGATTTATTTTGGGTGCTGGATACGTGACCGTATCTTTAGCTATTATACCAACTTAAAAGGCTTTAAATATTGTTCGACGGCAATTTTTCCATGAATCATACCTATTATATAACTCAACTCCTTACCTTTCCGGGCGTAATAATCTCGTCATTTATCGCCCTAAATCACCATTCCCCCCCCCTCCCCTTCCTTACCTTTCGCTCTGATATCCATTCCTAAAACATTAAAACCCAATCAATCATTATTTATAGTCTATCACATACAATCGCGTCCTTTCACAAATCGTTTCTCGTTCGTCCCTCATCTTTTTGGAATTCGCTGTCAAGGAATCTCAATCTTCCGTTTCATTGTAAAGTATAGGTATATCTGGTATAAATATATGCATGTGTGTATAAGTATGCGAAGATTTATAGGTATATTAAATAATTGATAAATTTTATTGTTCTAAGATGACTTGGTTCCAAAAATAAAAAATAATACATATCATTTTATTTTAATTATTGGCGTATGCAGCATTGGTTAGAGAAGTATCCCAGTTGAGATTTCGACTTCGAAGACAAGAAAGAAGACCCAACAAAAACCACCCGAGAAATGTTGGTAGAACTCGGCGTGCACGAATTCAACCTTGTACGCTACACTGAGGCAATTGGTAAGATAAAATAATAGAGCAAGTGGGTGCCACACCAATAAACGACAACAAAAAAATCGTTGCTATGAAATGTGTTCCATGCTTTTGCAATGTAATAAAAATTATTCATTTCTCGATCGCATTATGACGGGAGATGACAAATGTGTCTTATACGAACATAGAAGCGCTGTAAACCGAGAAAATAAGAAGAACCAAAACATTCCTAAAGCCAAACCTGCAACCATAATAGGTGATGGTCACAGTTTGGTGGAATAATGGCGCTGCTATCCACTACAGCTTTCTCAATCGGAGCGAGCCAACAACTGCTGACAAGTACTGTCAAGATATTGATAATATGAATCGGAAGTGCCCAGCATTGTGAGTTCATATTTGAAGAAAGGCTCCTCGCGTTATACGTTATCAAACGCCTGTTCTGTTTTTTTTCAAACAAAATATGATAGTTAATATTTAATAATTAAAATACCACTTTTGAAATAACGTAAATGACGTGAGTTTTGTATGTCCTTATTCCACAGTTTACTTTAAAGAATAAACTGTCTGTGATTGTAATATTTTCGAGGACCTAACTAAATAAAACCGAAAAAAGACATTTTTTTTTTCTTATCTTCCAACTTTAACGAAAAAAGAAAACATTTTAACGAGAATTTCATTTGAAATTGATCCACACCTAAAAAAAAAAATTCATATTGATTCTTTAGTTTATGGTTGAGCTGATGCCTGCTGACGGCCGACACTATGCAGAGAAAGTGTCTGGTGAAACGCGGGAAACGCTTTTTTGGTGAGCTTGGCATACCGATAAAGTACTCTAAACCCAGGCAACTCGACCATTAGCTTGTCAGGGATCTCTGAGGAGGCAGCCCCTCCTCCTGACTCGGGGGCAATGGGTTGATATCCCGTTTCCCTTAAAACCCACAAATCATGGAACCTCAAATAAAGAAAGAGGACGGCCAGGGCCCACGTCGGGCTGTAGCGCCAAGGATGTACTCATATGTATGTAAGTATGTTGAGCTGATATAAAGCTACTCATAAATATAAATCATTGAAATTTCTTTGACGCTGTCTGTATGGCTGGTAAGTTAATCTATTATAATGGTAAAAAGTTTCTAGTAACGCCCGTCCTTTTTTAAGCATATTATTAAAGGAGATTCAATCCCAGGGACCACTAGGTATGTGAGGCAATCAGCCTACTGGTGGCACCCTACAATAAAAGAAACCCTTGCACCTCTACAACCCATGAAGAGTCTTGGGCACAGTACATTTAGTTTCTAGGCCAACGGTCATGTAATAAGGTGACTAGGCCGAGATCACGCAAAGCGGCCAGATGTTTTCCTCAATTTTCGGGTACCCTCTTTATGGAGGCTAGATCTGCCTCAGCCGAGTCTCCATACACTATGGTCGTCCCCCGGTTGAAATAATTGAATAAATAATATTTTGCCACAGCCGAGATTCGAACCTAGGACCCTTAGAACGATAGACTGGTGCTCTAGCCGCTTCCTCAACCAACCGGACAAAAAGAAACATTAATGTCAGCAATCCAATCCTACTTCAATGTTTAAATAAATCTATTTCATGTAGCCGAGGTCATCTTTCAATCCCATTGCATTTATATTTTTTCGTCTATATGTTAATTTAGTCATTTAAAAAATGAGTTATTCCTCTCTTTTTTTTTTAAATATGAAAATTATTCTGAATTAAACAATTCGTTTTGGAATAATATTCATATTAATGATGGGAACTGAAAGAAATACTCCATCCATTGTGGTTATGTCAGTAATAAAATCCCTCTCTACCCATACCCATACCCTTCTTCGGCAGTAGTGTTTGCGATTTCGAACAAAGACACGTTTCTGCATTGAGGCGAAACATATAGCGCGATTAAAATAAAAGGTTTGTAAAAATCTGCATTCTTTTGCTAGTAGTGCTAAAACCCTGAAGAGGAAAACTGATGCGGTTTTAGCTGAGTGGGAATTGATTGCTGTGGCTAATAACTACGTGTTTCAAGTCACAAGTAAGTTTTAAAAACCTTTTGTATATATATATATATATATATATATATATATATATATTTTTTTTTTTTTTTTTAATTTGTTTATCATCTAAGAAATGATTATCATTACTAAGGAAATCAAACAGGATATGCATGCAGAAAATGCTTATTAAATCAAGATGATTGTTTATTTTAATGTCATATAAAATGTTGATTTCCACAAGGTACTAAAATGATATTTTTTACGAAATTCATTTATTTTTTACATATTTGTCTTTTCATCATTTAATTTTATCTAAATTTTCTATTTGATTTCATCTAGTGTTAAATTCTTTTATTTTAAGAAGATTATCGATATTTTGAATTTATTTTTATATCCAAATGGTATATTTTAATTTTTATGTGATGTATTTTTTTTCAAGTTCAGAGGTATTGCGAATTTATTTTATTTTTTATTATTATTTTTTTTTTTTTATTAGCCCAATCTTTATTTTTTAAATTTTTTATTGAATGTATTTTATTATATTTTTTAAAGTTTAGAGGTATTATAAATTTCTTGTTATTCTTTTTTTATATTGGTATTTAAATGCATTTAATTTTAATATGTATATATGTAACTACTAAAAGGTGAAAACTCTCATTGGTGATGTATTGATTATGTTACTTTAGTATTTTTTTTCTCATAATTACTCATTACCTCCACTTTACAAATGCACCTGTCCAAGAAATTATGCAAGCCATTTTAAAAAAGCTTCTTGCTTTTGGCAACACCAGCATACAGAGAGTAAATTTATGTTAAAATGTAATGAATCTTTAATTTCGTTGGGTGATTTACTTAACAAACAGTTATGTGTTAAGATTACATTCGTGGAAATTACGTTATATCCTTAAAACAAGAAGATATAATTATCTTCTTTTTTTTTTAAATTATATTTTAAATAAGGAAAATACTGATGCGAAATAATAAGTAATGAGTAGGTTTAAGGTATAACTGATGACGAGAAAATTAATGATCTGAGTACTATAGGTTTCCAAAGCGAATTTTCGGGAATAAACTAATCACTATTCAGAAGTCACCTGTTGTGTTGTGGCTAACATAACATTTTTTCTATGCCTAAGGCTAGGGATTCAAACCCGGCCGTTGACCTTAGAATTTTTTTAATTGATGTAATGGGGCATGCACTCCTTCAGAAGGGACGCAAAATGGTGGTTCTTATATCCTCTTGTTTTCAGAATATAACATTACTATTTCTTTTTTTTTAATTATATTTTACAAAAGGAAAAGACCGATGTGAAATAATAAGTAATTAGTAGGTTTCCTTGAAATACCCAAACATTTTAAATGTATCCAAAGATGTTCAAATGAATAACAAAAAACTGATAACAAAAAAAAATTAATTATTTGATTATTATAGGAAACCAAAGCGAATTTTTGGCAATAAAATAATCACTATTCAGAGGTCACCTGTTGTATAGTGGCTAGCAAACAAATTTTCTTTGCCCAAGGTTAGGGGCTCAAAACCAGCCGTTGAAACTAGAATTTGTTTAATGGATGTAATTGGGCATGCACTCCTTCAGAGGGGACGAAAATGGCGGTTCTGGATCTTTGCAATATCAAGTACTCGTTAAAAATCCCTATCCTAATTAAACCTAGATATTCGAAATTCATAACTCCCACTGTAAATTCGTATAATCGGCCACAGTAGCATAAAGTGTAGCATAATTATTGTTGCCAATGTTTAAATGTGAGTGCTAATATAAATTATTTTATAGTTTAAAAACTGAAAATATAATGTTTCAGAGTAATAATACCTTCAATTGATGTTCTAGATTAAAAAAAAAGATGGATAATGGACCGAAAACACCCTTAGATCCTAAAATCGTAGAAAGTCTAGAAATAATTAGAGTATGGCTGAAGAAACAGCCTCACATGCCACAAGATATTGGTGAGTATTGCCTTTGTAATTTATCATGTATCTCTTAATATATAATATGTATTAAAATACATACATTGTTTAATATGTATTAAATACATGTATGCATTATTAATTACGTTTTTACTTTCACTTACCTATATATGAAAGAAATAGTGAGGGGAAGTATTGCGATCATGAAAATTTTCGAAATTCCTTTTTCAATGAAAATAAACGTTTTTGGGTCCCCTGAATCGAAATAACCTAGTTGCGTGAATAGGTTTGTGTGTTTGTCCGTGTACGTGTGTGAGGTAAGTATAGCACGAAATAGAAAAGTCGTACGTAACTGAAATTTCATATTTTATACAACTCTACGGTAAAGATCTTAAAAAAATATTTTCATCAAAATCGTCTAACAAAGGAGACACTATGGCATTGTGGTATTATGCATTTTGTACCTTTCAACGATTTTCCGAAAAGCGCAACTAATGATTTTTTTTAAACTTGCTAAATCGATGTAATAGTTGCATTCTGATTGAAAGAGACTGGTAAGGCTCAAATAGCAATTTTTAAAATTGTTGTTTATTTTTTTTTTTTTTTTTTACCTTTAATTTAGGAAATTTAAAAAAAAAATAAACAAATATTTTTATTAGAATTGATGAAAAAACGCCTAAATATTCAAATTGAACGAATTTGATAACCTACTAAGAGAAAAGAGGGAACATATTGCTTTAGGTAGCTTTTTCCGAAGACAAGAGTAGGAATATTGGTGTATGTATAATATACCGTTGGAAAGCTAAAGATTACAAAAAAAAAAAAACAAAAAAAAACGTCATCCTATATTACAAAGCTGTCATAAACTTAAGCGATTACTTTACATCATAATTTTTATTTTGTGTTGATTTATTCTGAAACACATGTTTCCATGGAAACTCAATTTAATTATTTAACGTTTTTTTCAAGTCTAACTTTATTTAAAAATTCTTAAATTGGTTTTAAGAACAGAGGTAAGTTAAACTAGATTTTACAAATCAAGTTTTTTTAAAAGCTATTTTTAAAAGTAGTTTAATAAAAGTTGTGAACACACTCGTACAATGTAATTATGTATACATGCAATATGCATTATGCATGGCCCAAGTTAACATATATAACCTTCTTACAGTGTCATTCAAGGTAAAAAGTACATACGTATGTATAAAGAATACAATAAAATAGAAAAAAAATCGTATGTGAAATGCAAAATTCATTTGAACGTGCGTCTTTTTTTTTTTTTTTTTTATTGAGATATATTACAATTTGTTACAAAATGAACAATAATAATATTGATATGAGACCACATTCATACTATATATACAGAAAATGATAATAATAGTCAAATTACATAAAATAGAAAATAAATAAATTCATATATATACAATAAAATAATAATAAATAAAAAAAAAATAAACAACAACCTATAATTGAGATAAATAAAAAGTTGGCAAATGAATAAACATCATACAAACAATCATAACTATATACAATATATAAAACTGCTAAAGGGACCCCAGCACGCGCTTTTCCCTCCACTTGTGGAGAAAAAAGCGGAATCCAAGAGATCCCAGCGCCTCTAATTCAGCCGCGTCACTGGTCTGAGCCAGTGGAGGCCGAGTTAGGGCGCTGTAGCCACATACATACCGTACATGAGTGGAGGATCTGACTAGTCTCAGAACTCCAATTTACATGAACGTGCGTCAGCGATAAACTTTGAAATGCAGTTCATTAAAACATTTATGAACTTTGGATTGGCTCAACAGCTAATAATAATATCTAGAAAATAATATCAAAATAATCTTGATTTAAAACTTGATTCGTAAGATATACTATTTTGATATTGGCATTTTTTATTTTTGATTGTTTGGAACATTTAAGAATTAGGATAATAGTAAGATATTATGTATTGAGTAGAAGATTTGAGCTGATTAAAAACTCACAAGTTTTTATCAAAACAATGGCTTTACATGTGAAATTGTCTTTGGTACACCATAAATACTAACTAAATAATTGATATGGAACTTTCTCTCCTTTTTATATTCATTCATTATTACATTGATAAACATTTATTATTCCTTAATGTTTCGAGGTCCAATATGCCTCATCTTCAAATCCTCTGATTAAAAAAAACATGGTAGTCCAAGCAGTTGAAAATATTTAAATAAATCCATATATGTGATAATGAAATTAAATGTTACTAAATAGTGACCAAATTATTGTGATGATCTATATTAATTCATTATGAATTTTTTTTTTTAAATTAGTGATTCTGAAGATAAGACTTATTTTTAAGGAATAATAAATGATTTATTAATGTAATAATAAATGATTTATTAATGTAATAATAAATGATTTATTAATGTAATAATAAATGATTTATTAATGTAATAATAAATGATTTATTAATGTAATAATAAATGATTTATTAATGTAATAATAAATGATTTATTAATGTAATAATAAATGATTTATTAATGTAATAATAAATGATTTATTAATGTAATAATAAATGATTTATTAATGTAATAATAAATGATTTATTAATGTAATAATAAATGATTTATTAATGTAATAATAAATGATTTATTAATGTAATAATAAATGATTTATTAATGTAATAATAAATGATTTATTAATGTAATAATAAATGATTTATTAATGTAATAATAAATGATTTATTAATGTAATAATAAATGATTTATTAATGTAATAATAAATAAATATAAAAAGAAGAGAATGTTCCAAATTAATTATTTAGTATTATTATACTCTTCAATGTTAGAAAATTGAAACTTATATAAATACTCAATATTTATTGTTAATTAATTTATAGGTTTATATTTTTTCTTAGTTACACAAAAAAAGATTTTTTTTTTTAATTGAGTAAAGAACTTTTTAAAAGTTAGAGTAGAAAAAATGTTAAAGAATTAGATAGAAACATTTGTCTAAGATTAAACATTCTAACAATAATAAATTATTATCTACAATAATTACATATGTTTAACAACCGTTTCATCTTTCTGAAATTCGTTTCACAGCTTTGTTTATAACATTATTTTTCTAACATGCAAAACGTATAAGATAATTCATTACTTCTACTTAACTGTAGGGTGATTCATATTGAACTTTCGAATTTCACAAGATCATTGCCCGAACACTAAAGGGAATGGAAGGGTAGGGATGGGGCCATCAGATGCGCCATGACATGCAGTTGTTGCTACAAGATCGAGCTTCTGCCAATACATCTCGTCGCTCAAGGAACTTCTAAGGCAAATGTTTCCGGTCGTCTTATGTCTTTGCGAGGTGTCATTGGTCATAGGTTGGCCCCCCAGATTCGCCTGATTTAACCCATACGATTTTTTTTTTTATGGCGTTACTTCATGGAGAAGGTGTACAAGCATCGCCCCCGAACTATCGGTGAACTGAAGCCTGCCATCACTGAAGAAATTAATGCTATTCCTCTGAATATGATTCACAGAGTCTTAATTTCAAGGAAATTTCTAGGAAAGACTTCGTTAGTGTTTGAACAATGGAGGTAGACATTATTATCATTATTTCAAATGAAATAATATAAAAATGTATTCTATAGGCTTTCAAATAATAAAATAATTTTGCTTGCTTTGTTTCCATTATGCACCTCTTTGAAATCGGAAGGTTCAATATGACTCAGCCTGTATCCCATGAAATACGCAATAAGGTATTTGTTGTGTCTGTGGTCGGTGTAGCTCGGAAACGCTTAGTTGTTCAAAACTTAAATTCCATATTTTAGAAGCGTTTATACTTGATATGTTGCTGCGTTTTTTTTTTGTTTTTTTATCAAAATCCGTCAACCAGAAGAGGAACTTTATACCATGCATTTTCCACTTGTTTACAGTTTCCTCTAAAAAAGCTCTTACGATTTTAATTAAACTATATCGATGTAAAATGTAATAAGGTTTGATATGATTTAGTAGAGTCTGACGGCTTAAATGCTGATGTTTAAAATTTTCTCCCTCTAAAGAAGGAAATCCTACCTTTTAGTTTGTAAATTTGAAAAAAATAACCATATCATATCCATAAAAAAAAAACAAACAGGCAGATACATAAGTTAAACGAATTTAATAACCAACTAAAGGAGAAAAGATCATATTTTGGTAGGGATGTATTTTACGGTCTTTTTGAACATAAGGGCAGCAATATAATATACCGTTCAAAATTTAATGATTCTAGAAAAAAACATTATCTTATATACAAAATAGTAAAACGTCATGCTGAGGGTTGAAAGCTGCTAAAGCTGATTCTCGTAGATTGTAATATACCGGATTATTTAATTAAATACATGTTTCTATCGAACCTCAATTTTTTTTACCTGTACTCTAATTGAAAGTTCATAAATTGATTTCAACAACGTTCCCATGCTTAAAGTGTTGCATATAAAGGTCGTCATTTTATATAATTACAAATCCTTGAAAAAGGTTTATTATCTAAATTACTCATGCAACTTTTTATGTTTCCACTTTATCATGTTCACTTGACATTTCTAGATTTTTAATTTATTTAGTTTCGTTTACTCTTGGAAAACGTCTGTTTTAATTATAAACTCACTGATAAAATTATAAAATTGTCGCAATAGAATTTTGTAACATAAATATAAAGAGTTTATTATTTTTCTAATCGATATATACGTATGTGAAGCTTATACATACTCGGAGCAGTTGGAGATTTCATATTACTTTCAACTACCTATGTATGAAATATACAGAATGGGAAAGTTTTGCGATCGTGAAAATTTTCGACTTCCAGTTTTCACCGGAAATACATGTTTTAGAGTGTGCTTGGAAGTGTAGCACAAAACAAATGGTCGCACAATACTGAAATTTCATATTTAACACAACTATACGCCCGAGATGTTACAGCAACTTTTTCATTAAAATCAGCTAACAAGAAGAACCACTTTATAGTATGCATTTTGGACCTTTTTACGATTTTCTCAAAAACGGCTCTAACAGTTTTGATTTAACTCTCCATATAGATGTAAAATGTAATGGGATTTAACATGATATAGGTTTCGGTCTGACTGAAATACCCTGACAGGGCTTAAATACCGATATTTTAATTTTTTTCCTCTAAAGTACCTTGATTTTTAGATAATATAAAAATAACCATCTATCTTGTTAGCATCGATAATTAACTATTTTGTGAGTTTAAAAAAAAAAATGGCACATCATCTTGTTACTATTGATAAATAGCGGCAAAATAGGCAAGTCGAGTGAATTTGAATAACAACTAAAGGAGAAAAGTGCAAACATATGTTGAGGATACAGAGCCCTCAACATATTTTAAGTGCTGCCCTCTAGTAGACAGCATCAATATCAAGAGCACAACGCCATCTAGTGGCAGCCAGAGGCAAGGGACTCCCTCCAAAATGTTTGTGATTCTATAAAAAAAAACTAATCGTTACATTGATAAAACTAAAAAACTTGAAAAGTTTTACGGCTTTTACATAGCACAATAAAGCAAAAATTTGATTTAAAAAACATTATCTTATATCAAAATAAAAAGTCATCGAGGTAAAGTGCTAAAGCTGATTTCGTAGAGTAATATACGTATTATTAATTGTATATTAAAAAAGAAAAAACTCCAAAAATTATTTAATGCACTTTTTTTTTTTTAAGAACATAAGAATACAAACAGAAAAAATACATGTATAATATACCGTTGGAAAGCTAAAGATTGAAGAAAAAGTATTATTTTATTCACAACCGACTAAAAGTTAATAAAGAGGATGAAAAGCCATAATACCAACTGATTATTTTAGATAATAATATAATAGATTTTTTAATAAAACATATATTTTTATAGAAATTCAATTTAATTCATTCTCTATTAGCTTCACTCATTTTTATCTCTAACTGTTTTTGAAATTCTTTAATCGATTTTTACAACGGAGGTGGGTGAAAGTTGTGAGTTGCCCGCACCAGATTTCATCACTTAGAATGATAATTTGTGTGTGATTAAAAGTGAGGGTTTCAAAGTAATTTAAAATAATTTTTCAATATCTCACGGCCCCAGGTCCTCGTCTGCGGACACTCAGAGGTGTGCTGACCACTTGTTATTAACCATTAAGCTACATGATTTTCGTAAGGCCAAGCTGGGATTACATAATTGAGCTTTGGGGCTCTGCTAAACCAAATCACTCGTATACAATCCTTACAACCTAAAATCCTCAATGTTTCTCACTTTTTCACGATTAAACTCATCCATAATGGCCTCAATGATCCATATATTTCTGATTGGGCCCGAGCCAAGAACTATTCCTTCCATGAATAACTCCATCCCACTAAATTTTATTTTAATTTTCTATACTTGCACCTTTCCGATTCCTCACAATCCACCGAGACGTCTGAAAAGAAAATGGTTCCCGAGACTTTGTCTTTTAGTATATTTTTGAGTCCTACATAGACGTAGATTGTCAATTGTCTACCAGTTTGTCATGTCATTATGCAATGTATCCCTCACATTTACATAATATACTCGTATTTAAAAATTCAGTTGTAAGTTTGATTAATATTATTATTATTATTTTTTTTTTAAAATCTGGTGACCGCAACACAAAACTTTCACTTACCTCCGTTATTTATATCAATTCAAGAATTTTTAAACAAATTTATGAACGAAAATAAATTGTTAAAGAATTACTTAAATTGGATTTTAATAAAAACATGTTTTATTAAATAATCTATTATATTATTATCCACGACAATCAGTTGGTTTTCTCGGTTTTTCATCACACTCTATTGATCTTTAAAAGCTTGTGTTTAAGATAATATTCATTCTAAAATCTTTAGCTTTCAAACGGTATATCATACATGTATATTACTGTTCATATGTTCAAAAACAAAAAATGTATTAAAAAAATATTTTATTCAGTTTTATCCTTTAGTTGTTTTTTAAATTTGCACAACTTACATATTTCGCTGTCATTTATGCTAACAAGATAATATAGTTATTTTTATAGAATCTACAGAACTAATGGTAATTTAGAAAAATAAAATTTAAAATATCGGCATTTAAGCCCTGTCATACAATTTTAATCAGAATGAAACCTACATCACATTAAAGCTTCTTAAACTTCACATCGATATAGCGAGTTTAATCAAAAACCTTAGAGTCGTTTTTGAGAATGTCCTAACTCGTCGTTGTAAAAAGTGGCTCTTCTGGTAAGCTCATTTTGATGAAAAAAGTTTTGTAACGTCTCGGGCGTATATTTGTCTTAAATATGTAGTTTCATAGGACTTATCGTTTCCGTCCGGGAGTTACCACACACGGACACACACACACACAGACCTTTTTGCGGGACTTGGTTATTTGGACTCAGGGGACTCTAAAACGTGTATCTCCGTTGAAAACTGGAATTCGAAAATTGTCACGATCGGAACACTTTCCCTTGCTATAATATAGTAAGTCAAAGTAAAAATGAAATAAAATAATTAGAAAATAATATACCATTATTTAATAAGTAGTTAAATTAGCCAGGTCATCTTCAGAACAATTATTTGCTCTGGCTCGGCTTAATCTTTCAGCATATATATTTATTTTTATTTTATTATTTTTTTCTTTTCACAAAATTAATAATAAAATAGTTCCCTAAAGACGTGAGAGCGCTAATCACAATCAGTTGTATTTTTCTGTTCTAAATTAAAACGACTAAAATTTTGGTGCGGGCAACACTCGACTTTCACCTATCTCAGCAGTAAACATCAATTTAAAATCTAAAACGGACTTGAAATTGAAAAAAGTTTTAGGTTAATTAAAAATAAAGTTTATTCAGTTTCGTTGGCGACAGATGATTTAGATTAAATGATATAACAATATTACATGGTTATGTATAATTATCAATAATAAGTTTATACCATATTCGTTACCTTACATAACATTTTACACATTTTATTGAGGATTTATAGTCGACTGTAGAAACTATTATAGGTGGAACAATCAGGAGTCAGTGTTTTTCTAAATATTTTAAAAATATTTAGAAAAAGACTGACTCCTGATTATTCCAGCTATAATAATTTTACAAATTCGTATAGAAGATAATATTTTTTTTTAAAGAAATCTTTAGTTTTCAACATTATATTATACACCTATGTTACTGTTATTATGTTCAGAAAACGAACAACTGCATTAAAAAAATATTTATTCTTTTTTTAACCTTAAGTAAGTTATAAAATTCAATCAACTTTTATACTTAACCATTTCTCATCAATGCTAAGAAGATGATATAGTTATTTTTTTCGAAACTGCATTATTAAAGGTATTTAATTGAAAAATATCGAATTTAAGCCCTGTCAGACTATTTCAATCAGAATTTAACCTATATGACATTAAAGCCTACTAAATTTTACAACGATTTTGGGAACTTAATTAAAATAGTTGGAGCCGTTTTTGAAAAAATCTTAAAAAGGTGCAAAATACATAGGATAACTAGCACTTCCGGTCAACCTATTTGGATAATAAGGTTGCTGTAACATCTCGGGCGTACAGTTGTTTTTAAACCGAAGTTTCAGTTTCGTACAATTTTCCGTTTTTGCGCTATACATACCACACACAAGCCCGTACACGGACAAAAACCTTTTAGCGGGACATAGTCATTTTGAATTAAGGGACTCTAAAAAGTGTATTTTCGTTTAACATTTTTACAATCGCAATACTTTTCTTTACTATTTCATATAGGTAACTAAAAGTAACAAAGTCAAACGTACAAAATAAGTGATTTAAGCAAAAATCATTTAATACGACAGTGACTTAACATTCGTCAACTTTTTTAACACTTCTTTGTAATCACTGGTTTTACAAATATTAATGATATTCTGGTTTTAGATGACGAACTATTGCTACCGTTTATTTTCGGCACGAAATCTATCGAAATAGCAAAGCAGAAGCTGGAGTGTTTCTGTATAATGCACAACAGGTATCCTGACAGCTTCAGTTTCAAATATCGAGATCCACTGGACCCTGTGTTGCAGGACCGCTACAAGATGGGGTATGTCAATAGCAGGATCTTTAATATATAGTTTAAAGAATATATAGAAACTGAAAAACTCTTCTAATATTTCATTAAAAAAATATATTCAGTTTGCCACACCATCATACTTACTAACATCGAAACAAAAATAGTCCTAATGTTTAATGAAACATTAAAAGTACAACCAAATTATATTCCAAAAGTCAAAAAACAATAGGCTACCATATTTCATAACTGAGGAAGTAATTAAAGAAACTTACACAGGTAGACAATTAACAATCTACGTCTAGGTAGGACTAAAAAATATAGTAAAAGACAAATTCTTGGGAACCATTTTCTTTTCAGACGTCTCGGAGGATTGTGATTTAAGAGCTGTTATGGGCCCAAAACATTTATCTAGTATCGAATTTAAATTTCCTGTTGTCTCTGCCTTTAATGGTTTAAATTCGAAAATATGCTCTCAGTAAGTATCTGTTAGGGCTCTAGGATCATTGTACCGCTTTTGTAAAGCCCCCCAGATGACCAGATGATTTGCCGCTACCGGTGGTAAATGTTTACAAATATTCGACGCTTCCCCAGTCAGCTTTGATACTAAATACTGAATGTTGTGCTGATCCGTTAAAGATGCATTTTCATGTATGAACGATTTAAACATTTCATAAAACACCGACCATTGAGTTTGATTTCCTGAAAATGACGGCAATTCTATCATAGGAAGGTTAAACTTTGTCATACTTGACGACTGGATTAGTAATGGCGCCCCGGAAACCGATGCAAAGGCGAAACATAAGCAAGCTTATTGAAAATATGGTACAAATAATTCCCAGAACCTTTACACACACCAAAGTACAATGAATTTAGGTAACTTAAACACATGACTAATTTAAGACTGAGAAGATATGACCATTACAGACATAGTATTCCGGTTTAAAATGATTTTCCTTTTTTATCAAAAAGAAACAATGCCCACGTGTACTTACTCCACTCTATTGATTGAGACGTTGATTTTTAAAATGCTAAAATCTGTAATTGATTTATCATTTGACCAATTTACTTGTTTCTTTTTTCATTAAAATCTAAATTTGACTTTTTATTGTGTTGTCTACATATTTTTTTTTTTAGTATTACACTTTTTCTATGATTTTTTTAATCTAATAAAGATATAGTACTTTTTGGAAAGAATATAATGCCAGATACGTTGGTAACATTCACCATAACCTTCTTCATACAACATTACCGATGACACCTTTATAATCTTAATTACTTAGTTATGTAGGTATATTTCCTTATTCTCTATCTGAAAAATATCTCTCCTTGTTGGTTAATTACAGGATAATTTATTGGTTATTATTAATTGGTTAATTAATGGATAATTTAATTATCCATTCTTCATAAAGAAAGCTAATATTCAGAGGACCTTTCATTTATTTATGGCACTATAATAAGAAAGTATGTAATTCTGAAGTTAGTTTCGAACTTTTATTTAATATTTTTGCGAATTATTAGTTTAAAATCATTGATCAAAATAATAATGGTTATTCAAGCCATGTTAATTGAACCAATAAAAATACAAAAAATGAAGAAAACGTTAAATTAATGTATTACGGGCTTAGGTTAGGAAATATAGTACCTTTTGAAAGGAAATGAAAGGAAAGATTATCTGTTTACAAAAGATTTAGTACATTTGGAAGGAAATGTTTTTAGAACCTTTTCTAATGAAATGTGGATTTAGTACCTTTTGAAATGAGCTGCAATTTCAAAATATTATTGGTGGAATAATCAGAGTTAGTCTTTTACTAAACATTTTAATTTTTCCGACGTTTCGGCTCAAGGGTGTGAGCCATCATCAGGGCATTACTGAGCCATCTCCAAGCATAAACTCATGACCAGTTATCTAAAAAAAATTATAATATTTAGAAAAAGACTGACTCCTGATTATTCCACCTATAATAGTTTCGACAGTCGACTATACATCCTCAATATAATTTTCAAATATGTTTGAAAAGGATTTGTATCTTTTTCAGATATAATCTTATGACGAATTTTGATAAAACGTTTTTGTTTTTTTTTCGTTAGGATAAGAAATTTAATAAAAGAAAAAAAACACCATTAGAATAAAAATATGTCAAATTCAGTACCTATTGGAATCAACGCCTTAATTTCCCCTCCCGCGATTCCTTCTCACTATTTAATTCCTTAGGTTGCGGTGAATATTTTTCGAGATATTCCCATTGACCCTATGCTCAACCTGTCCTGTCCTACCCTATTGTATAGTTTAATACAGTTAATACCTTGAATTTCAGAAGGATGTTCATACTCCCGAAAAAAACACCAGAGGGGTGGTTAGTTATGATGGGGATCAACCTGGATTTCGAGCGGTTCGACGGCTTCTGGAGCAACGTGATTATGTCTATGGTCTTGGAGTCGGCGATGATGTTGTACCCTCAGAACCCAGGCCTTTTTCTCACCTTCGACTGCAATGGCGTCGACAGCAGGATCATGACCAAGTTTGGTATACCCACCATGACCTTCTTCCTGCAGTACCTCCAAGTATTAAAACTACATATTAAGTCTTTCATATTAATCCATCTACGTAGTGTAATTTGGTCGATTTGACCAATTTTAACAGTGCATTGTAGCCATTGAATAATTATATGAACAAAAACATCAGTAATATATACATGGAAATAATAGAAAGCCACTGCATAGCAGTCAAATGTAAAAAAAACAAAAAAAAAAACAGTCTGTAACTGGATTAAGGATCACGAGGAAATCTCCGATAACGAGGTGGGGGACGGGTGTTCTGATGGAATAAGGTCCAAAATAAATGAAATATTTAGTTCATAGTGTAAGGTATAGTTAGTGACATAATAAGGAGCATTAACTATTGTTCGGAGGACTTTGGATTGAAAGAATTCAGTGCGTTTGATGTTACAAAATTTGGCTTTCCACCACAGTTCAAGTCCGTAGGTCCAGATAGGTTTCAGTACTGTCTTGTATATTAGTAACTTATTTTCAATCGATAGTTTAGAACTTCAGTTTAAAATTCTGTATAACTGGCCAAATCGTCGATTAAGTTCTTGTGGTTTAGGTCTAGTATACGGGTTCCAAGCTAGTCTTTTGTCTAGAAGGAAGCCAAGATACCGGACTGTGTCTGAAAAAGGGAGCGGAGTTGAGTTAAAGGGAACTGGAGGGTAGGATTGTCTTCGGAGCGTAAAGGTAACTTATTTACATTTGGTTTAGTTAACTTTGATTCTCCATTTCTTACATATTAAAGAAAGGTACCTTTTATTCTTTTAACAGTGCAGTTTCCGGATCTCATTGTTTGAATCTCAGTGTATTGTGGTTTTTGGTGTCCAATGTTGAACTGTAAAACACTATAACAGGCTTAATGGTCCATACCAGTTAATCGTATGCCACAAATATTATACGTTGGGGAAAACCACGACGTTATTTGGAAAATAAAAGCTTTTTCTTGCCCTCGAGTATGCTTTCAAGAACCACTGTAAACACAAAATTCATGACAATGATTGTCTGTGAATATTATCAGATTGGGCTGTCTCATGAATCATGTAGTTATTGAAATTACTTATTAGATATTTTTTCATAATTTTGGAATAAAAAATTTGGTTAAATAATTAATCAGGAATCTAAATCGTTTTGGAGAAGAAAATATTTATTTATTTTATTTTTTTATAAGTTTATGAAAATGTACAACTTTGTCCGTTCAGTTTTAAAATAGTCCCTTTTTTCTATCCGTTTACAGAGTTGTATTCCTCTGAAGATGAAGAAAATGATCGTCTATAACACGCCTACATTTTTTGACGTATTCGTCAACACCATTGTTAAACCTTATGCGAAAAAGAAATTATTTGACAGGGTAAGATAAACAACATTTGTTCGTTATAATAATAATTGTATACTTACTTAAATATTTTTAAATTTTTTTCTATAGATAGTTTTTTCGTCGAAAGGGGAGGAAGTGTTGAAAGAATATCTTCCAGTAGATATCTTGCCCTGCGACATCGATGGAGGCAAGGATATTTCGACTGCTGAAATAGATGGTATATATTGTTTCCAATAATGTTATATATTTATAATTATATACCTATTTTTATAAAATTTATATACAGTGGCAAAACAAATATTCATGAACCTAGTTTATTCCATAAAAATCGTTTAATTAAGGTATGCCTCATGCAAAAAAATTAATGGTAATTGTAGTAAATATCATATTCTTAGTAAAAATAAATATTTAAATAACATTTGACGCTTGCACAATATATTTTAACAAATTTAGAGGTAAAAAAGTATTCATACAGTGCCAAAGGTCCTAATAATAACTTAAAAATTCCTCAAGAGGGCAGTATTTTCTCCTATTTTTTTATCCTTTATTTTAAAGTAGAACAAAAATTGTGTGAATTTCATTGAATATTAAAAGTTAATTCCGTGAAGATAGGTTCTAAATGGCAAGAATTTAGTTTCTCATGTAAAGACAGATTTGTTTCGTTATTTCAACAAAGTTTAAGTTATTAGTTTACACACTGCAATATATAATTAAAAAAATGTGTGATGCTGTACGACTGTGGCAACATTGAACTATCATAACCTCCCTACTAATAACATGTGGTCATAAGTTTATGGGCTTACAAAAACATTATATTAACGTGTACAATTTCTTTTATTCCATATAAAATTTTCTAAAATCTTGCGCTTCTTACATTAATAGTAGGTATATTATAGTCAATATTTTTTATTTTAGGTATAGTTTTTTGATGACATAATTACAAATAAAAAATAGTTTTCCCTGCTAATGAAAAGCTAAATTGCAACGCTTTTTACTGATAATCCTTCAGGAAAAAATACCGTAAACAGTAGTAACAACTGTATTATAATCCCCCAGTAGTTGAGTTGAAGTTTGTGTAAACCAAGAACCGTGGTATCTATATATCTGTATTTATTTTTTTCGCTAACTCCTTTTAAACCACAAGACGGATTTTGATAGGGTTTCAAGTGAATTTTTTTCTGAAGTGTTATTAGTAAAATACATTACAATTTTGCTTTTCTTTAAACGAAAAAAATAAATTTTCTGCAAGGAAGTCATCAAAAAAATATCCCTGAAGTAATTTAATAAAATAAAAGCTAATATGCAATAAAAGAAATCGTACGAGTTAATATTAATTTATTTTAAGTATTAAATAGTTATAAACTAAATAAGGATATGCACACCAATAAATAAATAAATAATATATATATATATATATATATATATATATATATATATATATATATATATATATATTATATATAGGGAGAGAGAGAGAGAGAGAGAGAGAGAGAGAGTGAGAGAGAAAGAGAAAGATATTGCGATGACGTTGAATATTTAGTAAATATGTAATTGTATTTAGATTGAAAGTGTAATAGTAATTCAAATATGTATTCGCAGCTCATTGGAAAAAGATTCTTTTGAGCAGAAGAGATTACTTCAGGAATGCTCCGAACATGGCAACGGACGAGACGAAGCGGCTTCCCGACTCGGCCCACACTTTTGGTGTTGATGGAACCTTCAGGGTGTTGTCGGTCGACTGAGCAATAGTGTTAGATAATATAGTCGAAACTGAATGCAAATTCACGTTTCGTTTTATGAAATAACTCCATAGTATTTAATTATAGATATTAATAAAAGTTACTTCATTATCTTCTAACACATTTTATATACTATCTAATTTTTATAGATATACACCTTAATCGACATAATTTGATTAAATTATTCTGTAAATAAAATTATTCCATCTGTTTTAATAACAGAGCTACTGCATAAATATCTAAAGACTATTGTGGCGAAGACTAGAATTATACGCAGTTTCGAATGATAAATGAAATATTATTATATTTCTAAGGATGTATTCATTAATTGTTAAATAAATAAATGTTAGGACAAACCCTTCTTTCAATAATTAATTTATTAGAATTTTAATATTTTTTATTTATGATCATATTATAATAATACAGAAGTAGTGGCAAATATGTATTTCAATAAGTAAACAAGTGTATAAATTACATCATTTAAGTCCTTATTACATAATAATTGCATATATCTTTCATTATGTGATGGTGAAATGAGCTAAAATTTTTGCATTTTTTTAAAAGATCATTGAAGGTTATTATATAAATATAAAAGAAGTAGAAATGAACTAGTGATTGGTCTATATATTAAAATAATAAATAGTGAAGGTATTTTCAAAGATAGACTTTTAGTCGAAAATGTAAATATAAATAAAGTCAAATATTATTATGAATTTGAAAATTATAGTAATTTAATTTTGATATTTATTTTTGTTTTTTTAGAACACATGTTCCTGTTTATAATTTCTTATAGATCAAATAAATAATTTAGTAAATATATAAAGTTTTTATTTTTTTAATCTTTGAGGATGAAGTAAAACTTTAAAATATTGGAGCAAATTAAAAAATATGTTAGAAATGTCAAATTTCTAATAAATTAATTATTGAAAGAAGAGTTTTTTACTCACAATTTAATAGTAAGAAACACATTTTACTCTTTATTGTATAGTTTTTATTATAAACGATACATTACGTTCTTCATTGCCATCGAGAGGCCAATTATTCGATTTTTTGTCGCTACCACTCTTCAGAAGTCTTCTACTCTAAAGTTTACACTCTCTAATTTTTCTTATGATATGTGAATTTCCCCTTTGTATTATTCAATATAAAAAGTTCCTGTGGGACTGGCATTCGAACTCACTAACTTTTGGTTTAGTAAGCACTTGCCTCAGAACCATGCTTCGACACGACGGCATCCTAAATCCTGACTAACAACAACTTTTTTTACGTTTTCATTGCGAACTTAACTGGCCTAAGCAGTCTAATAGGAAACATGGCCAAAGGCTACTGATCTACTGATTTAAAGAAGCAATTTAAGCAAGCGAAATGATGCTATTAACGCATTATCCTTGCTCGTCACATAACAATATTTTTAAAGGTTCGAATTGATAAAGAAATGATAAATTTAGAATATTTTATTTATAATGATTTGGCTTACTGAACCAGAAGGTTAAGCTGATACAACCGAATGCCGTCTAAGATTAGCCCAAGCCCCCGAGATCAGACTTAACACCATCCCCCCATCGACGCTTCGGCCTACATCAGAGCATACATTTTCAGAATTCGTTCTTTACTGAGCCCAACAACATAAACAGTCCACTTGAGTCTCCGCCATGTTTCACATTCACACAGAACCTTCACGGAACAATAGTTTTATAAATTGTAACCTTCAAGTTTGTTGACAGAAGCTGCGAACTAATCAATTTCGTAACATAATACTAACAAGCGTTCCCTGCCTTTAACAGCGACTTTACTTCCTCTTGAATTCCGTTTTTTTATCTATTTATCATTGAACCTAAATACTTAAATTTCTCTACATGCTTTAAATGTATGTCCTGATATATCAATATTACCATGATCGTCACCGTTCCCACTGCTGATCATATATCTTGTCTTATCGGTATTTATTTCAAGCCCTATCTCTTTACTGGTTTACGTAGTTTTATAAACCCCGTAGGTCGAATAGAAAAAGGTTATTACTCTGTTCAATGTTCTCCGTTCGTTCATTCAGTGATATACCGAAGAAGTTGAAGATCAACAGTTCTGATTGGAGAACTCCCCGGAGACGAAAGAGCTAGGCAGGTGGCCCGGAAAGACAAATGCCCCTTCTCCGAGAATACGAGAGTCATCAATCAGTCTTGTCTTTACGGATGGGTAAGTTCCAGCCCTGTGACGGCCGTTGATGGCGGCACTGCATCCAGCGTTACTGCTATACCCATACATTGTGGGATGGTGCGGTCCATTTGAAAGGAAAACGTGGAACATTGAGGGGCAGAAGACATTACCCTAACGTGGTTCGGTTCAACAAGACATACACGGAGAATAAAAAAATGCAAAACTAGAAGCAATAAGATAACATTACAGAAAGAGTAATGAAAATGCATTTAAGTAGAATCCAATCGTCATAAACTTTTCTGCGACTAATGGACTAATTTTTTTAAACTCTGATGCCGACCTTTCAGCAAAACTGGCAGCTGATTAGATAGGTAGAATAAAAAAAACATTCATTCTGTGACCTGGGACCAAAGAATAACATCTTATTTTAAACGCTGCAAATTATTACGCAATGGTTTATTATTTACAAATAATTAAATTAGGGTATAACAGTTTGTATAGCTACTTACAGGCAACTAACTAATATCTATTACGATAATTTTATGCAATGAAAACGACCAATTACCACTTCTAAGTTCAAAATGCTGCAGCTCTTTTATTTTTTAACTCATTTCAACGATTCATTTTTTGTTATGTAGGGGATCTAATTTAATGAATAGCAACAATTAAAAAAATTGAATTTTTCAATTTTTATGGCGGACTTTCTTGATCTGCTGTCATTTTAAAAGTAATCGCTTACTATGAACGTCTAGCTATTAGGAACATCGTGGGTTGTTCTGGTATTTTTGTGTCAAATTAAAAATAGAAAAAAAATCCCTTAGTTTCATGGAAAAGCCGGGGGTGGCCTACGGGGGTTGGTGGACTGACCGATTTGTTTTTTTATTCGTTATTCGGATTCGCATCTTAAGAGATAATACCTCATATATTAAGACAGAGAATATTTTTTAAACTTTAATTTAGAAAATTAACGTAATTACTCCAATTAACAATTAGGCATAAATATTCTCATTGCTAGATAGCTTCATTCCGTAAAGCTTGAATGTACTGAACATGAATAAAAAGAGCAGAGAGCATAGAAAATGATTGAATGGAAGAAATTCCAAGACAATGAAGAGACATAGAGTTTGGAAAGATGTAACCCAGTTACTTGTGAATAGATGAAATCTTTGGCTACAGGAGATTTTAAACATATATATAAGATGTCATACGCCAAAAACCTAGAGTTTTATAAGTAAGTGAAACTAAAATTCTTTTTAGGAAACGGTAGACCGCAAGTTATAAAAAAGTTGAAAATGCGAAGGTGGGACAAACCATAAGTGCATAGGCTAAGCAACCAATACGAATGTTATGACCAAACTTAGCTCTTATGATGAAACCTCTTTGGATAATCGATTAGCGACGGATCAGCGGCAAAAACCACATGTTGATTGTTTCTCTGGTCTTATACTGTTAGTTATATTCTTCTATTTGTATTTGTATAATAAAGTGATTATTCAATGGCGCGTGATTTTATAAAGACAAATCAACAAACGTTACCAAAGATGTTGCCAATTTAAATTAACTCATGATATAATGGGAGTAACAAATCCTTAGTTATGCTGTCCTTTGGAGGGGACGTTAAAAGGTGGTCCCGAGCCTGTGCGATGTCAGGTACTCGTTAAAGATCCCTATCCTAATAAAACCTGGATAGGCCAAATTTAGGACTCCCAATGTAGCATCGTGCGATTAGCCTCAGTGGCATAAAGTGACGTTAAATAAATAAACAATAAACAACAAATTAACTCAGTAAATTTATTAATGAACTGGTTTACTGCTGATTACTAGGGATTACGTTGCTCAAATACAACAAATAAGGCATCTTTCGATTGAGAATTTTACGAAGATGCACCAAATGCATACTTAAGTTCTTACGATTGTATCAAAAGATTAATAAAATCAACTTAAACATGCCTCGGATATATGTTTTCTGCTAGTAAATTTGAACTAAAATAAATGGCTACGGAGATACTGTATAGGCGATATACATATATGGATTCTCTAATTTAAGGAAATTTGAGAATATCGGACATAAGGCAACTGGACCATGCCAATCAGCAGAATATCAATCCCTAAGGTCAGTATAGATGATTTTTTTCTAGACATGTAAAAAAAAACTATTTTTTTTTATCCCTTAATTTAAAATTCTTAATTAATCGTTTTCATTACTAAATTATTCCTTTTTCCGTAACTTGAATACATTTTAAGGAATTCGGAGTTCTTAAAAGTGTAAAAAATCAATGAGGATTTTGATTGATTTAATACAAAATGAATCGGATAGTTTAGTTGAGTATCAACCCCCAACTCCTTAAGTCCGTAATGGTATTATGGATAGTCATGTAAATGAGACATTTGTAGTTAGTAGGGAGCTTATTGAGTCTGTCTAATGATAATTGAATCAGTCAAAAATGTCATCCCATAAGTTTAAATTTTACAATGTAGTCACTACCAGCTGGGTAGCTGACTTTATGGATTTTTATTTTTATTTGAATTTTATAAGCTATTCTGAGAGAAATAATCAATTTTTAAATGGATTAGTTATATCAAAAAGGCAAGGATAATCAGCAAATGTGAAGAATCATGTGTGAATGTGTGACATGCGAGGCATGATGAAGGTCAGTACTCAGCTGGCACTTGACGACCTAATAATTAACTCAGGAGATTCATCCAAAACCTCTTTGATCTCCTCCTCGGATTTCTAGACATGTCGGTTGTAGTAGCTATATCTCTTATAAGTTTGTTAATGTACCCGTGTATGTTTATTATGAAATCGTAGATAAAGAGTCTTAAGTGTTTGTCCACTGTAGGTTTAGTGTAAGTCAGTATGTTACTAAATTTTGTTAGTAACGTGCATTTGTTATGAGTCGTAAAATGTTGGATTTCGAAATTTGAAGGTTTTTTAACGGAGTCTTGCTATGTCGTATATTTGTGAAGAACACGTCCAATGAATTTGAGTAAGTGTATGTTTTAGTTTCTGTTTCAGTTTTGATTAGGTATATTTGAAAAAAAAAAAAATCAATAAATTAGTTTAAGGCGTTTGTTATTCTTCTGTCGAAGTTGAGTCCGTCTGAGTAATATGGGTAGTTCTCGACGAAGAATAGAGGGCAGGCATATCTTCGTAGTTTAAATGTTACGTATTTTGATTCATCATGATTCAGTCAAATTTTCTATAATTTGCACCAGTCGTCTAATGTCTGTAAGTGATGTTATAGGTTAGGCCTGTTATTAGGTAAGTGATGTTACAAGGCCTGTGTTGAATCCTGATGTTTTATGAGAATTGTGGTATCATCTAAATTACAATTAAGTCTGTATGTAGTGAGTATAAACAATGTAAAGAAATGGCGCTAGTAGTGTATATATGTAATTTTCTTCTACTACTGTGGTTTGGAATAGCAATCAGCAAATTATCTAATGTTTTTATGGATCAACTTTCACTTCAACTATAGAATAATCCATCGATATAAAACAGAATCTTTGTATATAATACCTAAAGTAAGTTTGAAAAAAAACAATAAGCCGGATGATAAATTCTGTTATGTATTGAGGAAACTGAGGGAATAAGTTCATTATTAATAAGTTTATTGGGAGCTGCCAATGGTAGTATCCCCACATGTGAATCCATGACATTTTATCTTGTATCTCATTTACTAGATGTATATCATTATACAGTTGTAAATAGCAATAAATCTATTAAAAAAAAAAAAGTTTGAAATTAGTTAAGTAAAGGTTTATAAGCCTTTGTTGGCAAAAGTTAAATAGGTTGGACATGTATTGGCTAATATCAAATAATAATGTCATTTATTAAAACTGGTTAATTTAATCTTCCCCTGCATGCCACCTATTGGAATTGATAAACACGAAACCTTTGGAAAGGAGATCCAATGGTTCCAAAAGGTATAATATATAATTAACATAAATATATTAATTAATGTTTTGAAGTTACCGCTGCCTTAGAAAAGCAGCCGTGCAAAAACATAGCAATTCTTATAGTCAATTAATATTTTACATGCCAGAGGGTTCATAATTATTCTAGAAAAAATCGTTTGGTTATTCAGTATGCAAATAAATTTACATCATTTTCACATTTATTATTATTTTTTCAAAAATAAAATTAACGATAAAAAGGTCTTCGCGTGAGGCTGTCCTTGAAGACATTGCCCATTCTCGTTGTTGAAGTTTGGAAAGAGGTAGGGGAGGATAGGGAGATGGGGCGTTTAACAAATGTTGGTGATGGATCCCGGTGACGTATCGACAGGGGAGTTGCGCTCGTACGTCAGTGTCAGGGTCTCAGAGGTGGTCCCTGAATACACTTAGGGAGCTCTTCTTTGTCGATAAGGAAACCTGCATATGTTATGCTCTTGCTGCGCTGTTCCATCCAACTAGGGAAGGGTAGAAGATACCTCTCGGTACCTATAACTTGTATAAGGTATCAGAACACAGTTATAGAACAATACAGAAATAAAAATATTGAAATCTAGTTAGAAACTGTGAAATTCGAATGTCAGAAGTTCAGAAAAATAATTTAAAATCGCTGCAAATTATTATAAAATAATTTAAAATTACCAAATAACTTTTCTTATTTTTTGAGAAACCGTTCTTTATTAAGTAATATTACAATCAGTTCAATTTAGGACATTCCAAATAACTATAATAATAATAAATCTTTAGGTACGTTAATGTTTTATTGATTCTAGTTTTGGTTAACTATTCAAAGAAAATTACTTTTACTAAACCATCTAATTCCTCTTGCATCCAATCCTTACCATCCAAAATCTGAATGCTCCTTATTTTGTTGCAAATCAACTCATCCATAATGACCTTAACATCCCATTTTTTCCAGACCTATCTCTTTTATTTCTGAACTCCCTGCTCGAAAAATCCACTTGTCCGTATTATATTTTTCTTATATACTCCTGATAACCCGCTGAGGCAATTGTAAAGAAGGTGACTAAGGAACCTACTGCATAGTTAGTGATGCTGGGTAGTTCTTTTCAAGACAGTTTTATGACTTTTCTTCTATCTGCATATTGACTTATTGTGTTTGTATAATATAGTTGTAAATTACAATAAATGAATTTAAAAAATAAATAAAATAAAAGTGCTCTCTTATTAACGATGAACTAAAAATGCCGTAACAATAAAATTTAAATTGGTCAGTCATTTTTTAAACAGAATTTTACTCATGCCAAGCAGGAGTGGATCACTAGTATCATATAAAAAATATAATCGTAGAAAAAAAAATCGATTGTATATTAGAGAGACAAAAGATCTGGTGGGGAAGCTGTGAACAATATTTTGGTAATTTTTATAATCTCTAAACCACGGGGTATAAATCTGTTCTCAAATAATTGCTAAGGTGTGGCCGTCGAGTTATTAACTTGTCAAACACGGTTCAAATTAAAAAAGGGGAAAAATATGGGAGTAAGAAAGGGAAGAGGTAATAAATGAGGCGACCATCCTTCTCCTCTCAGGGCTCAGGTTATAAATCCCATCGTTAATTGGTTTTGGGAACGGGCGTGAAGATTAATGGTTGGGAGAGCTCATTGAGAGATCTGGCCTTTTTAATGACCTGTAATAAAGGGCGGTTTGGCGAGCACTCGGTACTTCAGAGCAGCTCGGTAGTAGTGGCGTTACTGGTCATCTTGGCCTTCATCGTTAGGATCCATCAGTCATCCATGTCCTCATCACAAGTCATAAAATAGTAATTTATATCTCTGATAAATGCTGTACAATCCATGGTAATATTAACGATCATATTCTCATATAACTCTCTTACAATCAATCTGATGCAGAAGAAGAGATTCCATTCCTAATCCATTCTCTTCTGATATCGACTACACACACATATATATATATATATATATATATATATATATATATATATATATATATAAATATTACATTTTATTGATATTTTCAACTGCTCATTTTTGAACCTTATGTTCAAGTTAATCTTAAGGTGCTTTTGACCGATTCTGGCATCCGGACTGCTTTACTAACTCCGGAAATTCGTCCCTCCAACATACTTCCTCATCATCCAGTCCTATCTCACTGACACATCCTTCAAAATAAATCACAATAGTTCCTATTATCCCTTTTTGTTCAGTCCGCTGGCGTCCCACAAGGCAGTATCCTCGGACCCATTCTCTTCAGCGTCTTTACAGCTGACATCCCAACCAATCCTAACACTTTCCTTTCCACGTATGCTGATGACACTTGTGTGTTATCAGTCAATAACGACCGAACTATCGCCTCTCAAACCCTACAATCCCACATAAGAGACCTCCAGATATGGTGTCAGAATTGGAGAATGAAAGTAAATTCAGACAAATCCCACCAAATTACCTTTACCCTCCG
This sequence comes from Piezodorus guildinii, assembly GCA_023052935.1. Taxonomy (NCBI): domain Eukaryota; kingdom Metazoa; phylum Arthropoda; class Insecta; order Hemiptera; family Pentatomidae; genus Piezodorus; species Piezodorus guildinii. The sequence goes on along the minus strand of CM041294.1, from coordinate 72,387,488 downwards.
TCGTAAACCAATGACATCCTGTCCTACTGTATCCTTTAATAATATTCCGCTTGTCCCGGCTGAACAGATCCACTACCTAGGTCTCCTCCTTGACAAACGTCTCACATGGAATCCGCACACAAGACTGAAACGACAAGAAACTGCTCGCCGATTTCGATTACTTCAACACTAACTTGACAAACGCTCTAACCTCCCACTTTACTACAAAAGACTCCTCATGACTATCATCAGGCCTATATGGACTTACGGAGTTGAGCTTTGGGGCTCGACTAAACCATCGAATTCTTTCCGTATCCAATCCTTACAATCCAAAATCCTTCGTAAAATCCTCAACGCTCCTTACTTTGTCACAAATAAAATCATCAATAAAGACCTAAATGTTCCATATTTTGCTGATTTGGCCCGAACTAGATATCAATCCTTCTATGACAAACTCCATTCCCACCCCAACTCACTAGTTTTTTGTCCTTGCTTCCTCTTCGATTCCTGATAATCCTCCGAGGCGTCTGAAAAGAAGATGGTCTCAAGACCTTCTTGTTCAAAATAGTTACTGGAGTGCTTCCATTGGGTTGCTACTCTACATGTCTGTCTCATCTGATTTTTCTTTTAGCATATTTACTTCTTGTAATATAAATTACAGTTGTAAATTTCAATAAATAAATATTAAAAAAAAAAAAAAAAAATCTTAAGGTACGTTTATGTTTTATTGACTCTAGTTTTGGTTAAATATTCAAAGAAAATTACTTTAAATTTTGTCGTTCTGTCATTAAAAGACGGTAAATAAATAGCTAATTGTTAAACACATATTTTACATTATTTCTAGTCGAAATTGAACCCTTGGTTCGGTTAGACATTCTTAGTGCTTAACTTACCTTACTTATGGGGTACATAGAGCAAACTTCACTTCCTGAATTTAAAAGCTACAGCTATTTAAATTCAGCTTCTTAAAAAAAAATGACTAGGGACACTTTTCCTAAGGGATATGTAGATATTACGAATCCACCTGGCCGGTTGAAAACTCATTGAGGCTTATCATTCAGGAACTATATCCGTTTAAGTGAAAAATTGCGTAAGCTTTGCGCTTTACCCGATTTTTTTTTTTTGTTTATTTAAACATTTTATTGATATTTACACCTTTATATATAATAAATACAATACTGAAGGAATTAGTCCGGGTGGCGGTCATTAAATGAAACAACTGAATAGTTTCAACTATTTTATTGTTTGCAAACGTTTCGACCCCCATTGTGGGTCATCATCAGGGCTAAAAAGATACAAAAATGATACATTTAATATAAGATTAAAAATACTATTTAAAAACAAATAACTATTGCGCTAGAGAATGTAAATATTATAACATAAAAGGAACTAGATGTGTAAAGAAATCAATTAATTAAATTACAATCATAAAGGTATACTAATGAGAGCTATACAGATCAGATAATGACTAAAGATAATGTACAAATATATAAGAAAAAATTACATAAAATAAAAAACATTAAAAAAATGGAGTACAGTGGAGATACGTACCGTCTGGTAGGCGAGTGGAAACTAGGTACAATTTGGTAATAAGGAATATAGGCAGGTAGATAGGAAAGTACGTACAAAAGGTTGGGTAAAATGGAAAATACGTACCACATTTCTAGACGGGATCTGACAACAATGAATAAAATTGTAATATTAACATAAAAGGAAGTGTTCAGATTAAACCTACAATATTAATAACATCATAACGGTAATAGAAGATGTTTTAACAAGATTGTTGAAGTAAAAACAATATAATACAATAGTAAGAATAATAATGTATAAACTATATGTAGTAAAACTGACTACCTCCCAACCAACGTTTTTATAATTATTGTACATATATTAAAACAGTAAAATTAACCAAGTGAAAATATTATGAGAAAAAATAATAATAAGTAACAATCATTGACAGATCATATAGTTGATAAAAAAAAGTAAAATAATTACAAATAGGAATAAAAATGAATTGTAAAACCATTAAGAATTTATTAAGTGCAGAAACAAATGAAATAGATACATATATAAAATAAATTTATACATAAATAAGTAAAAATAAACCAATAAATAAACAAAATGTATACAGTGGGATGGACATGGGAAGCTGTATTACTTAAGAGAATTTAATATATGGCTATAGGTGGAGGAGATGCATTGTTTATCAGTTTTATGATTGACAGGATTAGATTGGAGATGGATGTGGACGGATTCAGCGATGAGTCTTTTTTTTATGGTTGGGAACAGAATCTAAAATGGAACAATCTTGAAAGTTAAATGAATGATTAAAAGTTATGGAGTGTTCGGAGAGTTTTGAGGCTAGAAGGTTTCGAGAGGATACGGAGGATTTATGTTGGGATATGCGGGTTTTTAAGTAGTTTTTGGTTTCACCCACATAGGACACATCGCAATCTAAACAAGGTATTTTATAAACAATATTTGAGCGGTATAGAGGATTTATCGGGTCTTTAGTATTAGTGAAAAGGTGGAAAAGTTTGTTCTGGGTCCTCAATCCTAGCTTTAGGGAGGGTAAAGAAGATTTAAAGGATTTTTTAATATTTTCAGACAGGTGTGGAATATACGGTAGGGATCTATATTGAAATATTGTGGATGAATTTTGGTCTTGTATTGTAGGGAGAGTAACGGTCGTTTTTACGTTATTGTATGAGTTTATGAGTTTTTTAATGATATTAAGTGGGAAGCTGTTTAAGGTAAGGATCTTTTTAATGCGCTGGATATTGGTAGGATGGTACAGTGGATCAGATAAGGAAAGGCAACGGTGGACGAGATTTTGGGTAACATTAATTTTTTGATGGTATGGTTGCTGGGAGAAGAAATTGAGGAGTCTACTGGAATAGGTGGATTTTGTATACCAATCAGTGGAAATAGAACCGTCCGTATTTCTTATTATCTTATTTATTAAGATTAATAAATAAGATAAGATCTTATTAAGTCTAGAAAGGGAATTTTTTAGTTATTTTCTTTTTCTACTGTAAAACGAAGGCGTGGATCGTAGGAATTAAAGGATTTAAGGATATCTGGTATTTTTTCAGGGTTTATTAATAGGAGGAGGTCGTCAACATATTTCTTAATGAAAAAGATATCGTTTTTATAAATTTTGGTTGTGGAATCCAGGAGGTCATTGAGAAAAATATTGACAAAGTTCTCCATTTAGTTAAAAAACACTGGACCTGAGGAATTAGATGGTTAAGTAGAGCCCCAAACCTCGATTCCATATGTCCATATGTGCCTGACTTAGTAACATAAATGAGCTTTTTATTATAAATTTGTAGTTTTGAACGTTTGTAGAAATTTAAGTGTTGTATTAGTCTCGTTTTTCAAGATGGAGTCATAGGTATCGGATTTGTTCAACAGGTCAGCTTCATATGGCACGAGACGAGCAAAATCTAATTCATCAGTTCCTTCGTTCTATTAGTTTTACCTACACAATAGAGTTCAAGAAATTCAAGAAGATCCCCTGGCCAAAGGTGAGGTAGAGAAGAGGAGAGAAAGTTCAAATCACCATTTCAAAGCTAGAGACAGAATCTCTTAGATGAGGAAGATGGTTAGGGATGCGGTCATCATTTCTGAACACATGAAACACACATTAAAAAGTAGTACTTATTTTAATTGTGTGCTAAGGTTTCGGCCGACATTGTGGGCCTTCATTAGGGTGACTGAGACGGTGTCTAAAGAAGTAAAGTGACACAATGTAGGTCGAAACGTCGGCACAAAAAAAAGAATAAGTACTACTTTTTAATATATGTTTCTTTCTGATGACCGCAACCCCCGCCACTTCCTCGTCGAATATTTTCTACGGTCGCATAAACTACATCATTATATTTTATTTAGGTATTCATGGATTATTAGTTTTTCATGATTTATTGATTAAAATAGGTGTTGCCAATATTGTGACCTGCAGTGTAGATACAGCTGATTGTCATTTTGAGGACTATTAATTAATCAAATGAACCAACAATGTTATTCCGAACATATCGGACCATCTCATTGAAAACCATATGTTGTATCATCGAAAATAATGTTCCAGCGTTCATGATGTTTCCATCGACACGGAGTTACAAAAGAGCCGGCTAAGAACAATGGGACTTATGTTCCCCGAGATATAGTCGGCATTTATTTATCGCTCCGGCGGCCCTGGCGATAAATCAGAGGAACGTCGGCCCGAACAGCGGAGCCCTGCACTCGACAAAGTTCAGGCGACTTATAGATTCATCACGACCCGTCAGCCGGCGCACGATCCTGGCTTTTCATGCCCGAGGTGTGCCTCTTCTGGATAACTTACACAACTAGGCGTTTGTTAACTTTTGTATTTACATGGAGAGGATTCCTATTGCCGAGTCGGGACCGCTCTGATTGAATTGTAAATATCCTCCAGGCCTCAGGGAATCACAAGTGGGTTCGCTTCTCTCAGCCGGAGTCATTAAATTGGACTTTATCCCGCGGCATATCTACCGCATCAATGGAAGGGTCATTAATCAATGAAGAGGAGGTAATGCTTGATTTAATGATGATTTCGAAATCCGACTTTCAATTGCAGCACACTATCGCTTTAAATAATAGTTCAATAGTTGAACAGTTAACTTGGACTGTAATGTCCCTGATCATATTAAAGTAATTGATTTATTTCTACTACAATAGCCTTTTTACTTCCTATTTAAATCGGTTTTTATGACAAAATACAACGCACCAATAGATAAAATAGCAACCACCAGTATATGTCATTGGAAGAACTGAACTGCAAACGTTGTGGATGAGACTTTCGCTGGTTTTCACTGACCTGAAATAATACCACCTTGGAAAGGTTATTCTTATGCCTGACATGATTAAATTCTTTGGTGTTTTTAAGGGCAATACATATTTTGTCTTTTATAAGTGGTTTGAAATGTGTGTATTTTTTATTTACGAAAATATTATGGGGCACCTGTAGTGTAATGGTTAGGTTAATAGCCGTCAATGCCTAAGGTCATTGGTTAGAATCGGGCAGGATGGTCCTAGACATTTTTAAAAGAATTATAAGTACTTAGTTATAAATAAATACAATTTTGGTTTCGCTTTTGTTATGCCAGGTATTACTTAGAGATCCATATTGTAATTAAACCTAGATAAGCGAAATTTCCATGAATTCCTCTGTAGCGTCATCCGATTAGCCACAATATCATAGAGTGACGTTAAATAAGTAAACAAGACAAAAAAAAATATGTTCTAAACCAAATTTATTATAATTTATAAGTGAAAAAGAAAATAAACAAATTAGACATCTTAACCATTCTTATATTGTAAGCCAAAGTTAAAGTAAAACTTTGGAAATAGAATAGAATAGAAAAAGATATTTATTCTGAGACAAGGTCCCTTAAGAACAATTCATATGTACAATTAATATATAATATATATAATGTGTCTGGCTACAAGACCAAAGGAATATAATTATTTCTTATTCACAATGATACATAAAGAAAAGAAAGGATATAATAAAACAAAACAGTAAAATAAATAAATATTAACTTCTGGTGCGTTAAACAAAACTAAACATTGAAATTGATTCATAATTGATTGATATAAAAATATGAACAATAAATAACAAATTTTCTTTTTGATTTGAATATCTTATTGAGCGTCTGTTTGGGATGATAGTAGGTACTGGAATAGCTGGGACTTGAATGATGGTAGGGAAGAAGCATGGCGGATATGAGTCGGTAAGGAATTCCAGAGAGTAGTGGAGCGGACAATAAAGGAATGATCAAAAGTTGTTGTTCTATGGGTAGGAATATAAAGGTCGGAATGGCGCGATCTTCTTTGGAGAGAGTGGACTGACGATTTAAATTGCAGAAGTCTGTAGATATATATGGAGGTAGCTGGGAGATGATTGTTAGGTAAAGATATGATCCTAAGAAATATTGTCTTCGAATAAGAGGAAGGAGCCACTTTAACTCATTGTATAAATGGGTCACATGAGACCTCTTCGGTGTACCAAGGACAAATCTTAAAAATATATTCATAATTCGCTTTAGCCTGTCCTCGAGCACAGCCAAAAGGCCACCATATACCATACAGCAATAGTCAAAGTGGGGGAAAATAAATGAGGATACAAGGAGCTTACGGGTAGACAGTGGAAGAAGATGACGGGAGCGATGGAAAAATTTGAGGGTACGTATTGTACGTATCTTCGGGAGATTTGGGCAATATGGGGTTTCCAGGAAGGGGTTTGGTCGATGGCAATACCTAGGTTTTTGACAGAGGAAGTGAAGGTAATTGAGTGATCATTTAGGGTTAGACTCGGAAAAGCAGTATGTGATCTGAGGAGGGGATTGGAACCTATAACAATCGCCTGAGGTTTTATAGCATTTAGACTTAGTTTATTCAAAGTTGCCCAGGCACAGATTCTGTCCAGGTCTTCCTAAATATAGGCGAATGATATTAGAGACTCGAAGGGAGGAAAGGATAGGTAGATCTGGAAATCATCAGCATATAAATGTTACAGACCATTCAATGTTTCATCAATGAAAATTCATTTTTATCATAGCCTTTAATACTTCTGCAAGCCTGCTAGGAATCTGATTGCTGGTCAGCGAATCTAAGGGACTTCAAAGGGAAAATTCACAGATCATCCCTACATCTGCCACAAATAGGACGTTAATGAGAACCGCTGGAGGCGGTTTAATAGTTCTTAAGAGTAACGGAATTATTATTGGGCGATATTTTTTTTTTAAATATTCAAAATTAGTATATGCTCTTTGAATTTGAAATCAGTCAAAATACAGTATATTATTTTTTCGTTACCATATCAATAGTAGTTAAGGGCCCTTCATAAATTTTGAGTAAAACAGATTCTATAAATATGATTATTTTTTTCATATTTATTGATATTTACAACTGTATTAAATAAAAATACATCTTTTAAATGTGATGGTAATATATAAAACTGTCATGAAATACATATAGAGATACTACCCAGAAGCAGCACTCTAAAAATATTCTAAACTAGAAGGTCCCGGGGCCATTTCCTTTTCAGAAGCCTCGGAGGATTATCCGGAATTGATGAGGTAGAAAGGATTGAAACTAGTGGGTTATAGTGAGAATGGAGTTTGTCATGAAAGGATTGATACCTGGTCCGAGCCAAATCAGTAACATAGGGAACATTAAGGTCTTTTTGTCTAAGTTTGTTTTGTTTTTTATTTATTTAACGTCACTTTATGCTAATCGGACGATGCTACAGTAGGAGTCCTAAATTTTGACTTCCCAGGTTTTATTAAGATAGGGGTCTTTTACGAGTACCTGACATCGCACAGGCTCGGGACAACCTAATAACGTCCCATCCGAAGGACGGCATAACTAAGATTTTTTACTCCCATTAAAAAATGCTCGGACCACCTGCGGGTTTGAACCCGTGACCTTTTGCATAGGAGGCTGTTACGATAACCATCCAGCTACAAGTGATCCCTATGGATAAGTTTATTCGTGACAAAGTATGGAGCGTTGAGGATTTTACGAAGGATTTTGGATTGTAAGAATCGGATGCGGGAAGAATTTGATGGTTTAGTAGAGCTCCAAAGCGCTACTCCGTAAGTCCAGATTGGTCTTATAATAGTCATGTAGATGAGCCTTTTGTAGTTCAGAGGAAGGTTTGCTCGTTTGTCTAGTAAGTGTTGAACTAGCCTAAAGCGGCGAGCAGTTTCTTGTCGTTTTAGTCGTGTATGTGGATTCCAAGTTAGTCGTTTGTCAAGAAGAAGTCCTAGGTATCGGATCTGTTCAACAGGAAATAGTTGAGTGTTATTAAAGGATACTGTAGGGCAGGAAGTCAAAGGTTTACGGCAAAGGGTAAAGGTTATTTGATGGGATTTATTTTTATTCTCCAGTTCTGACACCATCCTTCTAGGTCTTTGATGTGGGCTTGAAGGGTATTTGAGGCAACGAATGAATCTTTCTGAACTGATATCACGCAGGTGTCATCAGCATAGGTAGATAAAAAAGTGTAAGGATTGGTTGGGATATCAGCTGTATATACTGTGTAAAGAATGGGTCCTAGGATACTGTCTTGAGGAACACCAGCAGATTGAGAAAAAATTGAGGAATAGGAACTATTGTGATTTATTTTGAAAGATCTATAAGTGAGGTAGGACTGGATAATAAGAAAATAGGTAGAAGGTAGAAATAGATGGAGCTTATAAAGCAATCCCGGGTGCCAGACTCGGTTAAAGGCCTGTTTTACGTCGAGAAAGGCTCCCGTGCAGTACAATCCGCGCTCCAATGCAGAGAAGACAACGTCCACCACACGATGACATTGCTGGATAGTGGAGTAAGATGTACGGAAACCGAATTGATGATCTGGAATAAAATGATGGGAATTAAGGATTGGGTATATACGTTTCAGAAGGAGTTTTTCTAGAATTTTACCTATAATACATAAAAGATATTGGGTCGGTAGGAGAATGGATGTTTGAGCGGCTTTTGGTGCATGGTTTGAATTGAGTATTTCAGGATGAGGATTGTATATTTTAGAGAGGTGCTGAGCAAATATCTGGGATTTTTCTTCGTGTCCAGGTTCGGGTTTAATTAAGGAGTGGATGGTTGAAATCTTTAAACTTGAGGATTTTTTTAGTAATCGTCCATAGTGGTTTGTCAGTAATAGTAAGCTTTTCCGTCAAGTTTTGTATTTTTCAGTTCTGATTTTAGTTTGCTAGTTAGTTGGGTTATGTTGGGTATCTGGTCCTGTGCCACTTCGATCTTGCTTTTCGCTTTTCTCTTAAAGATCTGAATGTGCTGTGGTAGGTTACTTTTCTGAGGTTTACTAGGTTTGGTGTTTGTTGTTTTGTCTATTATGGTGCTACTAATTGAGTCAGTAAGTTTTTCTATGGTTAGATCAATATCTTGTTTTGTCTTTAGTGGAAGTTTTAAGTCTAGTTTATTTGCCAAGTTATATCGAAATTTGTCCCAGTTTACACATCCTGTAATTAATGTAAGAGAAGAGGGTTTAGGAACAAAGTTTGAATGCAAAGAAAGCAGAACAGGACTGTGGTCAGTCAGATGAACGGTCATTCAGGGTTTTGATTTCGGCTTGGGAAGTGGGGATCTGAGAGGTAACAAATATATCTACGATATCAGGGTGTTTTTTAAGAGATGTAGGCCAGTATGTGGGATTTGTAGGAGCAAGGATGGAATAACAATTTGAGTTTGTGACATTTGAAAGGATCTACCACGGGAGTTGGATGTTCGACAACCTCATCGTTGGTGTTTAGCGTTGTAATTACCTCCAGCAACGAAGCGCGGCCGAAGAGATCGAAATAAGGAATTAAAAGCTATAGGAAATAGTGTTACCAGGAGGACAGTACACAGCTGAGAGTGTGAGATGGAAAGGACAGTTAAAATTATTACAGAAGAGGATTGTATAGCGTCAGATGAAGTAGTAGGAAAATAGGGAATGTCGGAAGGGATTTATGGATAAGAATGCATGATCCAGCTGGGCAGTGTTGTCTCGGTGATCTGTTCTATAAGTGATGTAGTCACGTATGTAAAATTTTGATCGTTGAGTGAAATGAGTATCAGTTATTAATGCAATATGTATATGATTGTCATGAAGGAGTATGCGTGTTCGTCTCGGTAAATATAAATAAAATTAACTGCAAGCATAAGTGTTGACTTGAAAATGGGTTCAAAACGTTATCAGTTTTATAAGAATATGTGAAATAATAATGAATTTTTTTTATTAAAAAGCCTGGATTATATTGGAAATAATAATAATATCCTTGAGTTAATTTTTTCTTGAAAACATAATTACATATAATCTGAATGTACAATAATAAGAATTCACACAAATAATTAAGAAAAAATGTGAGAAAGTTATAAGCCAATAATCGAATTTTAAGTAGTTATGTAAATAAATTCTGTATGTTACGCAATTCGACATTCTTGGGAAATTGAGTTTTACGAAATGAGTTAATGTTTTTTACATTTACCAGATCTTTCGAATTAATTAATTATATTTCTTACGGAATCAATTATGGAACCTATAATTAGGAGGTTGGTGAGGTAAGAAGGCCGAGAGGCGTGAGGTTTTGATGCGGATACCGTGCGAAGTGAATGGGCAATTTGAGCGTTAGTTAGTGATCGATCTTATCTTCTACCTCGGCTAATTGGGGGCCTGTCGTTGGTGGCCCAACTCTCTTCGGTATTTTAAATATATTACCTTTCCTAGGAGATAGGAGATTGTGATGATGTATCGCTCTGTCGAAACGCAATTGCTGGATTCGGAGTTGTCGAAAAATACTTCAGATAAGAGTAGGTATGAGTATAGAGGGGTCACCTGTAGTGTAGTGTCTAGAATGACAGCCTTTTATGGCCAAGTGCCAAGCGGATTGAAACTTGGCAGGTGGCCCTAAGATTTTTTGCGTAAGATAAAGCCTAAGAGTAAAAGAATTCTTAGTTTTGCCGTCCTTCGAAGGGGATGTAAAAAAGGTGGTCCTGAGCCCAGGCGATGTCAGGTACTCGTTAAAAATACCTACCCTAATTAAACCTAGATGAAAAAAAAAAAAAAAAAAGATGGTTACTACTATAGCATCGTTCGATTAGCCACAGCAACATAAATTGACGTTAAATTATATTCAGAATGTATAGTCGACTATTATAGGTGGAATAATCAGGAGTCAGTATTTTTCTAAATATTTTAATTTTTCGACGTTTCGGCTCAAGCTTGTGAACCATCAGCATTACTGAGCCATGTCCAAGCATAAACTGCAGTTAAATTTTCTTCGGCTAATCACTGGACCATCTTTATTGTACCCTTATAGTATATCTTGATGTAATTGGTAGAATCTTTTATTTAAATTTTGAACAGTGCGTAAATGAATATGACAAATATCCACGTGATGTAATTTACATGTCATATTGGATTGTTTGTAAAAATAATGTAAGATTTTTATTTTAAAAAATAAAAGAAGGATTTAAAACTTTTTTATTTATTTAAAATGGTCATTACTACAATCAATACATTTCTGTCAGTATTTTGACAATTTTTCCATTCCCTCAATATACAATTTTCCATTTTTAGAACTGATAAACTCAAAAAACGCGTATTTTTAATTCCATTTGTCCACTAATTTATTTGTTACATGGTGTCTTAAAACATGATAATCTACTGGTGATAGGTTTTGAGAGTATGGCGGATGTCCCAGAGTCTTATGTCCAATGCTCCAACAGCTTCTGTTATGTCACACGTGAGACTTGTAGCCGAGCGTTATCATGAAAAAAATATAACACTTCTGGTTGACCAAACATGACTTTATTATAGAAAATATCTAATGCATTGCATTAATTTTGGTACAATACCATTCCGCATTGATGGTTTCTTTAAGATTTAAGAAGCTTTAGTATATCGAATAAAATGAAGTACATAAAAAAGCAACCATCACGAGCATAAAGCTGATGTGACGTTAAATGAACAATAACACTTCAGGAAATGGACACTTTTGGCTTTCATTAATTTTCAGATGTTACGCAAAGTAGTGTGTTAATCCAAATACTGTTTTGCTCAATACCGCTGATATTGTACAGAATGATTAAATTAAAAAACATAAAGAGTTCGAATAAAAGAATAATGAAGAAATGCTAAATTATAATTCAATAAATATGAATAAGATATATATTTTTTTTTATACGTTTTAAGAACACTTCAAATTTAAATTATGATTTTTTGCACTAAGAAGATGTGCCAACTTTTCCATTTCTTTTTTTTTTTTTAACCTCAACAAGATTTAGCCTTATAACAGAAGGGAAGCTCTTCCAATTTTATGTTGCAACTTATCATAAATTTTCATTAAAGTGCTGCCAAGGATTAAGCGGAGACAATTTACGAGGGACTTAAGACCTCCCTAAATCAAGCCCCTGCTATATTAACTTGCCGCACATTTTATTTCCCCACTTCTCCTGTCACACGTTCAGTTAATTCTCTAGAACGTAGCAAATTTACTGTTGGCTATATAGCTGTTTGTGGCGAGGGAGGAGTGTCTTGTACTAGAACTTCATTCAGTGTAAACAGCAGTAATCAACATCAGCCTTGCGAAATAAATTTTCCAACAACTCATTACCCAAGTTTATTCTTTCCTCTTATTCAAAATGGAAAAAAAAAAAAAATAGATAAATAAAAAAGCCGGTGAGTGGTCGTGCTACACACGACTTTCACAAACCTATGTTAAAACCAATTCAAGAATTTTTAAATACAGTTGGGGAAATCAGCTGTTGCGATAGATGATAACAATCATACGTTACTTCGTCTCTCAGATTTTTGCTTTTTTCAGTAGGAATTCACTTGAATTTAGTCTGGAAAACATCACTAGACTTCAGGTAAACCAAGCAGTGAATATTGTAGAAATGTCGGTAAGCAAAGTTAAAATTTAGTTTGTACAATCACGAAAAAGTGAAAGGAGGAGACACTGATCAGCTGATTGCCCTGGCTCGGCAATCTCGGGCTTGCTTTTCTTTTTTTTTTACTTATCTTTCTTTTTCTTTTTTTTCCTTCTTATTCATATTTCATTATTTATTTATTATCATCTTTCTTTTTAATCAATGAGATATTTTCATCAAGTTATTCCTCAAAGGCTACAAGTAAAAGATCTAGATCTGCAGGTTCAAACTCGTCTTCCACAAAACAGAGACCTCGCTGGAAAACAATAAAAAAATGAATCCACCAGCGGTCGCTTTAGCTACTTCATTAGGGTCTGAACCACAGCCGAGCACATCATCACAAGAAATAACTGATGAATCGCCGTTTTTTACACCAAACCCATTTCAGATCCTCCAAAATGAAAAAGAAACCATGGAATCCTTCCTATACCCAGAGAACCACAACCTCCCCCAATATTTGTAGAAAATATTAAAAATTTCTAACTACTGTGTGCGCATTTAAACAAAGTAACTGTTAGTAGTCATTCTTGTATAAGTAGAACCAGTGATACTAAAATATCCCCGACTACCGCCAAAACCTACAGAAAAATAGTAAAATATCTGACTGAGACCAAAGCAGATTTTCCTACCTATCAGTTACGCCAGGAGAAGCTTTAGGGTTGTAATTAGAAACCTACACCCTTTGACACAGCTATCAAAGAAGAACTGACGGAGATAGGCTATAAAGTGCGGCCAGTCACAAATGTTTTAAATAGATAAAATTCCTCTGCCTTATTATTCGTGGACTTGGAACCATCAGCAGGAGTTGAAAAAATGTATGCCCTCAATAAATTGTACTATACTAGTGTAAGAGTTGAGAAACCTTACACTAAGAAAGAAATAGTTCAGTGCCATAATTGTCAGGCATGTGGTCATACCAGAACTTATTGTCACCACATACCACGCTGTGTGAAATGCGGTAAACAACATAAATCAGAAGAATGAAAAAGATCAAGATTAACACCCGCTGTATGTGCTCTATGCCACAAGGACCGCCCGGCTAATTACAAGGAACGTCAAATCTACAAGAACCTCAAAAGCAGATACCAAAAACCTCAGGATCTGGATGAAACAGATGAACCGATCAGAAGCAGAAGAAAACTTTCAGAACTAATTGATTCCATTGGAACATTTGCCCATTTACTTGGGGGTGGGAACTAGAACAAAGAGGCCGAGGCCCTGCCTGAACAACGCCCAATTCAAAATCCTCAACCCGTTCCACAACCACCTATTCCTCTAAATTTACCCAACCCTCAAAACCCTCATCCGCATCGAATTTCTCATATTCCTCCTTTATCAAACGTCTCAGACCTTACAAGTTTGATGACATCCTTCATCACTGAAATGAAATCCCTCGTTATGCCGCTAATAGCACTACTTACTAATCTCGTATCAAATTTAATCCCTTCCTTAAGTAATCCTTAAATGACTTCACCTAACTCCTTATCCATTCTTCTTTGGAATGCGAATGGTGTTAGAAATCACACTGACGAATTTACAGCTTTATTGCCAGACAAAAACGTAGATGTAGCACTAATTACTGAAACTAGACTAACCACTAAAAAGTTCATCAAAATACCTCAATACGTAACATACCGTACGGACCACCCAGACGGAAAAGCCCATGCCGGTACTGCTGTCATTGTGCACCAGTCCCTCTTCAGCCACCTACTCCCAGTTCCCTCCTATGATTTCCCTCAGTGCAACGCCATAGTAATCAAGACTTTTTCCTTTCCGATCACCCTCGCATAAGCGTACTGCCCTCCTAAACATTCCATCTCCAACATTCTATTTGAATCCTTCCTGAATTCCCTTAGGAAACCACTTCATTCTGGGTGCAGACTTGAACGCTAAGAACCAACAATGGGGCTCGAGATCCACGAATCGTCGTGGCCGGAATTTACAATCTGCACTCAACTCTAGACGTTTCAACCTCCTACCTTCTAATTCCCCAACCTACTGGTTAACTGATCCTAACAGTAATCCTGACATCCTTGACTTCTTCATTCTAAACATGTCGGTTGCCCGCCTTGATGAACTATCCTCTGACCATAGTCCATTGATCCTTAAAGTATCCCTAACTCTTATTCCTAAAACCATCCCACCTTCATTTATCAGAGGACCAGTCAACTGGGGCCTTTTTCGCCAAATCCTGACCAATGATATTGACCTAAGAGTGATCCTCAAAACTTGACGATGCCGTATACTCCTTCACCACCGCTGTTTAGCAAGCTGTTTGGACTGCCTCCTTTCCCAAGCACTCCCAAATAAGTCATTACCAAAATCATTTACCACAACACCTCATAGACCTCATCCGTACCAAACGCCGATCCAGATCCTTATGACAACGCACCCGCCACCCCACAGATCGCCGCTCCTATAACGTTTATTGTAGACAATTAAAGAGGGAGCTGGCGGCCTTCCGTTTCCAATCCTTTAGTTTTTTCCCTTCTTCTTTCTCTGCTCGTGATAATTCCCTGAGGAATTTCAGCCAGAAAATTCTAAAATCCCACCATATTTCCCATTTCCTCCGTTGTAGTAATGGTTCCTGGGCTGCGTCTGATGAAGACAAAGCCGAGGAACTTGTCAAATACCTTTCCGAAGTTTTCACACCTTATCCAGAATCCCATTCAAACCACACTGCAGTAGTGTAAGAGTTCCTTCAGTCTCCAATCCAACTTTCATTACCTCCTAAAGCAGTTAATCCCTCTGAGATCAAATATTTTTTCCGAAAACTTACAATCCGTAAGTCTCGTGGATACGATCTCCTCACTCCTCAGATCCTCAGACAGCTTCCATCTAAAGCCATTACATTCCTTACCTATAGTTACAACTGCATCCTACGCACCACCTATTTTCCTCTCCTATGAAAACATTCCACTATAATTCTCATCCTAAAACCAGGCAAACCTCCTAACACTACGACATGGTATAGACCGATTAGCCTACTCAAAATTCTTTCAAATATCATGTAAAAAATCCTCCTCAAATGTTATTACCTTTATTAGAATCCCGCACTATTCCTTTTCATCAGTATGGATTCCGTTCCCAACATTCAATTGTTCAGCAAGGGCTCCGAGTTTTTGATCATATTTCCTCTACCCTTGAGAACAAGGAGTACTGCTCGGGTGCATTTCTGGACATACTTCAAGCAAGTACTTGACCGGGTGTGGCACCAGGGATTATTCTTCAAGCTCGAAAACCATTTACCCCAATCCTTATACCTAGGCCTCCGATCCTATCCATCAAACCGCTCCTTCCGAGTTCGCTGTGGTACAGAATAATCTAAGTATTATCCAGTCGAATCTGGTGTTCCTCAAGGCAGCGTCCTTGGTCCTATCCTCTACAACATACGAGTATACACGGCTGATATTCCTTTTTGCCCTAATACCTTCCTTGCAACGTACGCTGATGACACAGCCATCCTATCCTCTCACTTAGATCCCGAAATTGCATCCATAGGCCTCAAAACGCACCTTTCTCAAGTTGAAGATTGGTGGTGGTCACCCTACCCTCCGAAACTAACAGAATAAATAATATTCCGCCACGGCCGGATTCGAACCGAAGACCCAGAGAACAGTAGACTAGTGCTCTATCCACCGAGCTCATAAGGGAATTATGGAAAAGGAGGAAGTTGAGGAAGAAAATCTGAACATGAAATTCGCGTGGTCTTTAAGGCCTTCTTGCGCTGAGGTTCTGAAATCAACATTTTAAACTGTAAATAAACAAGTTTTATTAAAATAAATTAAAATATTTCTTCCAATAAAAAAAAAAATTATAAAAAATTACTTTTAAAAATTTTCCTTTTTTTAAAATTTTAACTTTTAAATTACAATTTCAATTTTTAATTTACATTTAATAAGACGTATTTCCTCCTCCGGCTTGAACAGCTGCTTCCACCGGTCGTGGGATACTTGTAAAAAGGCTTGGAAGAAAATCTTGGGGTACATTGTCCCTCTCCTCCAATGCAGCTGTCTTCAGCTTTTCAAGGGTAGAAGGAGATGTTTCTCGTGACCGAACCTTTCTTTTGAGATAATCACAAACGTGATCGACTGGGTTAAGGTCAGAACTGCTTGCTGGCCAATCAATGTTGCGAGTATTTGTGGTGTTCAGGTTTTCAGAAACACATCTTGCCTTGTAAGGACGAGGCATGAGCATGAGCAATGATTCAGAGCCTATGACTGGCATAAAATGCACTACATGATCTTGAAGAATCATTTTGCATACCTCGAAGCATTTAAAGCCCCTCCATGGATCGGCACTAAATCGGTGCGCGCCTCCCAAGATATGCCACCCCAGAATATGATAGAACTCTCCTCCGAATGACTCAGTTTTCAATGTGCAGCACTGACTACACAGTTTTTCAGGCCTTCTCCAAACTCTTTCACCGCCACCTGCGCTGTTAAGGCCCGCTCATGGCTCATCAGTAAATACAACTTTTTCCATTCCTCCACAGCCCAAGATTAATACTCCCTTAACCTTTTTACACGGTGTTCTGCGGTGAGAATAGGACCTTCCACTGGCCTTCTTGGCCATAGATTTGACTCTCTCAGTCTTCTATTAACCGTTGACTCTGAGATTGATAACCATTGAACATTAGCGATCAAGTTTTTAATGGAAGACGCAGTACAATAACTTTACCGAAATTATTTTAATGGAGCGGTCATCTATGGGGTTAGTAAACCTGGGACTCCCTGACGTTGTTCGTCTCCAATGACTAACAGTCTCCCTATACCTTTTTATGGTCCTTGAATGCCAAGGCGAATCGCAATGTAACGTAATGATTTGCCTTCTTCGTGGTGAGTGATGATTCTGACCGAATCATCGTGACTTAAATGATTCATTGTGAATAAAATTAATTGTTTTTACTAAACCTAATGCAAAAGCAAGGCAAACGAAAGATAAACGTGGACTGAAAGAAAATTTGAAATGAATGAAACAAAATTCCATTTTTGTTGGTAAAAAGTGAATAAAAATAGTATTTCTAATCCCTGACATCTCTCATTTAATAAATAATATTAATATAAATATAAACAATGTCTGGATTAAGGTCCAAACCAAGAAAATCTCGAGAATTATGGGGTTGCAATACTTTTGAAGTAAATATATATATATATATATATATATATATATATATATATATATATATGTATGTATGCGTGTGTGTGTAAGAAAAAAAAATTTAAAATAAGAGAGCAACTATGTGTGTACTGTGTTATTATTATTATTATTATTTTTAATTCGGTTTTTTTAAGTTAATACTGCTTATTAAATCAATTCTGTTGCTTCCTTTTAAATAAATTAGTGGATAAGCACACAGTCCCCTGAAATATTTATAAGGAATCGGAAATGCCGTGCAAAAGGTGCTTTACCGTTAAGTATACAAAGGCTATTTAATTATTTCCACAGAGCAGCAACATGTAGATTAGGTGTTAAATATTCAAGAAAATGTTCCTATGAAATAAAAATAGAAAAGTAATGTTTTTTTTAAATGTATTCCTTTTTTTTAACATTTATTACCAGATCACGCTGTGCATCATGAAATAGCTAACGCTGAGCTAAACATAAATCACTTTAATTGACCAGGTACAAGTTTATTTCTGTACAGACTTATGTAACCATAGGATAAAAAAATAAGATTGAACGAATAGCATCTCTATTGGAATAGTTTATTAATTGATTTGTATTACTACGCAGTTGAAGTGAACTACCTGAAATCTAATAATCTTCAATTCTTAACTCTACGGTGTTTAATATTTAAATGAATATCAAACTTATCGAGGGCTCATTTTTACTCTATACTAATAATTGAAAAATATTTATATGAAATTCCTAGATTAATCAATGTGTTTTCAGATAAATGATACGTGTTTCCTATAGTATAATAAAATGCATATATTATTCGGAATTGAAAAAAAATAAGTTAATTTAAAGAAATGTTTGATGTTTCTAAGTGCATCTGTTTCACGTGGCTTCTTTACAATTCAATGATAGGAACGTTAATTGTAAATATTCCCATCATTGAATCTATCTAAACTTTCTCCAAATACATTTAATATCCATCATTTTAAACCTGTAGTTTATATAAATAAAAACCAACGTAAGCATTCAAAATAGTATATATAAATGTAATTGATTAACGTCTGTATACGAATATATCCACCTGTGTTTACCACATTTAAACACCAATTCTTACTATACACAAACTGTAGTGTTATCTAATCACATAAAATATACGACCCAGACCGGTAGAATTCATTCTGTAACTAAATATCAACTTATACTCGCAAAGACGGTTAAGTGGCTAGTATAACAACTTTTTATGTCCTAGTTTAGGGATTCAAACAAGGCAGATGTCATAGGATTTTAAAGTGACAAAGAAATCCTAGTTAATGCCATTCTTCGGAGACGACGTAAATGATGGTCTTGAGCACTGGTGAGACTTGTTAAAGATCCGTATTCTGATTAAACCCGGATAGGAAACATTTAGAACTTCCAGAGTAGAAAGTCTAATTAGACACAGAAGCATAAAAGTGATGTTAAATAAATAAACAATAAAAGAACATACTTAATTTCATCCCAAACCATACTGAAAACCTATCTTTTCATAACGTAAAATGATGTTATTAATATATTTTTAAAAAATCAAAATTTTAATCCTACGATAATTTATTAAATTGCCTGAATAAATAAATCAATGAGGAATGAAAAAAAAAAAAAATCAACAACAATACGTATTCAGATGTACTTTAGTTTGTCTCACTATGGATAATAATAATAATGATGTTATAAGATCAAATTCAATATTCACAGTATATATAAAGGTAAAGTCAAATGGCATAACAAATTAAATAAATAAATGTACATAATAACTATATATATATATATATATATATATATAATATATATATATATATATATATATATATATTATATATAATATGTATAATAAATGCACAGTAAACAAATAACTGAACACACTTATAACTATATACTATATACAGAATATATTGGGAAACCCCATGTCAGGGCTTTTCCCCCACTTGTGGAGGGAGAAGTAGAAACCTAAGGTTAACCAGCGCCTCTTTCGCAGCCGTGTCACTGGTGAAAAGCAGCTGAAGCTGAGCGAGGGCGTCATAGCAACACACTGTACTTAAGAGGAGAATCTGACCTTTATCGGAAATCCAGCATAAATATATACATAATGGCTCGGGACCATTGCCGTTTCAAGCAGTATGAGTGAGTGGAACTGGATAGAGACTTTGGATGTCGATTTGGATGGTGAATATGGTTCTGGCAGAATTTGGTGTATTGGGAAGGAATCGTGTCCAAAATAACTGTAACACTAAGGTCTTGGTGCAAGGTATATTTGGTCACATAACAAGGAGCTTTTTTGATTGGATGCAAGAATGAAAAGTTAAGTCTGTCGGTCCAGATAGGTTTCAGTATTGTCTTGTAGATAAGGGGGAATTTAGTCCATAAAAATTCCTAACATGAAATAGTACCTACAAAAATCGATTTATCAATTAAGGCGTTAATTTCCAAAAGGCAATATACCCATTCTAGAAAATGTTACAGCAAGCGAGAAAATCTCTAATAAGTATATTAATACACCAACTTATTTAATTGTTTTCGCATTAAAGTCTATAACTATTCTTTAACCTTATCAATAAAACTGTTTTAAAGTTATAGAATGTAATGTTTTAGAACGATTAGGAACGAAACTAAGTGCGAAATTAGTACCTTTAGAAAATAATTTCATTTCTAAATCGCGTTAAAAAAAAAAAATTGGGTATTTGTAAGATAAAACCCCCAAAAATATTTATATAAAACTAAATTGTAAGAATACAAATATTTCAAAGTATCAGTTTCGTAATAAATGTCAATTAGTACCTTAGATAGAGTCAAAGATTTGTAATAAGATAATTTTTTGATTAGGTATCCTATATTCCTTCTCTATCCTGTTGGAAATTTTCGTATAAACTTGGTAACTGAGAAATAGATCATTATTAACTCAAAACTTTGGATGATATCTTTAAATATCCTTCGATCAATTTAGTTTTTATGTTTGTTAAGCTCTCGATAATAAATTACAGGTCCTTAAAACACGGGAAATAAAGTACAATAAAAGACGCCAGAGGTTAGGAAGGGCAATAAGGAGGTGACATAAATCGCAGCGGAGGCAGGAGTGACGGTCGTAAAAGATGAAATAGTGCGCTCGGGGTCCGCCGATGAGGGGGGGAATTTATGCAGATTGGGGCCCCTGTTTATAGCTCCTACGGAAATGGCGAAATAAAACCAGAGATAAATTCGGAAGTGGAGGGAAGGATTTACGATCGGGGAGGCGTGGAACGGTGAAATATTGAGGAGCAGTTATCGGCTGTCACCTGTGAATATTGAAAACTCTACTCGTAAATCAACAGGTGCCCTAATTACAGGTGAATAATGACCTTGTTATCTGCGGAACCTCTCATGGTACCGGACCATAACGTCTGATTTATTTAAACGTTAGATAACTAAGAAAGGAGGATTACCTGAAAATATTAAACTGTATGGTTATGGTTTTAGTGCGGTACTGCAGATTTAGAATCACATGTTTCTGATGTCTAATAAATCTACTTTCGTCATTTATGTACAAGCAGTATCCCAAGATGTTACCAATAAACCACGATAAAAATATCTAAAAGTAGAAATTATTAATTAGAACAATATATTATATATAACAGGTTTAAGGGTTTTCCGTCACTCAACTCATTATTTCTAAAACTCGAATTTTATATAATTAACTCTTAGTAATTAAATAAAAAATACATAAAAAGAAAATAAGAAAGAAAGATACTCCTAATTTAATCTCCACAAAACAGGTGTAATAAAATGTCCATAAACAGTTTGCGTATACACCACAATTCAACACAGTAATTAGGACTTATTTTATTTATAAAAGGTTGGCATGTAGCCCACACGTATTCCGAGTGCAACAAAACACACTTGAATGACTTAGAAACGACAAAATACATGGACACATTAACAAACATGTTCAAAACATGGCTATATCTGTCATCCCTTACATAACATAATCAAATCTCTTGTACTGTAGTAGACTTTTACAATAAAAAAAAAAAAAATTAAACTCAAAATTATTCAGAACGCCTGTTGAGCGAGAACCGAAGTCTTCATCGTGGTAGGCTCGTTGGGAAACATAACCTACTCTACTTTTTGGTGCACTTAAAAAGACGAACCCATAGTCTTTCGGGTGATCGTCCGTGGTACTTGGCTCAAAAGGGCAAGAAGCAGAAACATTCACGAGGAGCTCAGCAGCCCTTAGTGCCTTAGCGAACCGAGGCACATCGAGTTTTTTGAAGTGCATAAGCCAACCGTTTTTCAGAGATATAACTCGCAAAGAACTGACATTTGGTCGAAGGGTTCTGGAACTCTAAACGCATCTGAACCCATCATGATCCTGGAACTCTGAAAGATGGTTTCTCTCCATCCATTGAAGTATAGGCGGATGACTACAGTTGCAGCATACATGCAGTGTATTCGAAAAATACCTCAAAAGGTAGTGTACGATCTTGAAGAGCCTGACTTGAAGCATTATCTGGTTTGGCAATTGTTACATTGGTTTCTTTTTTTGTAGCACAATAAAGGAAATTAGGGGAAAAAAAGACCATCTATTGAACTACTACTATCTACTGCATGATTAATTACAGAATCGATACTATCTGCTACATCGACTAACTCAGGTAGCAAAAGGAAGAGGTATTTATAAATAGTCTGATTATCACAAAAAGGTGCTAACAGCATGGTCTAAAGTGGCATTTCTGGTGAGTCGATTGTGTTGAAAAGGTCGCTTTACTATCTTATGCAAATACAGGTTTTAAAAAATAATTTAAAAGTCATACCACTATTAGTTTTTGGGCTAAGCTAAAAATACACGCACCTTTTTTTACGAACGGATCTAACGATTTCAAATGAACTCGCTAAATCGATGTAAAATTATATAGGCTTTATTATCATGTAGGTTTCATCATGATTGAAATAGGCTAACATGGCTTAAATTCCGATATTTTCCTCCTCTTACGTAACTTTAATTTTGTAGATTCAAAATAATTAAACATACCATGTTATTAACATTGAAAAGAATATGTAATTAAAATGAAAATAATAACACCTAAAAAAAAAAAAAAGAAATGAAAAGGTTAATCCTGACCGATAACCATACTTACACAGTCGAGGAAGTGAAAATAACAATTTCCAAAACCGAACCATAACATATTATTATAATCTATTTAATGGAATAAAATTTAACAGAAAAGTAGGTCCCTATCTCCTTGTTACCTGAGATTTATAAACACAGCAATCAGTTAGCTATGACAGGTTAATTCCAGGTAATTCTTAGGGACCTAACACCTGGTTTCTCCACTCGGGAAGTTACTCACACCTTGTTTATAACCAACACGAACTTAATAACTCACACTCTAAGGGCTATCATTTGGATATCGTGAAATCTCGGTTAGATGTCTGTTCAGCTAGGTATCCGCCTCGTGTGCAATATCTGTTAGAGGCATACGAAACATGGTGGAGCGTATTCCGAAGGGTAGTATTAGATAGTCTGTAATGTTCAATTACTCCCCCCGTCCACTTATCCGCCATTATCTATAAAATAAAATTTTAAAATTCGCTACAAATTACAGCTCTGCGGAACGGATCGGTGCTTCAACCGCGGTATGAATAATCGAGCGTGCGGTATAATCAGTAAAATGGGAAGGGATATCCCCTGAATATAGATTGGCCATTATCTGCGGATGGGGATTCTATTAGCTCCTGTCGGCTTAACCTAATGAGCGGTTAGCAGAGCTCTGGGGATGTATCAATAACCATTTCATTGCCCGGCACAGGGTTCATAAATAAAACCTCATGGATGTTCTTCTCTAGTCAGAATCTGTGTTTTCAAAGACTAACAACTAATTATAGTATTTCTTTTTCGAAAATTTCTAGTCCACTTTCATCTATTAAATTGAATTTCTATTCTATACGCGATAATGATAGTCCGAATGACTAGACCAAGTCGTTCCGAACAAAAAACTTTCGCGGACCCCTTTATCCAATGAGTATAATGGCAAGGACTCCCTAAAGTAAAAAAAAAAAAATCGCGCTTTTGAAAATTGCAATTCTTTTCGAAAGTTACTTCAGTTAATATTTAAAGACTGCTAAGCAGAAAATCTGAACTTACAGATGACAACAAACTATTAATCTTCAAGACAATACTGAAGCCTATCTGTACCTACGGACTTGAATTGTGGGGGACAGCGAAACGTTCTGACATCAAACGCATTCAATCCTTTCAATCCAAAGAGCGCAATTTAATAAATCAGTGCAATTGCTGAGTTATTTATGTATTTACCCAAGGTTTTTAAGGATTTTTATAAAAGTAATTAGGTACAGTTTTCCACTAATATCCCGCGGACCTCCTGACTATCGTCTGCCACAGACCACAAGTCGAAACCACTGGGACTAGCTGTTTAGTTGACTATGAATAAAATAAATGTAAACAAATTAAGTTCTTAAGTTACTTACTCTAGGAGTATTGCACCCGGGATTGTTTTACAAACTCCGCAAATTCTTCTCCCCTACATACTTCCTCATCATTCATTCCTACCTCAAAGATAGATCCTTCAAAGTAAATCACAATAATTCCTGTTCCTCCCTTTTTAATCAGTATGCTGGTGTTCCTCAGAGCAGTATTATAGTACCCATTTTTCACGCAGTCTATACAACTTATATCCCAACCTACCATCCACCTTCCTTTTTACTTATGCTTGTGACAACTGTAAGGTATCAGTAAATGACGATCCTGCTAAAAACCATTCAATCAGACATCAGAGACCTTCAGTCACTAGAATTCTGATGTCAGAATCAGATGATAAAAATAAATCCCACTAAATAACCTTTTCTTTTCGTCGTAAATCTATGATATCCTGCTTTACAGCATACTTCAATAACACTCCGCCTGTCCAGTTGAACAGATCCGCTATCATGGACTCCATCTGAACAAACGTCTTACTTGGAATCCTCATACAAGACTGAAACGATAAGAAACTGCCCGATGTTCTCGACTACTTCAACACTTACTGTAAAAACGCTCAAACCTTCCGCAAACTAAAAAAGACTCATCTACATGACTACCACAAGACTGATATGGACTTACTGAGTAGAGCCTTTTGGGGTTCTGCTAAACCATCAAATTCTTCCCGTCTCCAATCCTTACAGTCCTCCGAAAAATTATTATTTTGTCACAAATAAACTCATCCATAAACACCTTAATGTTCCTTTTATGACAAACTCCATTACCACTCTAAAACCATTGGTTACAATCCTTGATTCTTCTACGATCCCTGATAATCCTCCGAAGCTTCTGAAAAGAATATCCCCTCGACCTTCCTAGTTGGAATGAGTTTTGGAGAGCTGCCAATGGGTAGTATCTCTAAATGTGAGTCATCACTGCTTAATATTGTATCAGATTTACTAGACATATTACAGTTGTAAATATTGTAAAGTATTCTGCCCTATAGTATCCTTTACTTTTATAACTTCTAGCTTGGCCCTGTTGAACAGATACAATACTCCTTCTTGGCCGCTGCCAAGATAAAGTATGTGTGGTTCTCTGGGGGCAGAGTTCGTTGACGTCGAGATGATGGCCAGCCAGCAATAGTCGTTAACAAAATAGACGATTTAGAAACATTCCAATGAAATGAAGTAACCGTTCCCTTTTATGCATTCTTTTTTTTTTCTTTTCTATTTAAAAATATTGCATATAGTTTAGATGTATTTTTTTTCTTTCATATTTTAACAAGGAAGTTTATTTTGGTAAGTTTGTTTCATTTATTTATCTATTTAGGAAGTTTATTTATTTATTTTCTTATATTTCTAATAGTAAATATTTTATTTCTTTATGAATATATTTTTATTATTCTATGTAATACTCCTAGGTATCTCCAAGAAAGCATACTACCGCTTATCTCATATTATTATTACTATTGTTCCTTTGCTTCCCACAGCTTCAATAATAGAAACCCTATTTTTCCTTTAAATGTCTAATATCCTACTACGTGTCACTTTAACTCTCAATCCCTTCAGGCGCACTTTGACGAATTTCTCGACTATTTCCTTCATAATTTCTATCACATTATTGCCGAATCTGAAACTTGGTTGAAACTTTTTATCCCCACCTCCTCTGTATCCATTCCTAATTATACCCACTTTCGTCATGATCGGGAGGACAGAACTGGTGGAGGCGTCTGTGTATTCGTTCATGATAGTCTGAGGGTAAAAACCCTTCTAAAATCCCCATCTCCGTACACTCCTCATATCGAATACCTTTTCCTTGAATTTTTTAAATATTCCTTCACTCTCCTATATATCGTTATTTATCGTCCTCCAAAAATCCGATTTGATCCCACCTTCGAATCCTCCCTGTTTACCTACATATCAATGTATTACCATGTTATAATAACCGGGGACCTCAATACTAATCTCCTATCTGATTCTCCAGATAAATCATACCTAACAAACCTCCTTT
Organism: Piezodorus guildinii; assembly: GCA_023052935.1. Lineage (NCBI taxonomy): Eukaryota > Metazoa > Arthropoda > Insecta > Hemiptera > Pentatomidae > Piezodorus > Piezodorus guildinii. Next base: position 72,361,435 of record CM041294.1, on the reverse strand, counting down.
ATACCTTAGACCTATTTATTGTTCCTTTTCAACCCACCCATAATACACGATTCTCCAGCACATGGCTGGACCTCTTCATTATTGATTCCTCCCATAAATTTGCCTCTTCATCACAGTTTCCTCTTCCTTTTCTTTCACACCACGACCTTATCAATATCTTCTATAACATTCCAACTCCACAAATAATCCCCAAGACAGCCACCTGGCGTGATCTTGATTCCTTTAACCCAGAAAAGATAAACCCATACCTTGATCCGTTATACCAATCCTTGGAACCTACCTACTCTTCCTCATCCATCGACGAAATGGTAGAATGTCTATCTTCCAATCTCTCTATTTTCCTTGGCAACCATGCTCCGCTCAAAACCTCCACCTTCAAGCGTCTTTCCGTACCATGGATTAATCAAGAGATAAGAGAATTGATGAGAGAGATAGATGCAGCCAGAAGAAGATTCAAACGCACTAGAACTACCAATGATTTTTCTACCTTCAAATTCCTTCGAAACCTCATCCAATCTTCTTTACGCCGTGCTAAAGCTAAATATTTCCAAGATTCTCTTTTACAAGCTCCTGATTCCAAATCTAAATGGAAAAATCCTCAAAAAATTATCCGTGACCAATACAAAATCCAGCTCCATCTACCCTGTAACTCCAGACGAACTGAACAAGCATTTCGCTGATCCCATTATTATGCCTCACCCACCTCAACCCTGCTTCCTTCGACACATCTTTGACCCTGAAAACTTTTATTTCCAAAACATTTCATCTGACGATCTACTATCCTCTATTCATAAAACCAGAACCAATGATTACGGCCCTGACCAAATTCCTGTCAAAATTATAAAATTGTGCCTCCCAGCCATCTTTCCAGCTCTCTTACATATTTATAACTTTTCCCTACAACGATCCATTTTTCCTATTGCCTGGAAAAAAGTTATAATCCGTCCTTTAAACAAAGTTCCTATCCCTTCCTCAGCATCGGACTTCAGACCCATATCGATCCTATCCAACCTCTCGAAAGAATACTCCACTCACAATTTTATAATTTTCTTGAACAAAAATCCCTACTTGTTCCCTTCCAGCCTGGCTTTAGATCCCAATATTCCACACAATCAGCTCTGTTGAAAATCATCCAAGACCTTCAATCCTCTATAGACAAACAGAAAATATCAATCCTTGCCCTCTTCGATTTCTCAAAAGCTTTCAATATGGTGAACCATGAAATCCTCTTCAAAATCAGAAACCTTCCAGTATCCGAAAATGTAATAAACTGGTTTATTTCCTTCATATCTTATCGATCCCAATATGTGATAATCCCAAACAAACCTCCTTCCTCGCCTATTCCGTTAACTCATGGAGTTCCTCAGGGGTCAGCACTTTCACCTATCCTGTTCTCCATCTATGTCAATGATCTCCCTAATTCCATACATAACTCTAAATATCACCTGTATGCTGATGACCTCCAAATTTACCTCTCCTTCCATCCCTCTGAAATGCCTGAGATGGTCCAAAAATTACAAGAAGACATCGACAGCATCAATTTATGGGCCAACAATAATGGTCTAAAGCTTAATGTCGACAAAACCAAAGCCATCCTCATTGGCTCCAAACATCTCCTCAACTCCCTCACCTGTCACCCATTACTCTACCTCAACCATAGACCCATCATCTTCCACACATCTGTTAAAAACACACATCTGTTAGGTATATTCCTTGACCAAAACCTATCCTGGAATAATCATAGCTCTCAAATATCCAGAAAATCCATAGCCATTCTCTAACAGTTCCTCAGACCCCGTGATCAAATACCTCTAAAACCCGCCAGCTCCTAGTCTCCTCTCTTATATTCCCCCACTTCGATTGTGGCTGCCTGGTGTTTTGTGGACGGTCAGATACGCTTGAGATGAGGCTGAAGAAAATAATGAACTGCTTCATTAGATTCATCTTCGAAATTCCCAGGCGCTCTCAGGTCTCCACCTGGTACGCCGAGTTGAAGTGGCTTTATCCGAAATTCCGCCGGCAATACTTCCTAGGAACCCATCTTTACCAATCCCTCAGAACCAAAAAACCCCTCTATATCTATAACATGTTCACTCCACTGTCCTATTTCCACACTATCAACACAAGATCCCAGTCCCTGAACCTGTTCATTCCCTCCTACAGAACTACTTCCCCTTCAAGAGATCTTTCGCTATCCGTGCTACTTCATTTTGGAATTCCTTACCCATGCCTATTCCTACATCCCAATCCTTAACTTCCTTCAAGCATAAACCATTTATCCATCTCCTTGAATATCAGTCTACCGCGCCTTTATAAGTTTTGACTAATTGCACTGTTTATTTATTTATTTTTTAAATAATTCAGTTAATTTTATTTATTTCACTAATTATAATAATAATAATAATAATAATAATAATAAATTCTTTATTTATTCTGGGACAAGTCCCTTCAGAATAATGTTACAGACAAATCAAATTGGAACTTCAGTATCTTAGAGTAATAAAAAAAAAATAATAATAATAATAAAATAAACAAAAAACAACAGAAATAACAAAGAGAATGAATAATAGTAATAAATTAACTGGTAGCTTCTAATAATAATAATTTAAAAAAACAAATAAAACAAACTAGACAAAAAATAAAATATTTACATATTCATATATACAGGGCTAATTAAAATAAATTTACAATGCTTGTGAAAATTGTAACATAAAATACATTAATGTTTGAATACAATGCATAATAATATATAATTAATAACCATTTTCTTATGCTCTATTTGCTGATTTTTATTCAACTTTGCTGATTATGTGGGGTTATTTGAGAATTGGATCGACAAAAAGTGTTCGAACAAACGCGATTTGAAGGCCGGAAGAGTATTGGAGTGACGGATATGAGAAGGAATAGAATTCCATAAGGACGAGGATCGGATAAGGAAAGATCTGTCGAAAGCTGCGGTTCGATGAGGCGTTACATACAGGTCCGAAGGTCGCGAACGAGTGTTGCAGGTGTGGACGGAGGATTTAAATGAAAATATATCTGAGATGTAAGATGGACGTTGAGATCGGAGAACTTGGTAAAGGAAGGATGCCAGGAGGTACTTAGAACGGTATGAAGGATAAAGCCACTTTAACTCATCGTAGAATCGGGTTACAGAGGTGTCCCTGGATATCCCAAAGATGAAACGTATCAGGCAGTTGAATAATCTTTTTAGTTTAGCTTCAAGATCTCCAGAGACACCCGCATACACCGCACAACAGTAGTCAAAGTGGGGGAATATTAATGAGCAAACCAAGAGCTTACGGGTTTCAAATGGAAAAAGGTGACGGTGATAATTAAGGAGTTTTAGGATGGAAATTGTGCGTCGGGAAATTTCGGAAACATGGATTTTCCAGGAAAGAGATTGATCGACAGTTACTCCAAGGTTTTTGACGGTTTGATGGAACTTTATAGGTTGATTATTTAAAAATAGAGTTGGGATTAGGGAAAGCGTTTTAAGGAGTGGATTGGAACCTATTACTATCGCTTTAGTTTTCTCAGCGTTTAACTTTAGCTTGTTGTCAGCTGCCCAACAACTAATTCTGTTTAAATCTTCCTGAAGCTTTTCTGTTGCTAGTAATAGGTCCGACGGAGGAAAGGATAAATAAATTTGGAGGTCATCCGCATACATATGGAATTGTGAGTGATGGATATAAAAGGGAAGGTCGTTTACGTAGATAGCAAAGAGGGTAGGAGATAGTGATGATCCCTGGGGAACACCACATGACAATGGCAAAGGTCTAGAAGGAGGTTGGCCTGGAACTACCACATACTGTGAGCGATCGGAGAGGAAAGACTTGAACCAGTGCAGAGCGCTATTGGATAAAGGAAGGTTTCTTAGTTTGGTGAGGAGGATTGTATGGTCTACTGTGTCAAATGCCTTGGTAAAATCTAGCAAGACAAGAATGGTAAGTTTTTGGTGTTCTATTGCATATTGTAGGTCGTGAGTTATTTTTAGGAGAGCGGATTGCGTTGAGTGACCAGGTCGGAAGCCGGATTGGAGAGGATTAATAAGGGAACGTTCTTCCAGGAAATTCGATAATTGCTTTTGTACAATACGTTCTAGTGGTTTGGAAAGATTAGAAAGAAGGGAAATAGGGCGAAAGTCAGAAGGTGTTGTAGGATTTGGGATCTTATTAAGTGGTCTAACTAAAGCGGTTTTCCAAGAAGCAGGGAATATTGAGTTTTGCAAGGAAAAATTGTAAATATGATACAAAACTGGTATAAGGACTGGAAGACAGGATTTTATTAGTTTAACTGGAATGTTGTCAGGTCCGTAATCGTTTGTGTGGGATTTAAGAATGGCTGTTAATAATTCGTCATATGAAATATGGGTAAAGAAGAAACTTTCAGGATTAAAACTGTGGTGTTCAATATCGGTAGTGGATGATGGGTCAGGAGATAAGGATACGAAATTGGTTGTTGAGATCATTTGGTGGTACAGGAATGGAATAGCAGTTATTGGATTCTGGAAGAGATAATTTTCGGAGGATTTTCCATTTGGATTTAGGATCTGGAGCATTGGACAAGGCGCTGTGGATATAGAGGGATTTCGCACGTCGCACTGCGTCCTGGGTTCTGTTCCGAAGTTGCTTAAAACTGGCATAGTCATCTGGAAAGCGAGTGCGGCGGAATTTACGTCTAGGTGCTTCTCTTCTTTTCATCAGATCCTTTAGTTCAGGGGTCAGCCAAGGAGCAGTGGGACGGCGTAAGGTTCGGGTTTTAAGAGGAGCATGGGTGTCAAGTATGGTTTTTAAGTTTGAAGTGAGAATGGATATCATTGGGTTGATTGAATTGTGGGAGTATATAGTATCCCAATGGAGTTTTTCGAGATCAGTTTGAAGGGATTCGTAGGAAAGGAGGTCCAAACTACGATAGGTGACTACTTTAGGAGTGAAGGATTTTATAGGTAGGTTGTATGAAATCTCTATGAGATCATGTGATGAAAGAAACGGTACCGGGTGCTGAGAGGATGAAAGGACCTTTACAGATGAATCAGTTATGTGAAGATCCAGCCAGGAGTCGGATAGGTGCGTATGATGGGTAGGGAGGTATGGAACTAGATAAAGATTTAGGGAAAACAGTAGGTTTACCAGGAAGGATTTATCGTGAGATTCAGAGATCATATTAGCATTGAAATCTCCGGAGATGATGATGTTGGAGTACTTGGAGACGAATTGGACTAGGGAGGATTCAAAAAGGGTATCGAATGGGACTTGAGGAGGTCGATAAACAATGGCATACAGAAGAGGAGATGAAGGAGTAGAGATTTCCACAAACAGGTATTCGATGTGAGGATGATCAGGAGAAGGGGATTCGAGAAGGATTTGGCCTTGAGACTGTCGTGTATATACAGCCCCACCCCACCACCCCTACGATCAGATCTGTCATGGCGAAGAAAGGAGTAATTGGTGAGGGATACATGGGAGGAAGGAATAAAAGGTTTTAACCAGGTTTCAGATACTGCTATGATGTGGTAAAAATTGTCGAGAAAATAATTTTGAAATTCATCATAGTGGGCAATCAGGGATTGTGCATTAATGTGACATGATGTGAGAATGTTAGTCATGACTGTAGAGGTAGGAATGAGAATAACTGTGAAAGGGTTGGAAGTCAGGAGGTAGGTTTTTGCAATTTCTTAAGGTATACATCATTTCACGATCATACATAGTGTAGGCATACAGCAAAACATGATAAAAAATAAAGCAAAGAAAAATTGATAATTTTAAAAGATAATATAAATTTATACTAAACCTTTTAGAAAACAAACAAAATACTGGCAGATGAGACATATTCATAACAATTATGAAAATAATAGAAAAATAAATATGGTATAGCAATAAGAAGAGTGTGGATATAAAAATATTCCGAGGAAAATTTGATTTTAAAAGAAAATGTAATTTTAGACTATACCTTTTCGAAGAAAAAAATAAATAATAGTAATATATACAGACAGTCATTACATATAGATAATGGTTATAAAGATAGAAAGTAAATAGCATGTAGTAATGAGAAAAATGTGGATATAAAATAAAAATATCCCAAAGAAAATTTGATAATTTTAAAAGAAAATATAAATTTAGGCTTAGTTTTAGGAAAAATAGAAAATAAATAAATAAAATAAAATAAATACAGACAGATAGATCATATAGATAAAGATTATAAAGTGAAAAAAAAGTAATGGTTGCAATATTACCTTGTACATATATATGTGTGTGTTTAAGTGTAAGTATGCATTTTTTTAATTCATAATATGCAGTATAAATTGTTATATGATGTATATTTTTTAGAAGTAATAGCCAGAAGATTAATACTTTAATGTACATTTATATTATTCTTAGGGGACTAGCTGTCCCAGAATTAAAATTATTTTTTCATTTCATTTCATCTTAACCGACGTTTCAATTAATTGGCAAGAAACTTTCTACCGTTTTATTCCATTTCAAATGTACTAGAAGGACGCTTTAAACATCCACCAAACTACAAAAGGCTCATTTACATGACTATCATGAAGACAATCTGGACTTGAGAAGTTGAGTTTTTGGACTCCAAGAGCCATTAAACTCCTGTCGGATCTAATCCTAACCATCACCAATTCTCCGTAAACTACTTGATGCTCTTTACTTAGTTATTAAATAAACTGCAGTGACTTAAAAAATTAAAGAAAAAGTGATGCAATTTCTATTACCACGACATAGTATTCATCTTACAACATTTTAAAGAAGAAATCCATAAATGTTTCTTAGGTTCAGTAAATATAGAGATTCTTTCTTTTTATTGTCCAAAAACCGTCAAGAACAAAATTAGCTATAAGATTTTTCTTCCAATTTTCGGATACCCAGGTTATAGAGGTATCAATCAGTATGCCCCAGGAGGGACTCCCTAGTAAACTGTCATCCCAGGGCTGTCAACTGTCAACCCAATCAATAATCATTTTGCTACAGCCGGGATTCGAAACCGGAACCCAGCGAACAGTAGTCAAGTGCAAGAAGTCAAGATGAAACACACTTTTACGAAGTCGAATTATAGCTCCTACGTAAATGTTGACGTGATTCGCCGCAGTTGAAATTGGCTGAGCAAGTAACAATGCGCTACTTAATAGAGTCCTTGGCTCCTCAATTACCAGGGCCGCGAACATAAAGCTGTCGTTGGAGATCGCGATTGGCAACCCTGTTATTGTCGCCAGTTGAAGTCCCGCGGTCCGATACGGCCGGTAAACACGGCAACTGGACTAATGTCTTGCGATTACTGTGTTTAGCGGAAACTATGTCTGTTTGCCACTCGATTAGGAGTAATTTGTTATTGTTTTTCTGCTTAATGGGCCAAATCCACGAACTCTACAGCAATTCTTTTGCATGATTTTATGGTGTCTACAGTTATTTAAAAATTTACTCAATACGTACAAACGTGGTTTATTTATTCTTACCTATTATTAAAGATCGGACCATCGACTGGGAGGCGTGGTCTATTAGATAGAGAACTAGTCTCCTGTTCTCCTGGTTCCCGTTTCGAATACCGGCTGCTGAAGGCACAAACTTGTAAGAAGACTGTAGAGGTACGGAGTTTGTATCTTATAACTTCCTAATATTATTGAAAGGTGTTTGGTCTTTAAAGAAGCGAGGGTAACTATATATGGCTTATATAAAGTAATTTATATTAAGCAATTTTCAGAATTACAATAGTTAACCTAAACTGACATTAAAATAAGTGTATAAATGATAATACAGATGTACAAAAAATATTAATAAAATTAAATTACCTAAAAGTAATTAATTTATAATTATAAAACTGTAAAATTAATGAATTATATTAAATTTAAACTTTTTAAATAAAAATACCTTAAAATAAGTCATATATACATTGACTTATATTATCATATACAATATCATTCATAGAACTTTCATACTTATTTAATTTTAATATCGAATAATTGATCAATTTTAAATATGTTATATTTCAGAGGTACTAGAACAAATTCTGAATAAATTATGTGCAAAAATGCGTTCGAAAAATAAAATTTGAAAAGCTGTAAAAATTTGATTCAATCACTTCATTTTCATCTTAATTTATTTTCTAGTTCATCAAAATAGAGTATTAATATAAACAGAATTAGGAATTATTAAGTATTTTGCGGAACACTTTCTAGCCTCTGTAATATGAAATATTTGTTGAAAAATATGAGAAGAAAAATTAGGTCCCACCGAGATTTGAACTCGGATCGCTGGATTCAAAGTCCAGAGTGCTAACCATTACACCATGGGACCTCATGTCTAGTTTTAAAATTGTATTCAAGAAACTAGACAAAGTGTACCTGCTCTAGAATACCTAATGCTAACGTTGTTGCTTCCAATAACAATGATCCTTGATCTCATTGACTAAGGAGATTTATAGTCACATTTATCCAAATCAATATTTCTAGACATTAACTTGTGTATTATTTAAGAAAATATTATTATAGTGTTAATGCACCATATGCTTGAACTGCCCAACGAAGACGATTTTATTTTCAGTCCAGTTTAAAACAACAAACGAAATGGATAGTTATGACCATTTAGGTCATAAATCTAAAAGTATATTCAAACAAACATGTATGTTGAGTCAGAATAAATTATTCGTATACTATTGTATGTTTTAATTGGTGGAAATAATTGGAGACAGTCGTGTAAAAAAATATTTTAATTTTGCCGAAGTTTCGGGCTTAAACATGTAAGCTAACATTTGGACATCCGTGAGTTATGATAAGCATAAACTGGAAAGGATGTATGAGCTGAAACGTCATCAAAATTGAAATATTTTCCACACGCCTCCCGATTATTTCTACCTATGATAATTTCAATAGTCGACCGTACATCCTCAATCTTTTAAAAAAAATCTATTTCATCATTCCATATGATTAATTAGGAGCAAATGAGCTTAACTGAGTATTCCCTGAAACTGAATTGTATTAATTAAAAGAACTTTTATTTAAAATATAAATTATATAAATCTTCATTGTAAAATTTTAATTAGAAAAGTCTTCGTAAAACAGTTCCATGCTCTTTTATTAATTTAAGATTAATCCTGATTGTCACTTTTCATTCCACTTTCAGATTTATATTATATTTTAACTAGTCATGTAGTAATTATTAACCTATTGAGTTTGTTATCAAAGCTCTTGAAACCTAATTAAATACATTTCTCAGTTCGGGGTTAGTGTGTTTAAGTATTACCAGAATAAAATATGTAATTATGTCGAAATTTAAGCATCTCTTGCCATTAAAAAAAAAAATAAAATAAAATAAAAAAAAAAAAAAAAAAAAAAAAATGTAAAAAAAGGCGGGGACACTAATCCACAGTGTTCACAGTTCTGAAAATTAGTATTATAATTTACTTTAAAAGAAAGTTAAAATTTCTGTATACCTTTTTTTATTGATTTTTTGCGTTTTCTTTGAATTTCAATACATAATATAATTATTTGGTGTACTCAGCGTTCTTTAAAACTTGGGATGATGAGAAAACCTTTACATTGATTAATGAAATATCCGATATTGATACTGATATCCTATCTCTAGTGGACAGGTATATAGAGACCGCTACGCATGCGCCAGTCGAGGGCCAGTGCTTCAGCATGTTCGTAACGTGCAACCGTCACTCGAAATCAAAAGTGTTTTCCCTTCAATGAACCGCATAACGTGCGTAAAGAGGTTTTCACTTCGACAAATCTATAGTAAAAATGTCATTTTTTTTTCATTTAGCCAAAGTTGTTGTTTTTTTTCTAGTGAAAAATAGGTACTATTTTTTTTATGTAAAATACAGGATTTTTTTAATAATAAAAATAAGTTAAACGGAAGATTGCAATATGATATCAAATAATTAGTTGGTTTCCAAATCTTCCAAAAACAGTTTATTTCAATAAACTTTAAAACGAGTCAACGTTTCGGGGGCCTTTCCCATCATCAGGACTCACTAAAATACATCAAAAAATTATCAACTAACATCAAAAATTAACTTTTTTATATAATAATTAAAAACATTATCAAAAATATATATAACAATTTTACATAAAAATTATATTTACCTGAATCGTTTAAAAATTAAAATATCCATTTTTAATTAAAATTTTGTCAATAATTTATGTTGTTAAATTTTCACTAAGGAACAACACCCATCTAAACTGACATATTTTGGGCCCCTAATGGATTAGGGTCATCCTATTATTCTATAATTATAATCCTAATATTATTATTATTAATACACACTGATTTCTTATTAAATATAGGTCAATGAGGTAAGGGTTTTTTTTTTTTTTCTTTTGCTCTATATTTTATTTCTACTTACCAATGGAGAATCATCGAAGATAGGTTTCATCAAAATCGTCGACAGACACATCGAGCACTCTCTTGCAAATATTTATACATTTCTTTCGCTTGAAGAGATCAATAATCTGCTGGATCCTGCCGAGTCAGCCCTTACCCCCTGACGATACTCTCTCCAAAGCCCTCGACTCTGTCAGAGGAGAACAACAATCCTGTCAATAAAGAAGAGACCACCCAGAAGAGGAGCAGCCACCGTGGAACAGTGTTTGCCTTCCACTCTAACTAACTGTGAACTGTTACTGTTCCTTTCACCCCTGTCACGGTGATCAGTATTCACTAGTCGCTGGGTCATTATGTTGGTCACGGTTCCTCGGCAGCTACATACCGAGCTGTCCTCGGGTGTCAATTTTCATTTATTTTTAATTTTATTTTTTTCTTTAGTTCTTTAGAAATTTTACTCTACTCCAAAACTGTAATAAATTGGTCCTTACTCAAACACCTTCATATACCTGTGTTGTTAAAATCACTACATATCAGAACAATACGCCAGTGGGGATCCACTTATAATAAAGTTTTATTACATAACCTAAAGAGAAATATATTGAACCCGTTCAATATTATTTTTATAACGTAAAATCCCAAGTATTCAATTAAACCAGATAAATCACTTTGTCCGTCTTTCACAGATTTGTTTGGAAAATTGTGTGGCCTTTTTCATTAAAATATAGCACCAATGCCGCATTTCTCCTCAAAATGATTTACGGAAATCGACATTGCTATGAGCTATTTAATTTTGAAGTAGCGGTTGATTATAGTGTCAAATATGAATATGTTAAGATATGGGATTTAAACTTCGTCATCTTAATTCTTGTGACTTTGTGACCATTGGTTCAAACGATTTAAAACTTGTGATTTTGACTTGAATATTGGACCTCAAGAAATAAAAAAAAAATTAAGATAACGAATTTCCAGTATTCTTGGGCGAATAGTAGAAAAGTTAAATTTTGATCGCCAAAATATTTGTGATTGTCAGGACACCGTGGATGTTTGTTTGTTTATTTATTTTACGTCACTTTATGCTGCTATGGCTAATCGGACGATGCTACAGTGGGAGTCCTAAATTTTGCCTATCCAGGTTTTATTAGGATAGGGATCTTTAACGAGTACCTGACATCGCACAGGCTCGGGACCACCTTTTAACGTCCCCTCCGAAGGATGGCATAACTAATCATTTGTTACAACCATTAAAAAATCCTAGGACCACCTGCGGGTTTGAACATGTCACCTTTGGCATAGGAGCCTGTTATGCTAACCACCCAGCTACAAGTGATCCCTAAAACCGTGGTTAAGGTCTCAATAACATTAAAATGAATTACAATACCAGTAGAATAATAGTAGATTGAAAAATTGTGAAATTTTTCTTTCTGGCATAAAAGAAAGAAATGCATTGGATTTTGACTGGAAACAATATATATTTGGAAAAAGATATCTCTAAAAATCATGGGCTCGACCGCAGGTCCGAACAGCTTTGTATAGAAGGCCTTGTGCATTAGGTTAGATCAGAATGTCGTGTGCTTCTGTTTTTAAAAATGATCAATCTGAACCATGCATTAGTCGAAAATCAATCGAATAAAACGAAGTAATCGACCAGAATTGGTTGCAAGATACGGGAAAATATTTTAATAAGTTTCGAAAAAATAAGATAAGCTGTCTATGACATTATTTCTTCACTGGAAGCTAATGGTATATACCTCATATTCGAAAATTGAATTCAGATTTTGATAAAAAATGACAAGTATATTAAAAATACCATTAATTTTTAAAAGATTTTTTTTCTTTGAGCATATAGTAGTATCTCAAATGGTCATGATAATGTGATAAAAAGCTGTGTTTTTTTTTTTTGTATTTTTATCTGGTCTATTTTTTTTTCATTAATTTAATGTGACTTTATACTCATGTGTTTAATCAGACGATGGTAAAGTTTTTGCCTATGTTTTTTGATTTTGCCTATCCAAGATTTTTTAATTAACTTATTAAGAAGTAATACAACCTGCAAAAATCAATGGCATGTAGTACTAGTGGTAAAACATACTATTCATTCCATAAATACAATATCGGTAGAGAGGAAAAAATAATGAATAAATGAAAGAAATATAAAATTTTAAAATTAATGGAACTTCAGAATTTTTTTTCTCCAAAACTACTTTTTATTGACTGATATTACATGCGGTTCTAAGTAGAGCAAAACATTTTTTTTTATTTAATTATTTATTGATATTTACAACTGTATTGTACAACACATCTAGTGAACAGGCTAAAAAAAAAAATAGACATGAACAAGACTTGTAAAGAAATTACCGATCGGAAACACTCTATTAGCACAAAACATAAAACTAAAAATAAAATAAAATAATAAGCTAACATTCAATATTAAAGACAGAAAAAAGGCTCCTAGGCTCACCTTCCTAGCTTAAGCCTTGGCCATAGAAATCTGTTGAGCCAGCAACTGCCCTACAGTTTAGCTGGACTGTTAGTCTGTACTAGTATAAGTTGATGTTTATTTTAAATTTTAAATGTGATCGGTCAGGGTCTTATATTATTAGGAAAAGCAAAGTAAAGTTTTTAAAAAGTACGTTTTTTTTTTTTTTTGTTATTGGAAAATAATAAAAAAGCATATTATTGAAACCTTCTAGAGGTCCTTCTGAAAAGTATCTATTTTTCGGTGGTTATGTGAGTTGATCTGTAGCGGGTATGGTTGTATTACTAGCTGTGGGTAGAGCCTACAAAAAAAGAAAAAAAGGAAAAATAAGAACATAAATCACTGATTTATTAAAGAATCATGATAATTATGGATACACAGGAGTGACATGTGTTCTCGGGATACGATAATACCGCCATAGGGAGGTAAAGACAGCACTAGATGCCGAGAACCCTCCACTGCTACGACAATCAATGGCGGGTGATCTACGGCGGCAATAGACGTCGGCGATAAATCGCCTCGGATGCCGCGGGGGATGAGCACGATGATTTATCTCCAGGGGGCCTTGGACTTCCTTGTTATGCTCCCTCTGTGAGGAAGTGTCCTGTCGAGGGGAGAAACCTTGGACGTATCCTTGTTATATTACGGGCAGTCCAGCTTTTGGAGAACTGGAGAATATCTAAGCCGGAACACCAAAACTGGTTCAAAAAAATATAGTAACAATGTAATCAGTAAAAGAACTAATCAAGGATCTTCTGATCTGTTCCTCGGATAGCTCCTACGTTCCCGTGATTCTTTTCTTTAAAGTACCAATCTTAACACGATCGTTCATTTCATTGTTACAGTCCATCGTTTGAAAGGAAGAAAAATAACGATGGAAAAACTATCGGTTGGGAACAACGATCCGGTTGGCACTTACACCATCGTTCTCTTTTCATCCAGGCTTTTTATTCACTGATCTTACTTTTAATTGTTATTCAATAGAAAAGCGATTTTTTGGGGGAAGCCCATGGCTAGCGCGCTATTCTCTCATGCTAAAGTTTGTGAGATCGAATCCCAGTCCCAGCGGGACTTTTATGACAGCCTCTTGCTCATAAGCCTCACAGCCTCTCCCCCGGGTATGTGAGACTCGTCAGCCAAATGGTGGTCACTCACAAAATTAGGCGTAGGGAGTGATGACCCTATACTACGAAATGCATCGAGAAACGTGAGAAAATCTCCTAAGAAATTGCATCGCGAGGCCCAGGGCCTACACGGCCTGTCAAGCCACTGGAAGAGAGTAAAACATCCTTGGTTTTGCCGTCCTTCAGAGGGGTCTAGAAACGTTGACACAAGCTTGTGCAATGTCAGATGCTCGTTAAAGATCCCCATTTCTAACAAACATGGATTGACAAAATACAGGACTCCTACTGTAGCACCGCACGATTAGCTTCAGTAGCATAACAATTATGTTAAATAAATATTATTAGTATTTATTTAACAAGTCACATACAAATACCTTTTTGCATATAACCTCCTTCAGGTTTCTTCTGAATTCGTGGGCGAAGAAACCTACCAGTGAAGGCACTCCTGGTGTGGAAGATCTCTGCTGAAGAAGGAGGTTTCTGCTCCTGAGGCGTTTAAGTCTCCTTGGTGAGTTTTGTGGCAGTGTGTCTGTCAGTAATGCTTGTACCAGTAGGTTTGTGTGTCCAGCAAAGTTTAATGAGTCGTGAAATTGTTTTATTGGAATAACTATTGGTATGTTGAAGTCTTTCTGAAATGATGTATTGGTTACGTAAAATATGTCTGCAAGTGTGATTGTTTGCATGAACCCCACACCTGAGTACCGTACGTCCATATAGGTTTAAGTAACATGTTGTGTATGATAGTGTTGTTTTTTATTGATAATTTTTGTTTATGGTGAAGAAGTCGTCTTAGTATTGATAGTCGATGATTCAGTCTTTTTTTTTTTCAAGGTAGTTTCGTTTGATTTTCATGTAAGGCGTCTGTCCATTGTGAGTCCTAAGTATTTTGTTTCTGTTTATTCGAGTAACTGAAGATTGTAAAGTGTTAGTAAAGGACAATCATAAAGTTGAAGGGTGAATATCACATGACGTAATTTCTGTATGTTTATTTTAGTACGCCATTTATCAAGCCAATCTTGAAATAAATTTAATTAAGCTTGAACATTGTATGAAGATATGGTCGGATCAGTACTCGTTGAGAGTATTACGGTGTCGTCTGCGTATGTTGTAAGTCATGTGTCTTATCGAAAGCTTGTGCAACGCCCAAGAATACTGCTGTACAGAATTCTTTTTTTTTTATAATGCCACAGCAATCGAATCAACCACTCTTTGGCATTATTGTATGGTCGAGTTTTCAGGTCTAAAGCCAAATTGGTTTTTAGGATTACAGATTTTGATTCTAAGAAAGGATACAGACGCTTTAATAATATTTAAAAAAAAAATCTGTATGAAGCGACTTTGTCTAACGGCTTATTGGGCTTTGGAACCAGTTTTATAACTAAAAACTTCCATACTAGAGGGAAGTAAGTAAGTCGGATGATAGAATTATAAATAGATATCAGGAAGATTAAGGCTTTCTTAGAAATAAGTCGTGCCATTTCAGGTGTGATTCGGTCAAAACCAGGAGCTTTTCTGTGAGAAGTTTTTAATGCAACATTTTACGTCCGAGGGAGTAATAGGTGTGTTAAATGAATAAACAATAAAAACTATACTATTACTGTTGTTTATAAAAATATTAAACTTTTACGTATCACGCAATATGATATAACATTACTTTGGAAGTACTCATTATAGATACTATTGAAGTGACAGGTGAGACACTGAGGCTTAGTGTTGTCCCTACTTCAGTTATCAACGCTGTGGCTACCTGGAACTACTGAAAGCGGAGGCAATACGTCATGGACGTCAAGGGACTATAGCTACAGCCTCACAGGAACAGAGGAGCTAATATGTCACTGGACGGCACGATCCTCTGATAGGAAGCCGTTTAGGAGGGCCAAAGGGGACCACACAGGGAGAGAGGTGTGTGGTCGGGCGAGTCAATAGCTGGCGAGGAGTCGCTTTGTCCGCCATTCGCTTTGCCTCTCGGTCACGTGCCAGCTCCTGTCGTCCGAGTGTCTTCCAGAACGTCGAGTGGACTCGCTCCGCTTGGACGCGCTAAGAATGTCGAGTTTGATCTCGAATCCTCAAGATAATACAGTAGCAAAGGATCCTGGGATCTCCTGTTACCAGCTGATATGTTAGCTCCAAGCCAAGGATAAAGATAATGAATATTAGTAAAAAATCAGGTGTGAAAATTCAACACGACGTTCACAACCTCCGTTGTTAAAATAAATTTGATAAGAATTAACTAAAGCTACAATTGATAACAAAAAATAAGAATAACGTTGAGTTTCGATAGAAAGGTTTTATCTACAACAATCGTTAACTTTTATCAACTTTACTATTCCTATGTTTAGAAAAAAATCTGGTATAATTCGCATAACACACAATTTTCACTTACCTCCGTTTGTTAACATAAAGTTAATTTTTTCTAAATACACAATAGACAATAGTGATAAAAAATGACCATAGAATTAATTACATAAAGTTTCAATAGGTACACGTGTTTTATTAAATAATCTAATCTATTTTTATCAACAGCATTCATTTGGCTTATTAGGTGAAATTCCTTCTAAAATATTTACCTATTCATCGGTATAATATACATCTATATTACTGTTCTTATGTTTGCAAACGAAAATTCAATATTTAGCCGTTTTTTATCAATGCTAACAAGATAGTATGCCTATTTTTTTTAAATGTGCAATATTAAAGGTACTTTAGAAAAAGACAATTTAAAATATCGGCATTTAAGCTCTATAAGACTGTTTTAATCAGAATGTAACCTACATGATATTGAACCCAATTAAATTTTTCGTCCATATATCGAGTTTAATCAAAATCGTGAGACCCGTTTTTGAGAAAATCGTAAAAAGGTCTATAATGGATGGTATAAAGTAGCTCTTCTAGTTTGCTGATTTTGTTAAAAAAGTGTTTGTATCGTCACATTCACGCTAGTCACGCAACACACACACACACACATACCTTTTTGCAGGACTTGGCCATTTTGAATAAAACATGTATTTCCGGTGAAAACTTGAATTCGACTATTTTCACGATCGCAATACTTTCCCTAACTATATATTTCATATATAGATGAGTGAAAGTAAACAAACAAAATTGTAAAAGTTAACGGAGATTGATGAAACTACGATAAAATTATTATTTTATAAAACACATGTTTTGATTGAACTTCAATTTAATTAATTGTTTAACTGTTTATTTTTATTTTTAACTGTATTTAAAAATTCCTAACTTGATTTCAACAACGGAATTAAGCGAAAGTCGTGTGTTGCGTGCACCAATTTTATTTTTGTTTACAAAAGCTAGTTTCATCAACCTCTATTACCTTTTACAACTTTTTGCATGTAATAATTTGTTTGTCTAAAATCTATTACCGTTCTTATGTTAAAAAATAAATAAAACGACATGAAAATCATTTTTTTTTTGTTATTTTCTCCTTTAGCTGGATATCGAATACGTTCAGCTAATATATTTACTTATTTTTATCAATGTTAAGAAGATGATATAGTTAATTTTTCGATACAAATAAAAAATAAAAAGTACTTAAGAGGAAGACAAATGAAAATATCGGCATTGAAGCCCTGTCAGACTATTTCAACAAGAATGAAACCTATATTATATTAAAGCCGGTCATATTATACATTAATATTGCGAGCTGATTACATCAATACGTACATACATACATACATACATAAATTCATGTTTACATCAATACGTAAAACGACGTAGGCTGTTGCTGGATACGTCCTGTTTTTAATATCGGAATACTGCCCGTTTTCAGTTTAATTCGTGATTTAAGGTCAATTTCATTGAAGTTTTAAGCCCTTCAGATTTTTTTCCCTTAATTTTCTCTTTCTGTGTGTTAGAACTAATGATAAATTTGAAATACTGATTTCAGTGAACACAATCAAGATCCGTTTATTTCATAAAACATTTATTTAATGTTTTGTCAAAAGTGAAGCTTTCTCTCTAAAATCTCTCCGCTAATTAATAGTTATTAGATAGAGGCTCCAGGAAGGTGGTTGAGATAATTCGAAAAGGAATGTTGAATCAGAAGTCGAACCGCGCCTCAGGAGAAACGTTACGGCACCGAGAATGGCCGAGACCTCGGGTTTTTCGGAAAATTGGCGTTGGAAATCGATTAGAAGCCTAGTCGATTTTTTCCTCGTAAGTGGCGTTTTGCTCAATGTGATCAACCGTTTAATTTAAACCACTATTGACCAATGGAACAAATCTAAAAGTACTCCATCGAGGCTGTTTACGGATACGGTTGACATTTACAGGTACTATATAGATTGATAGTGGTTTCCAGGATAATTCGGAATACATAGCGGTATCTATTAACAATATTTTGCACCAATTTCAATTTTGGATGATTATTAACAATAATGAATTTTTATAGTCGACCAAAAAAAAAAAAAAAAAATAATTACCACCCTCAAAATTTGAGGTCTCACGTTTCAAGATATGTAGAACCCGAAAAACATAATTTAAAAAATACTTTAGTCCACTGTCCGCGGCATTTCTCCAAAAATAATTGAAGTTTTTTTTTTTTAATTCGCCACAAAAATAATAGGGCATGCAACGAAGCTCCTAATACACAGACGTTGATATCAGCTTGTTATTTTTTAAGTAGAAGCCGCTTAAAACTGATTCAATCAAATAACTCAGTTATTTTTGAAGATAGAGAAAAGAATAAACGTTTGTGAACAAAAAAAAAATACACGAATAATTATAAATAAGAGAAAAAAGAAAATAAAAAAATTAAAATTTTACAGATAAGTAAGCCCAGTTATTTTTTGAAGATATAGATAAACATGTATTGAGTTTTAGAATCAGTAAAGCACAATGAAGAAAAAAAAAAGAAAATGAAAATGAAAAAACTGAAACCATGCCTAAATATACGCTCGTAACTCAGTTAGTTATGAAGAAAAAGAAAAAATTATTACTGTTTTTAAAGAAAAACGGCGAGAAATTAGAAAAAAATTAAAATTTTACCCATAAATACGTCTATAACTCAGTTATTTTTGAAGAAAGAGAAACGTTTGTATAGAGTTTTAAAATTACTAAATCATGATAAAAAAACAAAACAAATTGTTGATATTTCTGCAAAATTAAAAAAGAATTATTGGAATCGGATCGGGAAAATTTGAATTATAATATAAATTTTTCCTTTCACTTACCTATAATGAAATATATAGTAACGGAGAGTATTGTGATAGTGAACATTTTTGAATTCCAGTTTCCAACGGAAATACACGTTTTAGGGTTTTCTCAGTTCAATTAACCATGTTTCGAAAAAAGTTTGTGTTTATGTGTGTGCGAGTGGTAAGTTTAGCACGAAAACGAAAAGTCGTACGAAACTAAAATTCCTTATTTAAGGCAACTATGCTCCCGAGATGTTACTTTTTCATTAAAATTTGCTAACCGAAAGTGCAACTTTATATCATGCATGTTGCAACTTTTTACGATTTTCTCAAAAACTTGCCATGCTGATATATTTAATGGGCTTTAATATCATGTAGCTTTTATTATGATTGAAATAGTTTGACAGCACTTAAATGCCGATATTTTAAAGTTTCTTCTTCTAAAGATTCTTAAATTTTATAAAATTCTATAAAAATAATCATATCATCTTATTAGGATTGGAAAAAAGGGCTAAATATAAAATTTTAAAGATTTTTATATAAAAATTGAAAAAGAAAAGGGCAAACATACTTTTTAAATGTAATTTTTGATTTTTAGATCATACGAACAGCAACATAAATTTGTAATATACCGTTGGAAAGCTAAAGATTTTAGAAAAGATATAACCTTATTTACAAACTTGTAAAAAGTAAAGTAAACTCAGCAATTTGGTTGCTATTGCTGATATTGTTATCTATATTTATAAAAGGAGATCGCCATGGTGACCGTGTAGTTATAAGCATGTGCTCTCATTGTCTCTAGTGGAAATGTGATTTATTCATTTTTATAAACTGTTTTGAAGTGTGATTATTAGCTCAAAAGGACAAGATATTAGTCTAGTTTAGAAGGTATAGTAAGTTAAAGGATTTATATTTAAGTAACAACTAACAAAGTGAAAAAACATGTGAAGTGTGTAAGGTTAGTTTTTTTTAACCATTAGTTTATTTAATTTAATAAGTTTAAAACTATTAAAAGCATTGTGTGTCTGTGTAAATATTGCTCAAAACATTGTGTTTCGTGCGATCCGGTAACCAAATAGACGCAAAGGGAGCAATGGCGTCTGAAAATGTGACAAATATGGACCTACAAGAGGCAGGCTCTTCAACTATGTCAGAAGAAAATAACGAGTGGGAGGTGATTACAGGACGAAAAAGACCATCATCGTCAGCGGATCCCAGGCTATACATAAAAAAATCAAATAACATAGAAACCAGGAATAGATTTGACCCTGAGTTTTAAATATGACTGCAGGAGAATCCGAGAAACAATCAAACCCAATAGAAAATAACAAAGTTAAGCCACCACCCATAACAAAGTTAAGCCACCCCACCACTAAAAGGAATACAGAATATCGAGGCATTGATTGCGTTTTTGAAAAAAGAAATAGGTTCTAGTTACTTTAGTATCAAATCAACAGCCAGAAATTTAATAGTATACCCAGCCACCCCAGACTCCTACAGAACAGCTGTTCGCTGCTTAAAAAAAGTAAACGCCGACTATCACACGTATCAACTGTCGGAAGACAAAAACCCAAGAGTAGTTATTAAAGGACTTCACCCATCCACACCAACATCAATAATAAGTGAAGAACTGAAAGCCAAGGGCTATGAAGCTGTGAACGTTACGAATGCTATCTCAGCCAGAACCAAACAACCACTCCAAATGTTCTTTGTCGACATTTCCAAAAATACATTTAATGAGAAAATATTTGAATTGAACAACGTTTATTATACGAGGATAAAAGTAGAAGAAATTCGAAAAAAGAGGGAAATACCTCAATGCTTCAGGTGCCAGGGATTTGCCCATACAAAATCTTACTGTAATCACCAACCACGCTGCGTACGATGCGGAGAGGCCCATGAAAGCGCTGCATGCGTCAAAACTAGGGAGACGCCGGCCAAATGCGCTAACTGCGGAGGGGCACACCCTGCCAATTACAGAGGATGCCAGGCCCTCAAGAACCTGCGAACTCAGAGGACCCAGAGTTATCGCCCTACACCGGTGGCTGTCCAACCTCCTCCGGATCTAGAACATTTTCCAGCCCTGCCGAACGGCCTTCAACAACATCAGCCTCTGGAACCTGTCGGTGTTAATCCCAGAATGGAGCGCCCAAACTGCCCTCGGCCCAACGTGGAAGCTCAGCCTCAGCCGCATCTAAGACCAGGTATGAGGGAAGACAGCAGTCAGTTGGTACCACCAGCTGGACCTGAACCTTATTTTCAATCCAACATACTAAATAATTTAAATGCCCTCATTCAGCCCCTTTACAGCCTAATTAGCCAATTATCGCACTTAACACAAGCATTAGCAGCAAATTATGGACATTAGTACTCTAACTGTTGGCTCCCTGTCAATCCTCCTTTGGAATACTAACGGACTACTTCGACATAAGACTGAATTGGAAATTTATCTTCATCAAAAACGTATCGACATTGTACTTTTGACAGAAACTCATCTCACATCACGCAACAAACTTTCTATACCTAACTATAATTTATACAGAACAGACCATCCCGACAATACTGCTCACGGAGGGACAGCTATATTAATAAAATCGACACTAAACATTACCCTATACACGTAGACTCAACGGCTCAGATACAAATAACAGGAATACAGTTACAGACTAAATACAAAAACATAACACTAGCTTCTATTTACTGTCCCCCCAAATATATCATTACCGATCAAATGTTTATTGATTTATTTAACTCGTTTGGTAGAACATTCCTGGCAGGGGGGGACTTTAATGCAAAACACAAAACTTGGGGTTCTCGTTTGTGCACACCAAGGGGCAGAAAACTCAAATCTGCTATTGACCACTTATCATTGAACGTATTTTCTCCTGACAAACCGACTTACTTACCAAATTCTTGTCACAAAAAACCTGACGTACTTGACATATTTGTAGCCAAAGATTTAACGACTCTACCGATTACAGTTACAACTGAAACAGACCTTGGCTCAGATCATTTACCGGTGAACCTGATGTTGGGGGTGGAGAAATTCTTTGCGGAAAGAAGACAGTCGCTTACCTACGGAATCGTAGATTGGGATCTATTCAATAAGCATATTAATGCCCAGCTCACTGTCCCTAAAGCACTAAAAACTGAAAAAGACTTAGAAGATGCAGTTGAACTCTTCACTTCGACCGTTCAAGAAGCTGCATGGTCCTCACAACAAATAAGGAGAAGACCAGGAATAACTTCGCCATCCCACCCTCAATATATCAGGGACCTAATCCGAGCCAAGAGACGATCACGCAAACAATGGCAAACTAACAGACTTCCTTCAGACAGACGAATCTTCAACAAACTTAACAATGAACTTAAAACAGAAATACGAAAATTTAAACAAACTAACTTTGACAAATATCTGGAAAACCTGACAACCGACGACAACAGCCTTTGGCGACATACCAAACGAATTCTGAAACAACGTGAAGTTTCTGCCCCATTGAGAAACGATGATGGTTCTTGGGCCGTGTCGGATAAAGACAAATCTGAAATCTTCGTTGACTATCTTTCAAGTGTTTTTCAACCTCACACAGACTTAACAGACATACAACACGAAAATTATGTACAGAAATTCTTAGACTCTCCTCTTCCCATGTCTCTTCCACCAAAATCATTTACTCCTTCCGAGGTATCAAGACAGATTATGAAAATGCCGAAAAGAAAGACTCCTGGTTACGACCTTATCACTGCTGAGGTGCTTCAAAAAATCCCCAGAAAAGCTTTAGTATTTCTCACTACATTATACAATGCTATACTCAGGACGACCAAATTCCCCATTCAATGGAAATATTCTACGATTTCAATGATACATAAACCTAACAAAGACAAACACAGACCTGATTCCTACAGACCAATTAGCCTTCTTCCAGTATGCTCAAAAATATTTAAAAAATTATTCTACGGACGCATTATTAACATACTGACTGACCACAACATATTACCAGACCATCAATTCGGATTTCGCTCTTTTCACTCCACAACACAACAGCTACACAGAGTAACGGACTTTATTTCCACTGCACTTGAACTAAAGCAATACGCTTCTGGGGCATTTTTGGATGTTACTCAAGCTTTTGATAGGGTGTGGCACCAGGGTCTTCTTTTTAAACTAAAACCCATACTTCCAAGCACTTATTATCTAGTTTTACAATCTTTTCTCTATGACCGCTTCTTTTCTGTCCGACAGGGTTCTGAGACCTCATCAGTCAAGCCAGTCTCTGCAGGAGTTCCCCAAGGTTCTATCCTGGCCCCTCTTCTGTACTTAATATACACATATGACTTACCGACAAACGAAAACATCCTAACTGCGACATATGCCGACGACACTGCAATTATTACTAAAAACACAGACCCTACACAGGCCAGTATGACTTTACAACATCACTTAGACAATGTACAAAACTGGTGTAGGAAATGGAAATTAAAGATTAACCACGACAAATCACTACATGTTACATTTACACTTAGACATGGAACCTGCCCTCCAGTTTACGTAGACAATCACCAGATACCACAATCAAACACAGTAACGTACATAGGACTTATTTTTGACAAAAGGTTGACATGGGGCCCACACGTTAAGACTAAACGTAAAACTCTAAATTTTCGACTGAGACTATTGTATTCGATACTTCATAGACATTCTAAATTACCCATCAGACAGAAACTTAACGTATACACTTATTTATTAAAACCAATATGGACTTATGCTTGCCAAATATACGGACCTGCTAAAAAGATACACATACGAAAAATACAAACATTTCAATCGCAATTTTTAAGACTGGCAACGAACTCACCACCATATGTTTCAAACGACACCCTTCATACTGACTTACGTATTCCTACTATAACAAACCACATTCGATCGACTTACAAACGATTTCATGACAAACTAAATGGACACATAAACAAACTTGTACAAAACATGGCTACAACTGACTTACCATCCATAACTCGGCGTAGGCTGAAAAGGAGTTGGATGAGGGACCTCCTGACCTGAAAATATAGTTGTGCTTAATGTCAGGAGGATGCACCACTGGGTGCTGTCTCCCTCATGCCTGCCCACGCCATGTTTCCCTAGATTTTAGCACATTTACTTATTGTAATATTTTTTACAGGTGTAAATAAAATGATAAGTGAAAAAAAAAAAAAAAAAAATTTATAAAAGAATGTGCCATTTCAAACGATTTTCTGCTTATCGCAGTATCTTAAAAATGACTATTGTTGTGAAGCTTAAATTTTTCATGGAGGTTCGCATTACCGTCTAGATGTGCAATATGGCTGGATTTGGGTAAATTTCTTCTCTAAGTGGTTAAAAAAAAATATTTTTTTAAATAAAATTGGTTTTCGGATAACTAAAAAACTATACGTCTTATGAAAAACTATAAGTATTCATTTGAATGAAAATAAAATTTCTAACTGCATAAAATAAAAGCAAACCTTAATAGTACCAGCAAAGATAAAATATAATAATTTATACGAAATATATTTAAGCATATTGAGTATCGTATCTATAGTTCATGTGTAGTATCACAGACACATGTTAAGTTTAAAATTAATTCAAGGTGATTAAAAAACATTTTGTTTCAAGAGCATAGTAACACTTATTTCTGAAAATAAAAAAAAACAAGGGTTATTCTGGAGAAGACTTCACCCACGATTGGGGAAAATACCCATCCACGTTGCAAAAAAGTTACAATGATATACAACCGGGATGTTTACAAGATAAAAATGTATTATTTGAATAATTTCGATGTGGCTGCTTGGTACTGGTATGTTATTGTAACCTAGAGTGAATAAAATTGATATCTGATATGAAATAATATTCCCTTCATCATATGTAGAGTAAATCATTGCTATTAGAGATTATTTATTTTGTATAAGCCCCGCTTAACATAGACACTATCATAATTGTTGATAATTTGTTGTAATTTTCCAATTATATTTTTTATTAATCATATTAAATATTTCAAACTGCAAACAAAGACATTAATTGTAGTTTTGTATTATTGTTTCAATGTGATATTAGAAACAGGATATTTGGTGGGTGCTATTGATTAATTATGTCTACAGATTAGTTATATTATATTAATTAAAAAGAGACTGTTTTTTAAATAAGTTAAGGTGTTTCAAAATAGGTTGTTGTTTTCAAATGGCTTTTTTCATCTACCATAATTCTAACCTAACCAATCATTAGTTCTACTGTTTAATATTACTTTGAAAAATATGAGATAACCTCAATTCATTATAACATGGAACTAATGGTAGTTTCAATTTTTTCGAAGTTTCAAGTTTTTTTCTTTACATCATTTAAAAACCTGACATTTTTAAAATCTATAGATGGATTCTCTTGAAATAACAACTACCTAAAACCTAAAAATCATCGGTTTTGTTTCACATTTTATAGCCTGAAGGCTTCATCCACAGGTAACAGGTTAATAAGAAGCATTAATGTTTAAAACGAGGGCTAAACGGAATGGGTGGTCCATTGAATAGGGCACTAGTATTCTACGGATTGTATGCTCGTTGGAATAATGCAAGAAATTATCCAGTGGGTACCCGAAAAGTACAGTAAAAATTGTTTTTGGATGGGATATCTGCTAATCGTCTCCTTGCCTGGACATAAATAAGCAAAGGTCCTGTTACTGTTTTTGCTATATGCGTGTTCTAGTATTAAGTTCAAATACAATAATTCTATTCGATTAGAAACTTTATTAATAATTAACTCTCACATGTGATTATTTAACTAACTGAACAATTAATAATAATAAGGTTACAATTATGTTACAAATTTGTTGATTAATAATCGATTGCAGATCCATAGAAGTACTTATAATACAATTAATATACACATTTTTTTTTCTTCTTTTTATTTTATTATTAGTCCTCTACATCACTTCCCCCCAGAGACACAGTCACGATAATGTTTCTAAAACATTAAACAAATCAGAATTCAATTGTTCATAAGAACCGGGTAGGAAACCTCACTGTGCGACCACTGCGAGTGGTTGTTTTTAGTGGTTTTCCAGAGCTGGTTGTGGTGGTTGGTTGATCAGTCTCTTCATCAGGAGTTGTTGGCGAAAGAGAACAGGGATTCTGTTTTATTCCTTGAAGGTCTTGTTGAAGCTGTGTTTCTTCGGTTGACGACAAGATATAAGCTGGTTTAAGGCGATCTATGGAAATGTTTGCTTCCTTGGTCTTTAATTGCAGGGTGAAGAATTTTTCCGACCTAGCAATCACTTTGAAAGGGCCTTCATAAGCGGCTTCCAAAGGTTTCTTGACTCGGTCAATTCTGACAAAGACATGAGAGCAATCAGCCAAATCCTTGTGAATAAAAAATGCCTTGGTTGTGTTCTTCTTAACTGGAACTGGTTTCAATTGTCTCATAGTGTCTTGGAGTTTAGATACAAATGATTCTGCATCATCTATTCGTTGTGCTGTTTGTCCAAGAAATTCACCAGGCAATTTTATAGTTGTTCCATAAACCATTTGAGCAATGGAGACACTTGTCTCGGGATTGAATGAAGCACGCAAACCCAAAAGAATTGTTGGTAATGCTTCTGACCATTTTAGAGAACCATTTGCTTTCAGTGCGGTTTTCAGTGTGCGGTGAAGTCTTTCAACCTTCCCATTACTCTGAGGATGGTACGGGGTTGTCCTCTGCAATTTAATTCCACACAACAAACTTAGGTTTTTGAACAGATCAGCTTCGAACTGTCTGCCTTGATCCGAAATTAGTGAAAGTGGGACGCCAAATCTTACAATCCAATTTTCATAGAATGCTCTTGCGACAACTTCTGCTGTAATCTCTGAGAGTGGTATTGCTTCCATCCAACTTGTGAATCGGTCTATCGCAGTGAGCAGGTAGGTATTACCATTCGATGGAGGTAATGGACCAACCAGGTCGATGTGAACCACAGAAAATCTTTCATCTGGTGGTGCAAATGTCCCAACTGGTGACTTGGTGTGCCTTGTAACTTTAGTCTTCTGGCAAGGTACACACGATTTTGCCCAATCACGGACGTCCTTATTTAAATTTGGCCAAACAAAACGAGCACCAACTTGTTTAATTGAGGATTTTACACCTGGGTGATTCAAGTTGTGAATTGTTTCGAAAAACAATCTTCGGTAAGCTTGAGGTATGAAACGTCTTACAGTTTCAGTAGATATGTCACACCACAAGCTTCTACCACTTGGTAAGTGAAAAGATTTCAATTTTAAGGAAGTTTCTCCGTTCTTCAGAGCCAAAAATTCAGGGTCACTGGTCTGGGCTTCTGCGACTTTATCCATATCGATGGTGCTGATAGATTCAATCCTAGAAAGTGTATCAGCAACCACGTTCAGTTTTCCACTGATGTGCCTAATATCAGTCGAGTATTCTGAAATATATTGCAGTCGTCGTAATTGAAGTGGAGTAGCTTTTTCATTCCTTTGCTTGAAGGCGTAAATAAGTGGATGATGATCAGTGTATATAACGAACTGTCTTCCTTCAAGAGTGTGCTTGAAGTGCTTGACTGACTCGTAGATACCGAATAATTCACGATCATAGGTACTGTAGTTTCTTTCAGCAGTTTTTAACTTCTTAGAAAAGAAAGCTAACGGTTTCCATTTGCCATCTTCTAATTGTTGCACTACACCTCCAATAGCGTAATCGCTAGCATCAACGAGTAAGGCCAAAGGTAGGTTTGGGCTAGGATAGGAGAGCATTGTTGCATTCGCTAAATCATTTTTGCATTTTTCAAATTGATTAATTGCTACAGGAGTCCAAGGAATTTTGCGATTGTCCTTTTTACGAGCACCTTTTGTATATTCATGGAGAATTGCTTGAGTTTCAGAAGCTTCAGGGAGGTATTGACGATAAAAATTTATCATTCCAAGGAATCGGCGAAGTCCAGCAATAGTTTCTGGAAGTTTGTATTCCAATATAGCTTGTACTCGATCAGGCAATGGTTTCGTACCATCGGGTGTGATGAGATAGCCAAGGAATTGTAATTGTTTTACGCCAAATTCCGATTTTGCTACATTAATGCGAAGTCCATATTTTTCTAATCGTTCGAAAACGAGTTTGAGATGATACTGATGCTCTTCTTCCGAATCTGAAGCCACAAGACAATCATCCAGGTATGGAAATACGAAATTCAGTCCATAAAATACTTCGTTGATAAAGCGTTGGAAAGTGCTGGGTGCATTTCGCAGTCCAAAGTGCATAAAATTAAATTCAAACATGCCGAAGGGTGTTGTTACAGCTGTTTTCGGTTTGTCTTCTTCTGCTACTGGTATTTGAAAATATGCCTTAAACAAATCTATTTTAGAAAATATTTGTTTGTTGAATAAAATGTGTTGGAAGTCCACGATTCTCGGTATAGGATATCGATCAGGAATTGTTTGTGCATTCAATCTCCTAAAATCACCACATGGCCGCATTGAGCCATCTTTCTTGGGTGCCAAATGTAGTGGGCTAGACCACTGAGACTTGGAAGGACGTATTATTTGATTATTCAACATGAATTGAAATTCTTCTTTTGCAATTGCTAATTTTTTGGTATCGAGTGGACGAGGACGACAATAGACTGGTTGACCGATTGTAATAATGTGGTGTTGAACGTCATGTTTCACATTTGTAGGCACCAAACTTGGTTTTGTCAAGCTCGGATAAGAATTGAGTAAGTTAGCAAATTTATGACCTTTAGAAACAGTGCTAACAGAATCATCATTGTTAATAGGTGTGATATTACCACTAACTCCTAAACCGGTTTTGCCATCTATCAGTTGTTTATTTCTTAAATCGACAAGAAGGTTAAAATGGTGCAAAAAATCAGCCCCTATTATGCCTCTGTTTACTTTAGCGATGATAAATGGCCATCTAAATTCTCGACGAAGTCCCAAGTTGATATTTAAAATGTGAACACCAAACGTGGGAATCTCCGTTCCATTAGCTGCATACAGTTTGAAATCTGAAATTACTGATTTAACTTTCGAATTTGAAGGGATAATAGATACATCAGCACCGCTATCGACTAAAAAATGGGTTCTTGTATTTTTATCGGTAAGAAATAAACGAAACTTACGGCCTCCCATATGATTATCTGCAGTAGAATGAGCCGCTACTTCCGCTGCAGTTTCTCGTTTCCCTCTTGATTCCATTGGCAAGGTTGACGGCACTTTTCGGGTAAACATCTATTTCCAAAGCGAAAATGATAAAAACAATATTTACCATTAGGGTCGAATCGTCTACGGCTACGACTACGGCTTCGGTTCCGGTTTCTAAATCTTTTATCACCACGATCATTTGAATTTTCTCTTCGAGTTCGAGAATTTTGTAATGAAGAAATTCGAGCATCCATTGCTTCTATTTTTGCTACCAGTATTTTTATCATCTCATTCATATCACCTGAACAATCTTCAGAGTTAGTTATACTACTTGTAGCAGCATCAACATCTAATCGAGGTTTCATATCGACAATTCTGTCCGCCATTATGGCCAATTTATCCAAATTTTCATCCGAAACTACAAGGATATTCTTGATGGAATCTGGAAGTTTGTCGAGCCATAGGGTGCGTAACACCTTAGAGGAAATATCGGTACCTGCCAGACAACTCATTTTTCTTAAAAGCTGACTTGGTTTTAAATCTCCAAGTTCTAACCCAGCTACTAGCCTTTTGATCTGGGACTCTTCACTTTCTTTATAAAGGCTTAAAAGTCTATTCTTAGCGAGTGAATATTTAAAATCTTTATCACTATCTAAAATATCGATAATATCCGCTACAAATTTCCTGTCCAATTGAGATACTAAATAATCAAATTTGGTATTTTCTGTACTTACGCCAGCTAGTTTAAATTGTGCTTCCACTTGCCTAAACCAAACATCTGGTCGTTCAAGCCAAAAGGGTGGTATTTTAACAGAAACCTTACTAGCTTCTATTCCGGCCACGTCTGAGGTATTTAACTGATCCTTACTCATTTTAGCTTATAAAAAAAAAATATTGCAATAGTTTAGAAAAAAAAAACACTATCTGGTCACTATTTCCACAATTCGCGAACTATCACGTCGATTGTCACCACTTGTTACTGTTTTTGCTATATGCGTGTTCTAGTATTAAGTTCAAATACAATAATTCTATTCGATTAGAAACTTTATTAATAATTAACTCTCACATGTGATTATTTAACTAACTGAACAATTAATAATAATAAGGTTACAATTATGTTACAAATTTGTTGATTAATAATCGATTGCAGATCCATAGAAGTACTTATAATACAATTAATATACACATTTTTTTTTTCTTCTTTTTATTTTATTATTAGTCCTCTACAGTCCCTTTATTAGTTTTGTTAGTTTATTTATTGAACTCCATTATGCTGCTGTGGCTAATTAAACGTATAATGTAACATTACAGTGGGAGTAAACTTTGCGTTTCCAGGTTCGATTAGGATAAGAACCCCATATTTATAGAACTCGAACAAGTTCATGGTACAAAACACAACAGTTATGTCAGCTCCTAACATGTTATTATTTTACTTAATTATAGTACCTTCAACAAGGTTTTAGGTTTATATGTAATCCGAAATAAAGACAAAAATGTAACTGTATACATTCTACCAGAGTATGCTGCGAGCGGGAAATAAAGCTATTATTTCATTAAAGACTACGACTCGGAATAGATTTTTTTTTTTTTTTTGCTGTTATTTTATTAGTGTTCATTAGAGAGCTATATCCAGGAGAAAACTCAAATTCCCATGATATATCTCAGCCACTGTAGTAATATACTTATTGGATTTACAAGAAACCCGAAACGTTCTGACTTCAGAGATGCTTGTAATAATGGGTAAAAGTATCATAGTAGACAAGATGTGATAGTAAATAAATAAATTCCTTCATAGGAGGTTACATTTTTGGTTCAAGTTAGTGTTTCAGGGAGGGGCAGAAGTCGTACTTGCTACACCCCACAACGTTTAATAAAAATAAATAAAATGTTTAAATATTAGACGATTTTGGGTTCAGTACATGTCATTAGACATTGTCATATATTTTCGGGAACCCACTTAGTAGAAGCTGGATGGGAACTTCCTTACTTCAAGAGCACTCCACGACGGTAATCTTAAAAATAAGTAATTATTCTGCCACAACCGGGTTTGAACTCGGAATACGGAAATTAGAAGTCCAGTACACTACCTAAAAATATGTAAACACAATTTAACTACTAGAGACAAGGAAACTGAACTAAGATATCCGAGAGTAACAAATCATTTTTTTTTTTTTTTTTTTGCAAAATCCTTTAAAGTAATTATGTGAAAAATTATAGACACTCATTCGAAAGTTGGACAAATTTCTCACCACATGAACGCAAAATCATTAATCGACATTACCCCCCCCCCCAAAAAAAGTAAAGCATATCGTACCATAACCATGGTTTTTGTGCACCATGGAAACACATCGGGCGGTTTTTCAATTATTTTAAGAGAATAAAAATATTTTGTTATCAAATTTATACAATGTGCGCGAGAAATGCCGCGAGTTGGAAGCTAGCGTGTTTTATAATCTAAATCACATGTTTCCAACGAAATTGAATACACTTTTTATTTAAATTTACTTTAATATGTTTAAGTTAATTCAATAGTCTTTAAATTTATTTTAACAGCCAAGGTAAGTGAAAGTCGTGTGTTGTCTGCACCAAATTATTTTTCTTTAGTTCCATTTCTCCATTTTTGTAATCTAATATAATTATTTCTCCATTTCTGCTATAAAGTGTTTCAGGAGTAGTATTTCGCATAAAATATACATGGTACCGTGGAGCCTACTAACAGTTTAGAATTAGATTTTGTTTAAATTTTGGGGGGGGGGAGGAGGGAGGGTCCTTGCCATTGAAATGATTAGTCAAAGGGGTCCGGGAAAAAAAGGGAATCACCGTACTAATCCATCAAACTCCTTCTGTACCTAATTCTAAAATCTCATTGCCTCCAACTTTGTTATTAATATAATCATCCATAGAGACCGGAATATCCCACATTAGTTAAAGACTTAGCAAGAAATAGGTGTACCTCATCTAATTCCAAACTACCACCCTACTTAAACTAGCTCGTCCGTAATATCTTATTTCCATCTAGTATTGGTAAATTTCCGGCGTGACTTAAATGACTGTGGTCCAGTTACCTGCTAATACAACAACTTTCATGTTTATTTTATTTACTTATTTTAGCTACATTACACTTGAAATTCTCAAGCCATAATTATCTCATCGCTCATCTACCTGTTTTATTTTAATGTACAGTTGCAAATGTCAATTAATAAATAATAAAAAATGTGGTGTCTAACACGTGACTCTTACTTACCTGCGTTCTTAAAAACAGTTTAAGAATTTTTAAAAACATTTAGAGATAAAAATGATTGAAAGTAATAAAGCATTATAAAAAAAATAATTATATTGAAACATTTGTTTTATTAAAAATCTATACTAATATTATAAAGCTGAAGAGTTTGTTTGTTTGTTTGAACCGCTATTCTTAGAAACTACTGGTTCGAATTGAAAAATAGTCCATTTATCGAGGAAGGCTATATGTTACTAACGCTGCGACCAATAGGAGTGAAGGATCAGTAGAAAAGAACAGGTGAAATTAAGCTTGCATCCCAACAATTCCAAATGATTTACCTTTTAATTTTAAAATAATTCAATTTCCCGTAAAGTTATTTTTTGTCGTAACAATTAATAAATCACAGGGGCAAATATTTAACCACATAGATATCGATTTACGTCAAGATCGGATTGCGAGAAAATCAGTATGTTCTTCTGCCACATGAAAATAAAACCAAACATATCATTTACGAAGAAGTACTTTAAAATATTGGGTTGTCCGAAAAGTTCGTATAGATTTTTAAATAAAATTTACTTTTTATTTTTTCAACTAAAAATGAATCAAAAAGCTAAAAAAATCCTCCTTTAAATTTGAAATTCCAAATAACGAAGAAAAAATATCCGTTTTTCCGCCGTTGGCGGCTTTTCTCCGAAACTACTTTACTGGTGTTTTTGATACTCGTCAAAAAATACTAGCGCATTCATCAATGATCCTGATAGTCTGTGAGCCAGCAACGAAAAGTGCAACCCATTTTACCAAAATTTTTACTATGTTTTTTGCAAACATCTAAAAAATATAAAGTAAAGCAAAAATTACGCGCCTGCCAACTCATAATGGGTAGATTATAAAATGGTGACCATTCAAAAAAGGACCAAAAAAAAACGAAATTCTGACTCATTTGACCAGATCCAACATATTTTTTTTATCAAGTGTAATTGTTGAATTTGGACTCATCCTACAATTTCCTCAGAAGTATGGATAATTGCAAAAAAGTATTGTGACAGACAGAAAAAGCTGAGAGACTGAAAACTTAAAAAAAAAAAAAAATTAAGGATTAGGTTGTCTAATAAGTTCGTAGAGATTTTTTAGTTACTTTTTATTTTTGTCTACTAAAAATGAATCTAATGTTTATTTATATGCCTTTAATCCTCATGGAATTAACTATGTTTACGTTCTGTACTGAATCCGTCTTGTTTGTTTGTTTATTTATTTAACGTCACTTTATGCTATGGCTAATCGGACGACTGAATCCGTCTTTAGTAAGGCTCAGTAGTGTAGTTAATTGCGAACAACATGAGTGACGATTCAGTTCATTTTCGGCATTCTGTTCTTTTTTAAAAAAGGGAAACGCGCAGCCCAAACTTAAGAAAGATTCGCGCGATTCAATTGCTGATAGCACGGTTCAGAAGATAAGGACATTTCAATTTGGAAGACCAACCCCGGAATTGTAAATCGACCAACGCCTGCAAATCGACCGTTTTCGACCATCTAAAGAAGGTCGGGTACGTCTGCCGTTAGGACGTGTAAGTTCCCTATGAGCTCAGTGAAAAGAACCTTATTGAAAGGATTTTATGTTGTGATTTGCTGCTGAAAAAAAAAACGTATAGGGTGCATTTTTGAAACGAGTTGTTACTGGTGACGAAATATGGATTATCTAAATCAATACCAGCCGAATAAAATCTGGAGGGTTGCCTGGAACGAAGCCGCTCGCAACACCAAAGGCTTGTTGCATCCAAGAAAGGTGATGCTCAGTATTTGGTGGGATTGGAACGGACCCATACATTTTGAGCTTCTTCCATAATACCAAACTATAAATACGGACGTTTACTGCTCCCAGTTAGAACGATTGATTGCAGCGAATGAAGAGAAACGGCCAGAGTTGGCAAATCGGAAAGGAGTGCTATTCCACCAAGACAACGCTCGGCCCCATGTGCCTTTAAGGACACAGCAAATGTTATTAAGCTTCAGATGGGAGGTTTTGCCCACCGTACTTTTCTGACATTGCTCCTTCAGATTTGAATCTTTTCCGTTCCCTCGAAAACTATCTACAAGGGAAATCTTACTTTTCAGAAGATGACGTCAAACCGGACTTTTTATTGTTCTTCAGGAGTAACGACAGTGATTTTTGGAAAAAAGGGACAATGAACCTTCCAAGCCGTTGGGAAAGGGTAACCGCTAACAGTGGTAACTATTCTGTAGATAAAGTAAATACATTTCAAGCTGTTCATCAATTTTAGTCTTTGTCCAAATTACTCAAAGAACTTTCCGAACAACTCAATATATTATTTTAAAAACTTCTTAATAGCGATCATAATGACAAAAATTTATTATATTATTAGATATATCAGTTAATTTTATCGGTTTTCACCACTTTTACATGCTTGTGTTTAAGACAATATTTTTTTTCTAAAATCTTTAGCTTTCCAACGGCATATAATACATGTATATTTCTGTTCTTATGTTCAAAAACGAAAAATTAAATTAAATTATTGTTACTGGTGACGAAATATGGATTATCTAAATCAATACCAGCCGAATAAAATCTGGAGGGTTGCCTGGAACGAAGCCGCTCGCAACACCAAAGGCTTGTTGCATCCAAGAAAGGTGATGCTCAGTATTTGGTGGGATTGGAACGGACCCATACATTTTGAGCTTCTTCCATAATACCAAACTATAAATACGGACGTTTACTGCTCCCAGTTAGAACGATTGATTGCAGCGAATGAAGAGAAACGGCCAGAGTTGGCAAATCGGAAAGGAGTGCTATTCCACCAAGACAACGCTCGGCCCCATGTGCCTTTAAGGACACAGCAAATGTTATTAAGCTTCAGATGGGAGGTTTTGCCCACCGTACTTTTCTGACATTGCTCCTTCAGATTTGAATCTTTTCCGTTCCCTCGAAAACTATCTACAAGGGAAATCTTACTTTTCAGAAGATGACGTCAAACCGGACTTTTTATTGTTCTTCAGGAGTAACGACAGTGATTTTTGGAAAAAAGGGACAATGAACCTTCCAAGCCGTTGGGAAAGGGTAACCGCTAACAGTGGTAACTATTCTGTAGATAAAGTAAATACATTTCAAGCTGTTCATCAATTTTAGTCTTTGTCCAAA
This sequence comes from Piezodorus guildinii, assembly GCA_023052935.1. Taxonomy (NCBI): domain Eukaryota; kingdom Metazoa; phylum Arthropoda; class Insecta; order Hemiptera; family Pentatomidae; genus Piezodorus; species Piezodorus guildinii. The sequence continues at coordinate 72,325,819 of CM041294.1, read as the reverse complement.
TTACTCAAAGAACTTTCCGAACAACTCAATATATTATTTTAAAAACTTCTTAATAGCGATCATAATGACAAAAATTTATTATATTATTAGATATATCAGTTAATTTTATCGGTTTTCACCACTTTTACATGCTTGTGTTTAAGACAATATTTTTTTTCTAAAATCTTTAGCTTTCCAACGGCATATAATACATGTATATTTCTGTTCTTATGTTCAAAAACGAAAAATTAAATTAAATACATTTTTTTTAGTTTTTTCCTTTAGTTGTTAATAAAATTCGCTCAACATGCATGTCTAGGTGTTATTTATCAGTGCTAACAAGATAATATAGTTATTTTTACAGAAGGCAGAAAATTAAAGTAACTTTCAAGAAAAAAACTTTAAAATATCGGCATTTAAGCCCTGTCAGACTATTTCAATCAGGATAAAGCCTACATGATATAAAAGCGCATTTTACTTCAATATAGCGAGTTTTATCAAATCGTTTGAGCCGTTTTCGAGAAACTCGTAAAAAGGTGCAAAATGCATAGTATAAAGTGGCTCTTATGGTAAGCTGATTTCGATAAAAAAAAACAAAAAACGTATATTTGTCTTAAATACGAAATTTCGGTTTCATAGGACTTTTCGTTTACGCGTTGGACTTACCCCACTCACGCACACAAACACACACCTTTTTTCGGGACTTGGTTATTTGGACTTAGGGGACCCTAAAACGCGTTTATAAAAATGGGATTCGATAATTTTCACGATCGCAATACTTTCCCTTACTATATATTTCATATATAGGTAAGTAGAAGTAAAAAATGTATGTCTTTATAATATTTGAATCTATCCACAAAAGATAGGGCCTTAAGCTGTCGTTACCTCCTCCATCGGATACGCTACTGTTGTTGAAAATAGTAATCTGTTATCTGATGATCACAGAGGGGTGGGTCCTCAGCCACGAGTTGTTGGAAGAAGATTGCCTGTACGATGGGCATTCAGATAGGATCCAACTCGTAGACCCGATTTGACAGCTGATATCCTGATGCCTATCTGTCGGCAGGACCTTTTACATATGTTCACACATGTGTCAACTCAAGTCTATCGATGATTTTTTTTTCTAAACGGTCAATACTGTGTAATATGGGTACTAAATAAGAAAGGTGTTGCTAATGTAATACTGTTTTTTTTTTTGTTTTTTTTTTCAACTCATGTATTAAATAACTTGAAAACTCTAGCGCATTAGCTAACTACATACAAAATAGTTGTAATGACTAGTAACTGTTTGCATTTTTAGAGTTATATAATTTTGTATATAAACTGCTGTGCAAAAATATTGCATCAGGGAAAAATTAAATTAAAAAAATTGTATTCCTTTATTCACATTTTCCTAAACTTGATCTCTTGATACTTTAAGATAATACTGTCTATGCCAAAGGTCACAAGTAGAGAATTAAGGCTTTATCCTACTCTGTAAGCCAAAAGAAGATAATTACTAATCATCCAGTATGCAACATTCCTTTGTCCTATTCACAATTGCTTTTCAAGTTTTTTCTTCAATTTCTTTCTTGTGATTTCTTCAAAGAGTCTTTTTTATGCAAATTATGAACCGCGAGACTCACTTAACTGAAACAGACTGTGTCAGAATAGTGACGTTTTCTGAAACTGGAATGAGTCAGCGTGAAATCGCTCAGCGACTTAGAGTAAACCAATCCACAGTCTCAAGAGTTCTTCGTAGGGACAGGGAGATCAGAAGCTACGGTAGAAGACCCGGGTAAGGCAAGCCAAGGATAACTACTGCTCAAGAAGACAGATTTCTTCGGCTATCTGCCTTGAGAAATCGTACTTTCACGGGAAATCAGCTACGAGGACTCATCAGCCAATTCAGGAATGTTGAAATTTCGAGTTCTACAGTTAGAAGGCGTCTTAGGGAGAACAACTTATCGTCTAGAAGACCTGCAACTGGGCCTCTTCTTACTAGAGCACACAGAGTTTCCCGCTCGACAACACGCCGAATGGACAGAAGATGATTGGAGGCGAGTTCTGTTTAGTGATGAGTCCAGATTCGCTTTGAACTCACCTGATGGAAGGGAAAGAGTGTGGAAAAGGAGAGGAGAGAGGTACGCTGCTTGCAACATGTCTTACAGATCAAGTTTTGGAGGGGGCTCAATAATGGTTTGGGGCGGAATCAGCATCGAGGCACGAACGGAGCTCCACAGGATAACTGGAGGGGCTTTGACTGCTCACAGGTACTTGACAGAGGTGATTGATGATCACGTGATCCCTTTTGCTCTATATGTGGGTGATAACTTCCTTTTTTTACAAGACAATGAAAGACCCCATACGGCGAATGTTGTCCGACAATACCTACAAGAGGTTGAAACCACACTTTTGGAGATCCCACCAAGAAGCCCTGATCTCAATCCCATTGAGCACATTTGGGATGTGATAGGGAGGCGGCTCAGAGGTCAGCAAAACCTCCGGACAACCCTGGATGAGGTGGAAACAGCTGTCAGGGAGGAATGGGAGAATATTTACCAGCTGAAATCGTGAACGTTATTTCTTCGATGCCTGAGAGACTCAGAGAGATTATCCGTGCTAGGGGAGGGCTGACAAGATATTGTTAGAAGATTGTTAACCACATTTAAATGTTTTTTTCATTTTTTTCTTTATTTTTCTTATCTCAATAAAGACATTTTCATTTATTTGTTTTTATTTATCCCTTCCCAGATAATTTTTAATGCTATAAATTTGTTTTATACTTACTTCACAACAGTCTTATTAAATAAAATCGCCAGAAAATAAAGCATTGAAGTAATGTTTTATGAGATATAAAAAATGCAATATTTTTGCACAGCAGTTTATTATTTAGTTATATATAATTTATGTATTTATTCATTTAACTTTATTTTATACTACTGTGGCTGATTAGAAGATGCTAATGTGGGATTCCTAAATTTTGCCTGGCCATGTTTAACCTTAGTAGAAAATGTTAAAGAGAACCTGTGCTGAGGCTCAAAACCACCAATTTCCGTTCCTTTCGAAGATAGACATAGCCAAGGAATTTCTTGCCGGATTTGAACCTTTGATGCTCACTATATCTCTGGTGATATACTTGTATATATATACATATACACCCCGATGATATACCCCGGCTACATACTTATAACAGGGTTATTCACCATTTTATTTTTCGTATGATATATAATATTTCAGTATCAAAAAAAAGTTCTCTCGCGTGTAAACAAGTAAACAGCCTATCTTTTTATATATTCAATTTTTTTTTTTTTTTTTTTACTCCCCCAGAAAGCAAAAGAAAGCAATTTTATGTTCGTGTCCAACAAACAATTAAAAGCGGTTCTTCGCCGGACGCATGGTAAAAAGGCACAGCATGTGAAGGTATACAGAGTGTATTACTGAAACAATTTCCTAGAAAAGGATTAATGCACCTTGTATAATTCCTGCTTACGGCTAATATATTTCCCTAATGCATGGAAGAATGCAATACTATTCTCTCTCCAAATCTGGATATGAGCCATCTCACTACCGTCCAGTTAGTTTATTACCACATATGGGAAAAGTTTTCGAGAAAACGATCCTTAATTACCTAAGGAAGTTCAGCGATCAAAATGAGATAACCCCACCAGAACAAGCAGGATTTCAATCTCGATTGAGCACAGAACATTGTTTGATTAGACTGCACAATAAGGTGACCAGGAACTTTTTTTTTTTTTTACTTAAACTTAAACTCGAACAAAGCAACTGCTATGATTGCCCTCGACTATTCCAAACCTTTTGACTCTGTGACACACGAAATACTCTGCCAACAACTAATAAAACTAGGGTGTCCAGAACATCTGTATTCGGCCATTTTCGAACAATCGCTGCATAGCTGTAAAAGTCGCGGAAGAGCTCTCTGGTTCGGTACAACTTACATGTGATGTTCCACAAGGAGCAGTGCTGTCTCCTATATTTTTCTCCATTTACATTTCTTATATAGCTGGAAAGAAGTACAAGAAAGCCACTGTATCAGCTTTTGCCGACGATATTACAGTTACGAGCAGCAGCTCTTATGCCAGTACGGCTCTCAAAAGTTCCAAAATGCCTGTCAAAAAATAGCTTTAGAGGTAAAGCGGCTAAACATAAAATTAATCCTGATAAAACAAAGGCTATTGTTTAATCCCTCCAGAAAAGTAAGGAGGATTTAAACTTCCTTAGGATTTAATCTAAATAATTGCCAAATTAAACTGTCTAAAAATTATTGTATATCTTGAATACATTCGACAGACTCTTAAAATTTGCAGGCCACTTTTCTAAAAAAATTAAATCTGTAAGGCGAAAAATGTTTAGGCTTAACCATTTAATTTCATCTCCAAGTTTATCTATCCGACTATAAGCAATGATATATAAAAATTCTTCGTCTGTCACTGCTGTATGGCTCACAACTTTTTCCACAAGGTAGCGAAATTACAAAACAGCATTCTAAGAAGAATCGCAAAAGGTGGGGATATTCCAAAGAGCAAATACAATGAAATAACACGAAGAGATGAAAATACCAACAATTAAAACATTTTTGAGTCAGAGGAATTTAAAGTTTTTGGGAATCTAGAAATTGTATCTAACCCTTTTTTTAATCAACTGAAACCCTCAGGAATACCTCAGCGATGGCAGAAACTCAACAAATAAACAAATTAGTTTAAGTTTTAGTTGTAAGGCCCCAACAAACTGAAGGTGAGCCCCATCACACCAATTATTATTATATGTTATTACTCTCCAGAAGTTACGTTGAAGAGTTGCAACTCCTTAAAATGCACAATTGCAGAAAAAGGAGAACTTACCAGCATTACAGATTTCAAAAGAGAAAATAAGAGGCTAAGAAAAGAAAAAAAAAATAGTCCCGAATTCAGGAGAACTATTGTCTTTAATTTTCAGCAATTTTAGATTATTGATTTCAGATACACTGGTGGTGCCTAGAAACACAAAACAAGCCCACAGTCTATTTAGGGACTTATAGTGGTAAAGCACAGCATATAATGCAAAAAGGAGATTTTTATGATAGAGAAGTCGGATAAGGATGAGGTCATCAAGAAATGACATACTAATACAGAAAATTTGTTTATTTCTGTGCCGATATTTCGGCCAGTATTGTAGTATCACCAGTATCTTCAGCAGGGCATAGAAAAACAAGATGATAAGAACATAATTAAAATAAATATCAAAAATACGTTAATAGTTAAATAATAAAATATAGAAACTAAAAGTAATAAAAAATGTTATTTTCCCTTAAACATGTATTCCTGGTGAAAGTGGAATTAGAAAATTCTCAGGATCGTAATACTTTCCCTAGGTATGTATTGGTAAGTAAAAATCGTGACTGAATTTATATATATATATATATAATATATAATTATGATCCTGTAGTATCATTATAGTACACTACATTTAAAAGCATCATAACCATCAAATCCGAAGGTCGCGGTTTAAATCATTGTTATATTTTACATAGTTGTAATTTAAATCAAGTTTGTATTTGTGTTATTAACGTTTGCGGGTGTGTTATTTGTATTAACGTTTGTGTTTTTATAAAGATTTGAAACATGGATTAATGTAAGAAGAAACATTAACAAGCCAACAAATGAAGGCTCATGCCTTAAAGGTCTAAAAATATCAATAGTTAATCCTTATCTTCACAATTTACTGCAAATGTATTCCCGACCAACCAACCAAACACGAACAGATACCAATAAAACAGATGCACCTAAGCAGTCGACATCCAGCACCACATTTCCAAATCACTTTTCGAATCTGTCAATCGTGTGAATGTTACCCGTCAGGTCTGTCTTTTCACTTCAAGTGTTGGTCTGTTTTATTCAAACTTCCAGGAACTGTAGCCAACGCTTCTATTCAAATATATTGACGTGACAACGGTAAGTATATGCATTGCTTTTACATCTAAGTTCCAAAATGTCTATGGAAATTTTGGTAAATTCAAATGGACATGTTTGAATAATATATAGACAAAACTCAAAGGTTGGAGGTTGAATTCAGTTATGGAGCTCCTAGGAACTGTCATTCTTCTGTACTCATCAATAGTCTTCTGACCTTTGTGAAAAATAGTACAAACAATAATACTTTAGACCTATTTCTGAACGAGTAAGTTTCATTTTTTTATATTCAATTACCTATATATGAAATATTGGGATCATGAAATATTTCGAATTCCAGTTTTCAACGGAAATACACATTTTAGTATACCCTGAGTCCAAATGCCCCAAAGTCCTACCAAAAAATGTGTGTGTGTTTGTGGTAAGTCTAGCACGAAAGCGAAAATGAAATTTCATATTTAAGACAACTTAAGCCCGAGAGTGCAGCAACTTTTTCATTAAAATCAACTGAGCGAATATTGCCACTTGTGACTATGCATATCTTTAAATCGTTAAAAAAATTATTTGTATTTTTTTTATACTTACATATTTTCTGTATTAAATAATACAGGCCATTTATCATCATAAATACTGAAGATGGGTATGAAGGAGTAAGGACTTCGAAACGTTTAGTACTACATATGAAATGGATTTTTAATATGAAAATTAAATATATTTAAATAGAAGAGATATTATAATTAATATAATAATACAATGATTATGAAGAGTACATAATAGAAAACCAAACCGAAAATATGTAACTGTATTTTAACTTTTCTTTTTACTGAGTTTGTGAAATATTGTGTACTCAGATTAATAAAAGCTTTATAAAATGGGATAGAATTACCACATGGAGCTCTAATAGATGCAGATATTTCAATGTATTTATAGTTTTAAATTTTCACTTCTAACGGTAGTCATTATGATTGTTTGACATTTTAAAAATTGTATTACTGTATTTCTTCTCTACGTCCCCTTGATAAGTTAACTTGGAAAACATACATGATTGCAAATGAAAATAACATATAGTTCTTATCATGTTGAATTATCTGATTACGTAACATACACTGGACCGTCCAAGTTTTAGACCACCTATAGTTTATATCAATAAACTTGTGTGAATTTTTGAGCTGCACTTCGACGTTCGTAATTTTTTCCCTTTGTCTATTATGTGGATTTCACTGCGCAATTCATCAGAAAATTTATTTTTTTTTCACGATTCTTTAAGGAAAAAAACGAAACTTATTCTTCCAGTAAACTTCTTACAGCTTTGGCAGTCAAGAAATCTTAAATCAAATTAAGAATAAAATTTATCTTCTCAATTACCCTTGGGGAATTACAATAATGTAAACAAAGCTCCAGACACGAAAATAACATTGTTTATGCTGATTTATTTTTAACACGTTGATTCTGAGTAATGCTCAGAGTAAATAAAATAATTTATTATAATTTACGATTGTCACAAACCTTTCTCACACTCAATAATAATAAGATAGCTACTAAGGTAGAAAACGTAGGGCTGATATTCTAATAATTTCTTCCAAAAAGATTGTAATATTTTATTTTATATTAAATTCGCATGTCCAACGTTTCGGGGTATCAACCCATCTTCAGGATCCTGCTTTTAAATTTCCTCATTAGATCTACTTAAACAAATTTAAAAAAAAATCCTTTATCACTTTCATTTAGGCAATGCCTCAGATCTTTATCCTCAGTTGAGATAAAGATCTGATGTATTAACAAGACAAAGACTTACTTATTTTATTTATTTATTTATTTTTTTTGTAAAAATGAAATAGTTCCAAGTTTTTTGTTTTTTTTTGTGGAAAAAAACAGATGTAATGAGGAAATTTAAAAACAGGGTCTTGGAGATTGATTGATACCCCGAAACGTTGGACATGTGAATTTAATATGAAATAAAATATTACAAAAGCTTTTGAAAGAAATTATAAGAATATCAACCCTAAGTTTACTACCTCAAAAGATTGCTCTATTTCCTAAACTTACTAGGATCAGACTAACAAAATAAGATAGCTATGTTTTATTTAGGTATGCATAGAAGTTATTCATGATTCATTATGTAAACCATAGGTAGTTCAAACTTTTGACCGGCAATGTACGTCAGCTTCTTTTATTCTAACAGATATAGTCCAATTCCACCGAGCCTGTAATGTGCATAACGTGAATCTTCTATCGTATCAATACTAGTGGGATCTTCTTTCATCCACCAATGGATACGCCGCTAAGAAAATAAACCGGAGATATCCAGAGCGACCAACCGTGTGACCAGAAGTAGTGCTCCCAGCCCGTGGGACTGTCCTTACCATATTTCACGCTTTTTCCAGCGTGTAGCCTTGGATATCGTGTGAAGGTTGACCCAGTGGACGCTCATGTCCCGTTCTCCATGTGTTCCCAGGGTACCGATGTTCGGGCGCCAACTTTGCCTGCATTATCCTCATCGCTGTGAAGATCCAGTTGGAAGTCTGTCACTGCACACTCATTTCATGCTTTTCGTATTCCCTGTTATCATAATCAGATAACTTGCTGTAGCAAATCACACAATGAAGCTCAAAACGCTTTAAAGTAGTGAAGATACTCGTCTACATAGCTGATGCATGTTGTTCGGAGAAATAACAGTACAATGCAGATGTTTCCCGAATATTGTTGTCGTATCCTCTCTCTTTATGAGCCTACTTTTTAAGACGAGAAGTTCGCGGACCATTTCATAGCCATTTTCTTACTAATGTTTACAAGAATGCTAACGCTTCACAGCTATACAGGAATGCAAAAAATACACAAACACGTGAAATTTGAATTTTTTAATCTAAAACATTTAGACCTATTACAAATTCAACATAGTGCGTTAGGAACATAATATACAGACCTTCCTTCACATGCAGTCAACAAATAGATTCGTACCCTCTACAGATGTTTTCACAACAACTTACCCGGATACACCAACTTACTAATAAAAAACATGGCCACTACTAAATGCCTCCCAGCAATCGCAGAAGGCTGAAAAGAAATGAGGGACCTCTTAACATAAATGCCAATTAAGAAACACGCCAGGAAAAGGTGTCGCTGGGCGTCCTCTCTCTATCATTCCTATCATGCTACATCACCTTTATTGAAATATCCATTTCACTGGTTGTCAACTACATGACAGGTGTGAATATAAATATATGAAGAAAAAAAAAAATCTACCAATTCTTATTTGCGATTATTTGATCTTGTATGTTGGGAAACCATCTTGACGATTTATCTAGTATTTCTTTTGGATAGAAAGTGAAAGATGAATGAAATCAAGAGTGAGTTCATTCGTTTCACTGTTAACGATGGCAAATACCAAACGTTTTCATGACAACTTACATGGAGATACCAAAACTTTAACAAAATATGTCTACTACTCCTATTCCCTATGCCTACTACACGTAGAAGGCTGATAAGAAGTTGTATGAGGGACCTCCTAACATAAATGCCAATTAGGAAACACGCCAGAAAGAGATTTCGCTGGGTGTCTTCTCTCCGTCATGCATATCACGCCACAACATAAACTTTATAGTGATTTCTCATACAATGATTGTCAACCGCAACACAGGTGTGAATATATACACATATATATATATATATATATATATATATATATATATATATATATATATATTGTTTGATCAGTTCTCGACTGTTGATAATTTAAGTTTGTGTTGTTCTTAGGTTTCAGTCAATGAATAAACAATTTTATCTATGCGACGTTTCGAGAATTTATTGTTCTCATAATCATGCAATTTTGGACAAAATAGTGTCTTAATTAGGCATGTTTAGCCTACAAAATTGCATGATTATGAGAACAATAAATTCTCGAAACGTCGCATAAATAAAATTGTTTATTCATTGACTGATATACATATGTATATCAGTCAATATATATGTATATAAAAAAAATAAAAATATAAAAATAATATATATAAAAATATATGTATACATATATACACACACACATATATATATATATATATTAAGATAAAAAACAACAACATTGAAATCAATTTAATAATCAATTAAAAATTAGAGTACAAATTTATTGTGAGTATGTTTCTAAACAGTCACCTGAGAATTTGTAACTTTACGCAACAACAACAAAAACACAATACCTGGAACACCTCCAGCCGCAAGGGCCACCCCAACAAATCCTTTAGAGTAGGGGTTGAAAAGGGTTAATTCACCCCGCAAGCTGTTGCCTCCTTGTTAATCTGCCCGAGATTAATTCTCCCAATAAAGTTAATTGGCGATCCTTCTCCTCACCCCTAAATCACCTCGTCCTTTGTACGCGGGTTTGCTTTATTTTCCTTCCACGGTTTTTTTTTTTCCTCTTTTTTTTCCGTCCCCTTAATCCCTTTACCCGGAATGAGTCTCATTTTTAAGCTTTACAGGATTAGAGTTGTCTGGTAACTGAAACAAAAAAGGATAACGGTTGGCCGGCCATTTTCTTTGATTTAAACCCTTGAGAAAAGATTTTAAAAGGAATGAAAAATTCAGGGGGCTTAAATCGCTGAACCTGAAATTTATTCTGAGAGGAAAAAAAAAAACCCAAAGTAAGGAGGAAATAATTTTTTTCGTCAATTTGATTAATTGAATGTTCTTTAATTCTTATTTTGTTTTAGTGTTTAATCAATAAATTATACTAAATATTCTGTTTTTCATCACTCAGTATGTTTGAATAAAAACGAATCATAGGTAACAGAATATTTAACTGTGAATCTAATAATATTGTCTGTGTTTTCACACTTTTTAAACATAAAGGTTCGTTAAGGATTTTTTCTATCTTTTAAACATTGATTTTATTATTTCAATTTTTTTGTACATACTTAATGCATGAACATGTAATCATATTTCTGATTGCTAAACAAACGCTCTAACCTTCTCATCTACAAAATCTCATTTCCATCATTATAAGTCCTTTTTTAACTCTACAACACTAAAATGTGCAATTATTTAGATTTTAGATTAACAGTTACACCCGAAATCCTCATTTCTTCTAACTTTGTCACGAATAAAATCACTCGTGCTCAATGTTCCATATGTTGTCGATTCGGTTTGAACCAGGTGCACTTCCTTCCATAAGAAACTACTTCCACTTCAATCCTCTAATTTTATTCTTGTTTCTCCTTCGATTTCATACAATACTCTGCGTAATATCCCAGCATGTGGTTTTGGTGTGCAATTGATAGTTTCTCCTGATGTGTAATGTAATCTATATCTTTGTTAAAATTAACAATACATCTATCAACATGAATAATCCTTCGCTTAACAGTTTAAAGTTCTATATATAATAAATAAAAAATATATAGATTAGTTCCTAATATAACTGTTTATATGATCAGAGTAAATAAACCCTCTGCAATCTTGTAAATTTTTTTATTGATCAGATACTTTCTCTTGAGTTTTCCGTCCAAAAAAGTTAAAATAATTCCAACAGTTAGCATTTAACCATCTCATTTCATTAATTTCAATTAATAGTTAGAACTATCAGCGGTCCCATGGTGTAACGGTTAGCACTCTGGACTTTGAATCCAGCGATCCGAGTTCAAATCTCGGTGGGACCTTAATTTTTTTCTTAGAGTACGCATAAATATTTAAATATATGTACAATCAAATATATGTATTTATGTAAAATATATAAATTGGACATTATATTTCTCAAAATAAATTATTTTAAAAAGTCAGTTTACCATGATAAGGTATTTTTATATCATGACGACTGCAATGCAACTCAAGGTTGCAAATGACTACAGATAACCATCAGACACGTGGAATAGAAATGCCAGTTAATGTTACACATACAATATAATGCATTATTTTACCTTAGATTTATTATTGTATGTTGTAGTGGGTAGTTCTTAACAATCGTAACCATATTTACATCTCCAACATTTAACGACTTTTTTCTTTTTTTAAAAAAAAAAGGTTGTGTTAAATGATTTTAAGTATAATCTCTAATTCTTTATCGAATATATCGTATTGATGATGACTTTATAGGTTGGCGATGCCAACAATGAATGTATAAACCTATTAACCCTAACATTGGTGGAACTTCATCTAAATTTCCATATTTATAACAGTGTTCACTAAGTAATATATCACTTTTTTAGATAAAAGAGAATTATTAGCTTTTAAAGGATATATATTCTCCACATTTATAGAAAAATATATAAATTAAAATATGTCAAAATAATAAATTTTAAAAAACAAATAAATATGTTGTAGCACCTTGCTTCATAAAAAAAAAAAAAAAAAAAATAGAATTTTTCAATTGAAAAGATATAGATTATTTCTCAAAGACATTAAATATTCTCTAACTGAGAATATAAAGTTATAAAAAAAGTTCTTAATATAGTAAAGCATCAAGGTTTTTTAAAAAATATATTTCAGGACTGTGGGTGAAAAGAGAAGGGATAATACCAGACGTAGGAAAATCCATACATCTAATTTGCTATACTTAGAATTATATATGTTTTTCTGATTTTCCGTGATCAAACAGAAATGGTTAAAAATATCGAAATAGACATGAAAAAAAAAATTAGGTCCCACCGAGATTTGAACTCGGATCGCTGGATTCAAAGTCCAGAGTGCTAACCGTTACACCATGGGACCGCTGATAATGGCTATCAAACGAAAACAAATAATTACTAGTCAAGTAGCTGATATATTGAGTGCACTTTTAAAATTTCGGTGATAACTAATTACACACAATGTAATAGGACCTGGACATTACCTCTGAATTCTTTTTTTTAATTGCCATATTGTACTTGAAAATACATAGCTACTTCTTAGTAGGGTCCAGTAGCTGTGAAACTTGTTATTTTTTTAGAAGTATAAGAGATAAAATAGAAAGTGTTTGCAATTTAATTCAGTGAAGATGTTTAAATCACCAATAGCAACCAAGCACAAAAGCAAAACAGAAGCTCCAGAAATGAGTTTCCTCAAAAAGACCGCTTGTGTGATACAAACATGAGGTCAAATATCAGCGTCGAACCTGTTGGAAAACAAATATTGAAGAAAACTCTCTAGTGATAAACGATATCGATGAAGTAAGCGAATGCTTTAAAAAGTGAGGTTTTGCATGAATAATAAGGATTGTGGAGTTTGGACCAGTACTTACAGAAAAGCATCTAAAATTGCATGAAATAGTATATGGGGATAGACAACGATGATAAAAATGTTCATTTAGATGAAGCCTACATTTATTCGCTATAAAATTGGCAGAATAAGTTTGAATACTTGAAGGTTTTTTTTTTTTTTTTTTTTTTTTTTTGTTCAAAAACAGTATTTATTTAGTTATTTGTTATGATTACGATTTATTTTAATGAATTCAGTGGCATTAGTGATTTGAGACGCTATAGAAAAACATAGTTAAAATATGGTGACATGAAAATAAAAATAAAACATTTAAAAAAATCTACACTATACAAAGCTGTAAAATAAATACCGAGAAAAAATAAATAAAAAGTTTACAAAAAATGAACACCTTAAAAGCAATATACCTTAGAAAATATTTTAAAGTTGTGGATTCAATAAGAATAGATATAAAAAGGAATGAGGAGGATTATTAATAAGCTCTTAAACATTCTTGTATACTCACTACTTTGAAGACATTCAAAATTAAAATTTAATTAAAAATTGAACACTCACTATACTTACTAAAACCCTTTTGGACTTACACATCACAGATGTACGGGATGGCAAAAAGACACTTATGCATAAATTTTTTAATCAAAATCTTTTAGGTCAATCACTGAAGCTCTTTGGTAAATTAACAATATCACTCTACATACAGACCTACACATACCAACAGACAATCAACAGATCAGGGCCCTTTACATACGTTTTCACGAAACTTACACGGACATACTAACACATTAATATACATCATGGCCACTAGCATGCCTTAAAACATCCGTCGAAGGCTGAAAAGGAGCTGAATGAGGGACCTCCTCTCATATCTATGAAACATGAATCTAGCTAGCTGGGTATTATTTTATCTATCATACTCTACCACACCACAAGATCAAAATTTACCCATATCGCATTCACTTGTTCTCTATGAATTTGGCAGGTGTGAATAAAACCGTTAAGGTTAAAAAAAATTATAATAAACGATTTCATCTGTATAAATGCAATAAATGAGTATATTACATACTTACAAATATAGGTTGTATACTGATAATTATGTTTTGATATATTGTAGTATAATATCTTTTGCCCCTTCAAACACAGAACATACTATACTCAGTGCAGTTATGTGTAGTGAAATGCATACCAGCAACTATACAGGCGCAATATATATTACTTTTTTTCAATGCATATAACTTAACTGCCAGTTCCAATTTGGTATGATCATTATTAATATATCAGTTGTTTTTTTTTTATGATTAAAAAACATTATTAGAGATAAATATTTAAAATAATCTGTAAGTTTTGATTATACAAATTATGTTATGGTAATAAAAAATTTCAGAAGTCAATTTTCTGCTCCAATTTATGGATAAAATGTAAAAATTTGTCCAAGGGATAATATATATATATATATATATATATATATATTTTTTTTGACTCAATATTCAGTATTACTACAACTTATGTAAGTAGTAAATTAAACTAAATTAGTGTTTTACTGTATTATATATATATATATATATATATATATATATATATATATATATATAATATATATATATAAATATTCAGCAAACGATTGTTTCTTATCATTTTATAAACCTGAAATATGTAATTAGTTTATATACACATATCCATATGATAAATTATAGCCACCGAGCTACCACAGACCCTCAACTACTTAAATCATCCCGATTGAAGATAACAGGAGTAGATGTAAACTGGGGAGGTTGATAAGTGCGCGGGTAACGACTGCTAGATTTCAATCTACAGCGCTATGTCCTGTGAACTATCACAAAGCCACTGAATTACCACAAAAGCACTAAATTAGCTAGAACCACTAAATTAGGCCCACCACTAAACTTGGGCTAATGGAGGTTCCTATTTCCTTTCTACTGGTCCCTACTTACTTTATTTAAGAGAATTAGCAGTCTTCCCATTATTTATTTTGTTTTTTAGATTTTGAATAATTCTTACATAACATAATTTCAAAATCAATAAAATAAAAAGTATACAACAATTGGTACTATATAGGTATTGAAAAATTCACCAATTTTTTTTTCACTTCATTTATTGATTTGCACCTGTCAGCAGCAGTGTGACAATCAGCAAATAGGATAGAATAATAAACAAAATAATGACATGTCAGGCATAAGGAAGGACAGTACCCAGCAGCACGTCTTCTCGTCAGTTTTTTTTATTTTTTATGTATGATGTCCAGCATTATTTTAATAATTGAAGTATTTATTTTATTACAGAGTAATCATTATAAGATTATAGACCATTTGGAGGGTTCATAGCTTGAGTGAAGTAAGCGAGCTGTTGGAGAAGGCCCAAAAAGAGCTGGATAAGATTATTCAACCTTCTAATTATTTGTGAAATTTGGGATGCATTTTCACCTGAAGACGGCTGCTGATGTATTTCTCTCCTCACACTTGAGCTTGTTGGTTCGATGTTGGAAGGTGGAAAAGAGTAATTTGGTCCCATCTGGAGGGCTGATGATTCCCGTGGCTGGATTGGGGGTACCAGGGACAGGATTGGTGGTCCCAATGGTTGGAGATCCTGTTGTCGAGTCGGAGCTCTCAGCTGCTGAACTTCACCAAATTAATTTAATCAAGAAGTTTAATTGAAATTAGTCATTTCCATTCTTTTGGTTGCAAATTGAAGACTGAAGGGGCCTAAGTCTAAATTGTAAGTCAAAGGTGAGACCTACTGCTGAAATGCACCCCATGCATAAGGGGAAGTGGGGAAGGTGTATTAGGCTTAAATCGCGATGAAACATTACGTGGTGTCTGGGTCTTAGTTACTGGGAAGAAAAGAAACTTGCCAGCTGAATCCAGAGATCCACGTAGGAAAAAACAACAGTCGCAGGGAATGACATATCCATCCCAGTAAGTAACACTTATGCTCCATTAGAAAATTTAATTGAAGTACAAAGGCTAGAGAAACACTAGCGTCATGCGCCAACTACCAGGGAAAAAAACCCAGCCAACTACCGTGGATGCCATGTTCTGAAGGAATTGGGGATTCAACCGCATACCGCACCGAACGACCTCATCCTCCACGAAATTTCCACGAATTTCCAGATCTTCGTCAAAAACATCAATCAACCCACCAGCTCAGAATAATGGTACACAGATAGAGTTGCCAGTTCAGCAGCTGAGAGCTCCGACTGGACAACAGGAATCAGCACTCCAGCCACTGGGACTACCAATCCTGTCCCTGGTACCCCCAATCCAGCCACGGGAATCATCATCCCTCCCCCTCGATGGGACCGAATTACGCTTTCCCGCCTTCCAACAACGAACCAATATGCTCTGGTGTGAGGTGAGAAATACCTCAGCAGCCGTCTTCAGGGGAAAATTCATCCCAAATTCCAAAAACTCGGTTGTGCCCTCGGGCCACTTTAAAGTGGCGACATTAACGTGACAACCTCAACGTTAATGACCAACATAAGTAATAGATGATATGTAGTAAATAAAACATGATACTCAATGACTCATCAGCACGCGTCACAGACACTACCCCCACTCCTTGACGATCAACTCTGACTCTTGCGCATACGCACACGTACATGGTAACGGGACACAACTTTTTCGTTCATGCACCTATCAATTTATAAGACGTTGTCACGTCAAAATAACTAGAGCGTTGAATAATCTTATTCAGCCCCCTTTGAACCTTCTCCAAGAGCTCGCTTACTTCACTCAAGCTATGAACCCTCTAAATGGCCCTTTTTCATATAATGATAACCTTATTAACACTCTGACATTAAATAAAGACTTCAAAAATGCTGGACAAACATTCATAAAAAAACGTGAGGAGAAGACGCGCTGCTTGTACTATCCTTCCTCAAGCCTGAAATGTTATTATTCCATCCTATTTGTTGATTGTCACAATACTGCTGACAGGTGCAAATCAATAAATATAGTGAAAAAAAATCCAGTATTCCTTATTTTAATATATCATCGTATCCAATCAATTAATTTTTTTTCCCGAACTAGATACCAACTCCATTCCTACTATAACCCAGTAGTTTCAATTTTTGCTTCCTTTTCGATTCCAGATGATTCGCCGAGGCGTCTGAAGCGAAGATGGCCTGGAGACCTGATTTAGAATTGGAGTGCTTGGAGACACTCGAGTGCGGCTAATGGTTTGCCTTTCTACAACTATGCTTCATGTCCTTTATCTATTAGTATATTTACTGGTTTTATTATTTAATGCATTTGTAAATTTCTATAAATATTAACTAATTTAAAAACATTATTTCGTGATATTTAGAAGAAAGCAGATACTTTTTTGTAAAATACAAAAACATAAATAAAAATTTAAAATATTATTTTGGAGAATTCATAAGATTTACGTTATGTTACACAACTCCTTAACTAATTTGTTGTGGTTAGTAAAAAAAAAAAAAAAATGTGATTTAATTTTAATGAGTGTGTTTTCTACTACAGAAACACGTATCTTACTTTTTAAGGACACATTAATTTACTGTACAATTCGCAGAATAAATCAAAGTTGGTATAATTAAAGAGGGAATCAACAAGAAAGAAACTCAGGATTCAAATAGAATAAATTGAAAGGAATTACAACCATTATTTATAAACTTTTAAATATCATACAAGCATAGCAATGAACGGGTATAATTCATACTTACATATATAATATATCTATCTATCTATCTATCTATCTATCTATCTATCTATATATATATATATATATATATATATATATATATATATATATATATATATATATATATATATATATATATATATATCTTCTTCTTCTACTGGCTCAACAGGCGCATGAGGCCGCCCTTGGCCTGCTCAACAGTCGCCAACCATCCTTCTCGATCCTCAGCTCCTCTCAGAGAGATCCCGAGCTGTCTAAGATCCTTCCCTACTCCATCCTTCCATCGACCCTTCGGTCTGCCACGGCGGCGCCGGCCATCCGGAACATTCCTGAACACTCTACTTGCAACCCTATCACAGTTCATCCTCATCACGTGCCCAATCCATTTTAACCTCTGTATCTTAATATGAGAGGAGATACTGATATCCTGGTAGAGCTGAAACAATTCCTTATTTTTCCTCCGCCGCCATTGACCATCCTCAAATACGGCTCCCAGGATTCTCCTTAGGATTACCCGTTCAAACCTATCAAGCAGGTCCACATTTTTGTTGTTGAGGATCCACGTTTCTCCACCGTACGTAACCACTGGTCTTACAAGGGTTTTGTATAGCATCAGCTTGGTGGAGCGGCTCAAAAGCTTGCTTCTAAATAGCTTTGATAAGGAAAAATAGGCTCTATTACCAGCCGCTATACGCTTCCTTACCTCTTCTTCTTCCTTCAGATCATCATTTATAATAGAGCCTAGATATTGAAAACTTCTTACCAGTTCTATTTTATAGGGTCCCATTTCATAATGACTCTGCCTCTGGTCCATTCGTTTGCCTATTACCATTATCTTTGTTTTCAGCTCGTTGACTTTTAGGCCGATCTTTCCTGCTTCCTTGTCCATTGCTTCAAAGGCCGCTCTGATGCTCGGCAGGGATCTACCAATAATGACCACGTCATCTGCATATGCGAGAATTTGAGACATCTTCGTAAATATTGTCCCTTGCTGTTCTAATTCCGCCCTATTGATGATGACTTGTAGAGCTATATTGAACAGAAGAGGAGCTATTGGATCTCCTTGTCTCAGACCACCTTCTACTTCAAACGGCTCCGATAGCCCACAACATTTAACTTGGCAAATTGTATTTGCCATTGTGCATTTTACTAAACGAATTAGTTTACATGGTAGTCCCAGTTCATGCATGGCTACTACGAGCTTACTCCTAACTATGGTATCATAGGCGGCCTTAAAATCGACAAACAACATCCAGGTAGTCTGCTGAAACTCATTCATCTTCTCACAGATTTGCTTCAGGTAGAAGATTTGATCAATAGTGGACCTATTGGGCCGAAAACCACCCTGATAGTCGCCCAGTTTCTGTTCTACATATGGGAGGAGCCTGTTATAAAGGGTTATGGAGAAAATTTTATATGCCGCACTTAGCAAACTAATCCCCCGATAGTTGCTGCATATTGTTGACTCGCCCTTCTTCTTGTACACGGGCACTACAAGAGCCTTATTCCATTCTTCAGGCAGACGTTCCTCTTCCCATATCTGCGCTACCAGTTCCTGCAGTTCCTTTGCAACTTCATTATGTCCCGCTTTTAACAACTCTGCGGGTAGTCCATCATTACCTGGGGCTTTATTATTTTTGAGTTTATTAAGGATGTCTTCGATGTCCTCTACATCTGGTGGAATGGTTTCCAAGTCATCCTCATTTGTCCTCAATGGTAACTGTGGTTGATCTCCCTGGTTGATCTCCGAATCTCTTGGGTTCAGCAGGTTCCTGAAATACTGTCGCCACCTTTCCTGTACCTCTTATTCCAGCATTAGCATTTTACCCTGGTCGTCCCTTATTAGGTTTCCTTTCCTAGTCGGTTCGCTTTTGATGTGATTCACCGATCTGTAGAATTTGCGTGATTCATTTTTTCTTTTTGCGTTTTCTATGTCCTTGATTTGCTTCATTAGTGATTCCTTCTTTTTTCTCCTAACCAATCCCTTCGCGTGTTTCCTGGCATCTTTGTACTGCTTGAAGCTCTGCCGTGTATTTCTACTAATCCAGATTAGTCTTTTTTCATTCCTTATCTGGACAGCCTGCTCGCATTCTTCATCAAACCAACCGTTACGATGTCTTCTTTTCTTTACTCCACACACTTCTTTTGCAGACTGCGTTAAACCTTTCTTGATGCGTCTCCACCTACTTTCAATAGTTTCCGTACCTTCACTAACTGGTATGCTCATAACTGTCTCGTGGAACTTCTCGGTAAATCTATCACTCTCTTCTTCAGTCCCGAGGCGTTCTGTATTCCACTGCTCACTTCGGGGCATTGGTTTCTTTGTAGAGCATTTTATTTTTTGGTGAATTTTTATGATTACTAAGTAGTGATCGGAGTTAACATCATATCCTCTATATGATCGTACATCATTTACACAGCTGAAATTTTTGGCGGAAACCAGTACGTGATCAATTTGGCTTGCAGAGGTACCATCTGGAGAGTGCCATGTTTCTTTGTGCACTTTTTTATGAGGGAACATAGTACTCATGACTGCCATGGATTTCACGGTTGCAAAACTTACCATCCTTAGTCCATTGTCATTCGTCACTTGATGTAAGCTATGCGCTCCAATTGTTGGTCTCAGCTCTATCTCCTTCCCGACTTGCGCATTGAAATCTCCTAGTACGATTTTCATATCATAGTTGGGACAGGTATTATAAGCAGCTTCTAATTGTTCATAGAAGGTATCTTTCACCTCCTCATCCTTCTCTTCGGTGGGTGCATGAGCACAAATCAAACTAATGTTCCTGAAATGCCCTCTAATGCGTAGTTTGCAAAGCCTTTCGTTAATTGGTTGGAAGTCAAGGATTGCAGATTTTATTCTGTTGGAGACCATAAACGCTACTCCAAACTCATGTCTGTTTTCTGACCCACTATATAGCATCGTAAAGTTCTTTCCCTTTATATCTCCTTTACCAGTCCATCTCATCTCTTGTACAGCTAAAACGTCTAAGCGACTCTTCTGGGACACATCAGCAAGTTCCTTAAAAGCTCCAGCTCGATATAGGGTCCGTACATTCCATGTGCCAATTTTGTATGTCCGTTTCCGAGGTCCATGTCGTTTCCGTGAATCAATTCTACATCCGAGGCTTTGTTGAGTATTCGTAACATTGTACTTTTTTACGTTTCATGGGGAGTCAGCCCATGACCCAACCCTCCTCCTTTATCCAGGCTTGGGACTGGCAATGGTCTTAGTATAACTATTTCCATTGGCGGAGTTATATATATATATATATATATATATATATATATATATATATATATATATATATATATATAAAAATCTCGTGTTCGCGATAAACTCTGAAATTACGGAACCGACTTTGATCAAACTTCGTAAGTATCTGTTATTTGGTCCAACTTTAATGATAGGAAAGTTTTTATTACTATTCTAAATGGTTGAAAAATATATTTTTCCATAACTTAAAACAAAATTTGTTTAACTGTGGCAACACTGGTTCCCAGTAACCTTACCATATCTTCACATATGTGATTATTAATTCAAATATAAGTGTGTGTTGATTGTTTCTATGCGTTCTTATTTATAAAATATACATTCACATTATAGTTTCCATTTATAATAAAGTACATATTAGTCGGATCTAGGATGGGATAAAATATACATTCACGTTTCCAGTTATAATAAAATACATATTACTATACGTTTCCAGAAAAATTATAAGTACTCATTTAAATGACTTGCAATGAGTTATAAGTTGCAATAGGAGTTATGATGATATACAATGGTTTTGTTTAAAAGATAAAACGATGTTATTGAATAATTTGGATGTGGCTACTTGGTGCTGGTATGTAATTGTAACATTGAGTTAATAAAATTGATATCTGACATGAAATAATAATCTTTTATTTATCATAAACAGAGTAGTTCATTGCTATTCACCTGTATTTATTTTATATAACCTCATTCAACATAGTCACTATCAACATCTTTTGTAATTTGTAGCAATTTTAATTTAATTAATTTTATTAATCAAATTGAATTCGTCAACCCGCAAACAAATATAAAGAAGTGTAGTTTTTGATCTTTTTTTTCAATGTGTCTCGATATTATAAACACGATATTTATATTTGTATTAGATTAATTATAGTAATAGGTTAAGTTTTTAAATCACTTTCCTCATCAACCATAATCCAAACTTTATACTAATAAGTTGCCATTTAATTCTGTTAAATATACAATAGGGATCCAGTAGAAGTAGGCACACCCAAAATTACTCAATATATTGTAGCTGTAACGTAATCGTGGTATATAGTCACGTTTGTAACATAAATGTGATTGATATACATTGATCCAACGAGTGCGTAATTGTTAAAGATATAATATTTTTATTTCTTGAAAAAGTATACGTCTTATAATAATGGAGTGGCTGTTGACCATTTTGACTATATGGTGGAGAAGTTTGTTAAGGGTGCAGCAATCAAGAAAACACACCAGTAAGATAAAAATAAAGTAATTTTTTTTTTTAGTAGTTTCTTTGTTACCACACCCCCAAACAAATCATATTCGTTTTAAGTCACTTCCCATAAACGCATTTATGCAAATTTAAATAAAGACAAAATAAAATATTCGCGAGCAAAGCCACGGGTTACTGCTGGTGTGTTCATATTGATGAATTCTTGTAGGTCTTTTAAACTTTTGGTCCCTTCAAACGTGTAGCATACTATGCGCACGACAGTTGTGTTTGGCAAAATGCATATTAGATATTTTAAAGGCGCAATGTATAATACTTTTATTAAATGCATTCGATCGGGTCTGGCATCAGGTTATTCTTTCTAAAATAAAGACTACACTCTCTCCGACATACTTTCTTATCCTTCAGTCTTTTCTTAACGATAGATTTTTCTCTGTCTGTCAAGGCACGGAAATCTCTTCGATTAGACCAGTCTTGGCAGGAGTATCTCAAGGGTCGGTTCTCACACCATTACTTTACATAATATACACACACGACATGCCAATCACATCCGAAACTCTAACAGCGACATACGAAGACGATACATCAATCATAACAAAACATCCCAATCCTACGCACCCCTCTCAGACATTACAACACCACTTAACATAATTCCATGACTGGTGCAAAATTTGGAAAATTCGAATTAACCAGGACAAATCCCAACATATTACTTTTACCCTTCGACATAACACCTGCCCACCAGTATATCATGACAACATCTACATTCCACAGACAGACACAATAAAATATCTGGGCTTGACATTCGACAAAAGAATGACATGGGGCCCACACATCAATAACAAACAGATAACGCTAAACAAAAGACCAAAACTTATATACTCATTACTCTCAAGACGTTCAAAATTAAAACTTAAAAATAAACTAAACACTTACACTTACCTACTGAAGCCCATTGGGACTTGGGACGCCTCACAGATATACGGGACTGCCAAAAAGACATATATACGCAAAATTCAAATTTGTCAATCCAAAACTTTCAGAACTATCACAAACTCACCATAGTACGTTAGCAACTCTACCTTACATACAGACCTTCACATGCCAACAGTCAACGAACAGATTCGGACCCTCTACAAACGTTTTTACATACAAACAATCTAATACGAAACATGGCCACTAGTAACATACCGGACAACACTCGCAGATGACTGAAAAGAAGTTGGATCTTCTAAGCTAAATCCGTAATAGGAAGCACGCCAGGAAGAGGTGCCGCTGGACATCTCTCCATTATGCTTACCACGACAACTATCATTCCTTCATCATCACATTCACTGATATCCAACATTTATTGACAGGTGTGAGTACAAAATTTTGAAGATAAAAAAAAAAAATTTCTGTCTAGAGATAGAAATACCCCTTAAAAAGGTATATTCGGACCAGCAATACTGCGCCACTTGCTAAATAATCTATATAAATTTTTGAAGGAGCAATTTTCCCTTTCCTCATACTTATTAATGAATAATATTTATATGACCTATAAATCTGCAACAAATATTTTGACATCTGTCTTACTTGAAAATTGAGAGGTTAAGTTCCAAAATGCACTCTATCTACTTTAAATAATTTTATAGGAAATGAAAAAATCTGTCATTTATTTATTTTTAGACTAATTTACTTGGTAATTTTTTTATTATTGTCTAAAGTTGATTTTTTACTTTTTTACCAGGTTATTATTCCACGTTTGTATATGACTTTTTAACAAAATAATATGGATATAGTACTTATTGGAATGAATCGTGGATATAGTACTTTTTGAAATGAATTAAAAGGGATATAGTTCTTTTTGGAAGAATATAACGTGCGATAAGTTGGTAACAGTCAATAACCTTCCTTATACAACATTACCGATAACTAACGTTTTTATAATGTTAGTTACTAATTTATGTATATTTCCTTATCCTCTCTCTGAAAAATACATTTTCTTGTTGGTTAATTACATTTGATTATCTATTCTTTATAATAAAGCGAATATTTCAAGGATCTTTTGTTTAATTATGACACAATAATGAGAAAGTATTTAATTATGAAGCTTGTTCTGAACTTTCATTTACTATTTCTATAAACTTAGGAAATGTATTTATATAATTAATAACAATAACAATAAACAATATTGAACTACAGAGGATGATAAATAAATCACTCTTAAGCTTTTTTTTTTAAGTGTTCTAACATTTTTCCTCTTTAATTATACCAACTTTGATTAATTCTGCGAATTGTACAGTGAATTAATGCGTCCTTCAAAAATAAGATATATGTTCCTGTAGTAGAAAACAGACTCATTAAAATTACATCACATTTTTTTGTTTTACTAATCACAAAAAAAATAGTTAAGGAGCTGTGTAAAACAATGTATATTTTTTTCAATTTTCAATCTTTGTTTTTGAATAGTTGTAGATGAAAACATAACAGGAACTCTTTGGGCAAAAATACTCTGAAACTGTTTCCTTTTGTATATATCCTTTATAAATCTCTTAAATAAAAAGGTATCCGTTTGAATTTATTTGATAGATGTTATTGGCTATATGTTATACATACTTACTGACGTAATAGTAATACATTATTACTTGTCGACAAAAGTAAGTTTTGGGATGAAAAATTAACCATGCGTTCTTAAAAGTGAGCTGCCTAATTTAATAGGCTTTCCTAACATATTAATATATAATCACCTGGTATTTGTTTATTTTTTACTTGATTTATTTAAAGAAATTTGCACCTGTACTAAATCAACAAAACAAGTAAATAAGATTAATGTATGGTTAAAACACATGGTAGTCCTTTGAAGAAACTACCCGTTGGTACCACTCCAATGTCTTATTTATGGTAGGAGGTCTCTTGGCCATCTTCTTTTAAGACGCTTCTATGGATTGTCGGGAATATATATGGAGGAGAGGTCACGGATAAGCGGGTTTGTGTGGGCAGAGAGTTTGGAATGAAAAGAGAGATATCTGTAACGGGCCAAGTCTCCGAATAATTGGATGTATAGTCTTTATGGATGATTTTATTGGTAAAAAAGTAAAGAGCATTGAGGATTTTTGATTGCAAGGATTGGATAAAAGAGGAGTTTGATGGTTTAGTGGCCCCCCATAATTCCATGTAATTCATAAATAATATCTAACTAAAACACTTTTACAATAATAAAAAGTTTTCAGTGTGATTTTAAGCAATTCCATTTTGTAAAAGACTAGTGCATAAAAAAATGTTACCATCAATTTTATAGGTAATATATGTATATGATTATTGAAATATATATATATATATATATATATATATATATATATATATATATATGACAAGAGTACTTTAGAGAAGATATATCGATCAATTGAGAAGTTGATTTCCAAAAGGTACTAAAGGTCATCTTTTTCGAAATTGATATTTTGACATATTTGTATTCTAATGGTTAAGTTTTACCTAAATCCGTAATCATATTTTATCTACAACATATACAAACCCTTTACAAAATGTATTCGAAAATTGCAGATTTTTCCAAAACATACTAAATCCACATTTTATTTCATTCCAAAAGGTACTAAAAAATTTCCTTCCAAAACGTACTTTATCCTCTGTTAAGAGATAATTTATCCCTTTATTTACTTCAAAAAGGTAATACATTACCATTATCGATGTAAGGGTTTATCGAGGTGCTGAGATTGGATGGGACCATCACATGCTGAAATCAGAATGCTTCTTTCCGTGGATTAATGTAGCTAAATCATGTAAGCTACAAGGTAAAGATGGGAAAAAGAAAGAGGAAGGTGTCTTTTAGTTGGAGTTACTACAGGATGAAGGGATCAGAACTCTATTTCAACAAAGAATAGGGGAATTATTAAACAAATTTGATGGAGACAGCACACAAGAAATCTATGACTTTTTGAAAAGGTCATTAAAGAGAATCACCTTTGAAGTTATGGGAACAAAAGGAAGATACCCCATAAGAACAGAATAGCTCACAGAAACGAAATTGAAGAGAAAAAAGATGCATATCTCAGATGGCTCTACACAACAAAGATAGAGACAGAGAAAATTACAAACAAAAGAAAAGAGAAGTATTCCGTATCGTAAGAGCGAAAAAAAATAACTGGTGGGAAAGGACATGCGCACAAATTAACAGTAGGCTAGGATTTAGACAAGCGACTGAAGCATGGTCAGTGTTAAAAGAACTAAGAAAAGAAGAGAAAGATAAAACAGCACTGAACATAATAGAAATGCAGGACTGGACTAGTTATTATGAAAAGCTTCTGAACGAAACCAGAAGTTTATTCTCAGAGGAAGAAGGAGAACGGTACAGCGGCACATCCTTAAGTGTCACTCGAGAGGAAGTCAATAAGAAGTTGAAAAGGCTGAGGAATAGAAAAGGTCCTGGTCCAGGAGGAGTATGTGCAGAGTTGTTGAAGTATGGCGGAGTGGAGGTGTCTGAAATGCTCGCGAACCTTATTAATAAAATCCTAATGGGTGGAGACATACCTCAAGAAATGAAGTTAGGGTATTTGACACCATTATAAAAGTACTACTGGAAGAGCAGTACGTTCAAACTGAGGAGCAATGCGGATTCACACCCAAGAGGTCCTGTATTGACCATATTTTCACTCTGAGACAGCTATTAGAGAAACAAATGGACAAGTCTAAAAGACTAGATTTAATTTTTATTGACTTAGAAAAAGCATATGACAGCGTGCCTCGTAAACTTCTGTGGGAATACCTAAATAAGGCTTGAATAGACCAAGAAATCGTGGACCTTATTAGAGAAATTTACTCAAATAATAGGTGCCAGATGAAAATAGGCCCGTTATTGTCCAGGGAATTTCAAAACGGAAAAGGATTACTGCAAGGATGCTGCATGTCTACCACCCTATTCAAAATATACCTTGACGAATGCCTAAAAGGATGGATGCTGAAATGTGGGAAAATGAGCGTCGAGTTAGGAGAAAAAAAAAAACTATGCCATTTATTATTTGCTGATGATCAGGTACTAATTGCACAAGATGAAGAGGATATAAGTTACCTATTCAGAAAAATAGTAGATCATTATGAGCAAGGAGGGCTCAAACTAAATTATGAAAAAACCAAGTATATGTGCACGGAGATGGAGGAAAGTACCGACCCAACATTGTGCAATCTATATAATATGGAACAGTTCTGTTATTTGGGCTCCATAATCGAATGTAATGGCCGAGCAAAGGCAGAAATCCAAAGAAGGATCACATGCGGAAAAAAAAGCCGTAGGAATGCTCAACTTATTACTCTGGAGCAGCAATATAATGATAAAAACGAAGAAGCTCATATACAAAGCTTTGGTAGAGAGCATAATGTTGTATGGCTCGGAGAGATGGCCACTCACCATAACTCAGGGAAAAAATTTATTTCTGTTGAAATGGATTTTTGGAGGAGAGCGGCAAGGATGTCGAGAATCGAAAGGGTGAAAAATGTCACTATAAGAGAAGCACTTGAAATGAAGCACAAACATTCTTGAGGTGATGGAAGAAAGGAGGCTTGGTAGTAAGGGCCATGTGAAACGAATGGGAGACAATCGCTTACCTAAAATAATTATGGATTGGGAGGCAGATGGTAGAAGAAGGAGAGGAAGACCCCCAGTTAGATGGAAGGATAGAGTGGTGGAGAGTATGGCTGTTAGGGGCTGTCGGAGGAGGACGCGATGGACCGGCAGAGACGGAAAGATCTGCTGGGGCAGGAGTTAGGTTGAGGATACCATGAAAGTGAAGAAATTCCTAACGAAAAAACAACAACAAAACATTGTCATATTGTTTTGTTTTTTCATTTTGTGCATTTTTATTTGTCCCTTCAGCACGTCTTAAATCACCGTTGTTATATTTATCAATGGTTTTAACCTAACAATCGGTTTTAGGATGTTTTAAACGATTAAGTAGCGTCGCTTTGGTTCTCGTAGGTTTCAATTAATTTTGTTTTTCATAGTACTTCTTCTGGTAGCAACTTAAATTTGGTTAATATTTTTTTGAAACTCACATTTAATAGAATAATGGTACTTTATTCTGGAAATGGTTAGAATTTGCATTCCTTGACCTTGTTAAATTTGAGAAGAACCGTGTCTGATGTAAAATGTTGGAAATTGTTTTTTATAGCACGTTAGAATTTTATTTGTATTATTTCAGAGAGACTTGTCCCAGAATATTTAAAGAAATTATTATTATTGTTATAAAAAAATATTATGCATTACAAATATGTCAAAAAAGCTCATTTTTTATATATCTATTATTTTTTATATATTTTAGCATCTTGTGAATGGAGCTATATGTAATAAATGCATATAGATACATTTTTATTTGAGAGGATAAGAAAAACGTAAAAATTAACTGAGGAGAATCATTTTTTAGATTATTTTTTGCCTACAGAATTTCTGTTGTACTTCTATCTATAATTCTTCTAAAACAAAGATTGGAAATTCATAAAAATATTTAAGTGTCAAAAGAAAAAGAATAATAAAAAAATAAGATCCTTAATGCTGAGATAATCAAGTATTCTATAAGATCAAAAAGACCTTAGACAAACAAATAAACAAATTGCACAAGACAGCCTGTGGTTAAAGGCAATAAAATATTGCAGGATACACCAAGTTGACAGCGAAGGTAGTCTTCTTTGATTATCACAAGATAAAAAAAAAGAAAAATAACAAATCCATTATTGGATTAGGAATATTTGCCAGCATTTAGATTTGTCAACGTTAATTGGTTTGCAGAAAAATAATTATGTAAGAGAATTTACTTAAAGACCGTCCGTTTATTTTATATTTCTTTTTATTGAGTATTAGCTTATCTTCCGGTGTCCGGTGCTCCAGTAAATTACGGTTACTTTATCGAAGTGTTTCAATTACTGCAACCCCTATCACAAACCATCTCATTATATCCATCTATGGCAAACTATTATTCTATCACTATATAAAATAACATATATAAAAACCGCTGGGCATCGTGAGATTCCATCGTGACATCCAGGATGGATCCATAACAATCTGGATCCATAACATTGACATCGTGAGATTCCAGGATGGATCCAAAACAATCTCGATGGAGAGAAGATGCCCAGCGGCTTTTCTAGCGTGCTTCCTAGGATGCATATAGGTCAGGAGGTCCCTCACCTAGCTTTAATAGCAATAAAGTAATTAACAAATCCTGTAATCCGTTTAGTCTTTGAACATTTTTTCTTCATTCACACAGGATTCTAAAAGTAGGAAATATGTTATTTTATATAGTGATAGAATAATAGTTTGCCATAGATGGATATAATAAAATGGTTTTTGGTTGGGGTTGCAAATCAATGCTTATTCCGATTCACAAAAAAGGACCGAGGACGGATTGTAACAACTATCGTGGGACCTTTCTTCTCCCAGTATGCTATGAAATATTCTCGCCAATACTAACTAGCCGAACCACGGAATACGCTAAAGGAAATCATCGGAGACTACCAATGTGGTTTTAGGCGGAATCGCTCGACTATAGGTCAAATATTTTTCTTACGTCAAATATTAGAGAAAAAGTTGGAATACAACGGTGTAGTCCATCAACGTTATCGATTTTAAAAAGGCTTATGATTCCATAGACAGTCAGAAGCTGAATAGCATCATGATTGAACAGGGAATACATAGAAAGTTAGTAAACCTAGTAGAGATGTGTTTGTCGGAAACATTCCATAAAGTTAGAATCGGTCATAATTACTCCGAGAAATTTTAGGTGCGATCGGGTTTTAAAACAGGGTGATTCCCTTTCACCTGTTTTATTTAATATAGCTTTAGAAAATGTCATAGAAAAGGTGACGTGTACCGAGAAAGTTTTAAATATGGGTGATAAGATTCCGGTATTGGGGTATGCTGATGATTTGGTTAAGACAAGGAAACCATACAAATAAATACAAGTGTGTTTATAAAAATTGGTAAAGAAATAGGACTCGAAATAAATACCGATAAGACGAAACGTATGATTAGTAGCAGAAACGGTGACGATCTTGGTGATATTGATATATCAGCGCCCATTTTTGAACATGTAGAGAAATTAAAGTATTTAGGTTCAATGATAACAAGCAAAAATGAAATCCAGGAAGAAATAAAGTCCAGGTTAAAGTTGGGATATGCGTGTTATTATTCAGTTGCTGAATAACTTAGCTAGCGGCTTCTATCTAAAAACTTAAAGATTAGAATTTATAAAACTATTATTCTTCCGACGGTTCTTTACGGATGTGAAACGTGGCCGCTTACTTTGAAGGGTGAACAACGGCTTAAGGTTTTTGAAAATAAGGTACTGCGTAAAATATTCGGTTCGAAGAGAGATGTGGCCACAGAAGAGTTTAAAAGGTTGCACAACGCGGAATTTTGGAGCTTATATCCTGTGAAAAAAAATTTAGTTGATAGCATCGCGGAGACTCAAATGGGCGAGTAAAGTTGTCGGGTTCAGTGAGGAACGGATTCCGAGAGATTGAGTCTACGCTGAACCGGCTGGTAGACGTCCGAAAGATAGACCGAAGCGTCGATGGGAGGATTGCGTTAAGGCTGATCTCGGGGGCTTGGGCTTGAACGGTGAACTTTGGACGAGTCTTTGTAGGTGGAACTGGGTCGTACCAGCATCGAACCTTCGGGCTCGGTAAGCCTATTATTATTATTAATAATCTTGTAATATGAATAAAAATGTTCTTTTTTCAGTATAAAATAAGACAGTGTACCGAAAGTAACATGAATTTTGAAAAAAATAATGGTTTTCCCGGAAAATTTAAAATAAACAATAATGAAAAATATAACACATGATAATAAAATTACCAATCTATGAAGTTTCCTGTTGCAAGATACGTAGATAATGTTGTTTTTTTTTTTTTTAAGATAAGTTTGTCTACTAAATAATTTTTTTTTTGTTTGAAAATCATGAAAAAAGTCAACTTTTATTTTATTGTGTGATTAATGTTATAACTCTATCTATTAAAAGAATGCACCACTTTATTCCTTTTTTCAGTTTCTTGTTTTCGCAATTCAAAAATAATCAAACGCATATTAATTGCCGGCACAGTTATATAATCTGATAAAGAGGTCCAAAGTGACAAGATATGTTTATCCTTTCTAGAAAATAGTTTGAAATTTCTTATTTTTTTATTATTATTATTTTTTTTCGTCTCATATCGAAAAATGTAAGAAAGATATCTTAGATATTAAAGATTTTACTTAGGCTAAACATGTTTGGAAAATAACAGAATAAGGTGATGCTAAGAGCCAATGACAGAAGAGCTCGCGGAAGGCGAGCCAATAGGAAGGAGCCGTGGCAGTGACAGTTTGATGACGTTACTCCCAGCCAATACACTTTATACATATTTATGTATAGCTCTGCCCTTTTTACATTCTCTCCCTGTCAATGTCGCTCTAAACCCGACGTCAATTTTCTGCTTTCCCCGACCGACTCTTATGTTACATCTGAATGTCAGGCCGGTTGACATCTACTCAACAAGGGGCTGTAGCTTTAATATCCTTGCTTCCACCCTCGTGGTAAAGCGAAATCAAAATTATGAACCATTGAATATAAACAGGAACATTTTGTTTATAGGTCCATGAATATAGTTTCATGCAATATCTTCGTTATTCATCAGTATTGTTCCTTACATTCACAACTGCATATAGCGAATATATGGTGATCCATAAGTGAGTTAAGTGATTATTATTCATTATTATTTTTATTTTTTTTAATTTTACTTACCTATATATGGAATATACAGTAAGGCAAAGTATTTCGAATTCAAGTTTTTATAGGAAATACATGTTTTAGGGTCTCCTGGGCCCAAATGACCAAGTCCCGCAAAAGAGGTCTGTGTGTTTGTTCCTGTGGGGTAAATCATAAGAAACTGAAATTTCATATTTAAGACAACTATACACCCGAGATGTTACAGCAACTTTTTTCATCAATATCAGCTAACCGATCTAAAATTTAATGGACTTTAATATCATGTAGGTTTCAATCTGATTGAAATAGTCTAACAAGACTTAATGGCCGATATTTAAAATTTTCTTGATTTAAAATACCTTCAATTTCGAAGTTAATTGTTTGAAAAAAAAATAACTATATCCTATTTTTAGCATTGATAAAGAACGGATAAATATATAAGTTGAACGAATGCGATAAAAGGCTGAAGGAGAAAACCTCAAAAATATTTTTCAGTTCAATTTTCGAGTTTTGAACATAAAAACCGTAATACAAATATATATTATACCGTTGGAAAGCTAAAGATTTTAGAAAAAAAATATTATCTTATATACGAAATTTTAAAAGATAACGGAGAGTGATGAATAGGTAAGTATAAAAAAAAAAAAAAAAAAAATGTATTTAAAAACAGAGGTAAGTGAAAGTCGTATGTTGTGCGTAGCATATTTTTTTCGATTAGACAAATTCCAGATCACGATAGTAGAGTTTGAAGCAGATTTCAATTTCTTATTTCTTCTTATTCTTTCACAAGAGGCGTTTACATGCTCATAAAACCGTTGTTTCTTTCTTCAATCCAATTTGTTCCCTGCTCACTTAAAATATAAATTGAAACGTTGTTAATGGGTATTTCGTCCACACATTTACGAAAACGACATCTCAAAAGAAATCAGTAGGAGAACTAATGCTGTTAACTGATGCTACTATACTATACTAGCCTGAGGAGGCAATTTATGGGTAAGTTCCTCTCATAGGGGATAAAAGTTATGCTATATTGAACACTCCTCAGATCAGTGTTAATTTATGGCTCAGAGGCTTGGGCTATAACAAAGCATAGGCAAAGGACCGCCATTTTAAGCTCCCTCCAAAGTACGACACAACTAAGGGTTTTTCATTTCGTTTAAAAATCCTTTAAAATAAGAGGATTCGGCATTAAATTTTAGTTCTTCAGTGTTTCGCGGATTGAAGTAAACTCTTGGAGACTGGTTCTTTTATTTTAATTTCCATTATCTTACTCGGCCATTTCTAGCATACCGAGTTTCGGTATTAGTATTTCGAATGAAACTTACATTGTACGGTGTAGTCCACTAGAATTCTGAATTTAAATCTAATATTTTTGATTTAGGGAGTCTAGCCATTGAAACAATTGGATGAAGGAGTCCGCGAAATTGTTTTGTTGGAACCACTGTCTAGAGAAATATCATAATGTAATTCAACTCGTCACAAAAATTAAAGCCGATACACTCAAATAGCAATGAACCACTAAAAAGTCCCGTACTCATTAATAATTTCATTTGAATAACTTTCTATTGTTTCATGATTTGCAGCGCTTTAATATATACTAGAATATTGCATGTTACAGTAAAATATGAGGTTATTTGCAATTTATACAGGAGAAACATGGAGTAAAGTTAGGTAAGGATGCTGCTAAAGCCGATAATGGGCCTTGATAGCAAGTTATAAGCGAGACTAATGGCACTAAGTTTCAATATATGGCCGATTCCTCCGCGAATCCTTGTTTAAGTTTCCTCATAATTCAATCCATGCCCGTATTTGCTTTTGCAATAAGTGGATTCCGAAATAGGGGAGCCTCCCTAGATTTATAATTTTGCAATACACATCAGGTTAGATGTTAATCGGAAGGGAGTATATATTCATGGTAACAGAATTCTATTGTAAAGCTGAATTGTATAAATATGTTTCTTGTATATGGATTTTATGTTCATGTGATTTTTTTTTTTTTTACTTTCACTTACCTTTGCATGTAATTTTTATTAGACAAAGTGCGATTGCGAAAATTTTTGAATTCGAGTTTTTCATTTCATTTCATATTTTGTTTTCCGTTGTAAGACAGGTCGTGTTGCCCTTGGCTGTGCGGTGTAATCTGCTGTGAGAATGCATACGCTTTACTCAATAACAATTTTGTAGGTTGGGTTATCACTCCTTGCGAGTTGCTGCTTTTTTTGTGAGTGGCTACCAGTTGTCTGATGTGTCTCATATACCTGAGTAAATACCAATTAATTAAATACTTTAAAAAAGCATTTCTCTGACTGTTCGAACTCATAACCTTTTGCGTGGGAGACTAGCGCGCTAGTCGCTCAGCCACGGGCTACCAAAGTTCATGTATGAAGAGCGTACGTATATGCTTGAGATGTTACAGGAACATTTTCAACAGAATTAAATAAGCAGAAAAGCCACTTTACGACATGCCTTTGGCAAAGTCATACGATTTTCTTCGAAACGATTCTAACGACTTTATTTAAAGTTTTAGTTCTGTCATAATTCATTCCATTTTGCTGTTCCATTCATGCCTGTATTTGCTTTTGCAATTAATGTATTCCGAAATAGGGGAGCTCGTCAGATTCATAATTCTGCAATACACATCGAGTAATGTAATAATCATAAGGTAGTGTATAATTTTCTGTTGAAATTTAGAATTACCAAAGTAAAAAAAAAAAAAAAATTACTCCTAAGTAAGGATACTGTTCCTAAGCTAACGGCCTTTCAAGATGACTCCTAGCCGCGTTTTAATTTCCTAGTTTTAGGATAACAACTTTTATAGAGACTGGATGTACCAAATGAGGGTTTCTCTACCCCTTGAGGGTCTAGCGAATGTTAAAGGAGACAAAACGGCTAAATTTGTTATAGATGAATACGGTATTGATTCAAGTATTGAAAACTTAAGAAAATAAAAAACTTCGATTGTTCAATTATTTTATTGAATTACAAAAATCAAAACATGAATTTTCTGGTGAAGAATGCTAATTATCGTAGGGGAAATTATGTTAGGATGATCAGCAAAGATGAATATTAAATAAAATTATGCGGTTTAATATTTATCTTACACTAAAGAGAAACAAACAAATGAAGATGACCATCAAGACTAGGAGTAGATACATGCTTACCAAGGTTAACGACTTTTTTTTTTCAATAATTATAAATTTACATATCCGATTTGTATCCATTTTGTAATACCTCAACAAGTCAAAAGTACTGAACTTGACACATTACACTTGTTTTCACCTTAAGATATCAGCTTATCAGCAGAATATACTTATATATGCAATATGTATTAGAGGAAAGTATAGCGATCAAGAAAAATATCGTTAATAAATTAAAAAATATTAAAATAAACACGTTTTAGGGTTCCTTGAGCCCAAATAACCAAGTTCCCTCCCCCCAAAAAAAACAAACAAATCCAAAATAAAGGTAATATTTTATAAATTTCTTTTAACAATGTATCCTGTTGAGGGTGTGTTGAGTTCAGTCGTTAAGACTTAGGTGTCATTCAGTTTGTGAAAAACATTCGTTTACATCAGCACATTTAACACATTGAAATTATTTTACGCACTTTTTAATATTACTCACACTTTTCTTTTTTACTTTTCATTCCTAATCATTATGTTTACAGTTCCGATTAAATCATAATGTTCATTGTTTCTATTATTCTATTTTTTTTTATTTCGTCCTATTAGAATTAATTTCGTCCTTTATTCTCAGAAAATATGATATATAATTATTATTATTTTATTTTATTTATTTTTATTATTATTATATTTTTTTTCATCATAGGCAAGTTAATCGCCTTTTGAAGATGCTTTAGGAATAATAATCACTCGCAGTTTTTCGACTCTTAAAACCAAAACATCAACAACAATTTCTTTTGAGCTTAATAAAAAAAAAAAAAAGTTTATAATGTCACCGTTTCGTTGCTCACCTAGTTTTAATGTGGTATCTACTCCAAGAGTTATTTTTTTTTTAACTGTTATGAATTAATTTAGACTTGTTTTTGTCTTAATGATTTTTTTTTATTTCCCCCTGTCATGATTTTGACAATTAGTCAATTTGTGGGAAATTGGTGTATTGATATATATATATATATATATATATATATATATATATATATATATATATATATAACAGTTTGAGTGAAATGAGTTGATATAACAGTTTTATTGTAATTTAGTAATTTAGTTTTTATAATGTCAGCAGTTTACCTTGAATTCCATTCCAAGGAATGAATCGAATGACTCATTTGTTTTTATCGAAGTAAATGTGGGTCAATTTTATTGCTACTTTTTACATTATTTTAAGTATTTACATATTTATTAGGCATTTAGGTGTACTGAATTGTTTTATATAATTAAATTTCCTTACAAAACAGTATAATTATTTTTCTCCTTCAGGTGAACACGCTTTTTTTTTTTCTATTGTTACACAACCTCGTCACCAATATAGTAAACATGTTCTAGGAATATTCAACATTTATTTTATAATATATTCCTTTATCAATAGAGAAATGAAATTATTAGGCTGATTTAGTAGGCATAACAGTCCTAAGGGATCTATCTATAAAATTTGAAAGAGGTTTATTCGAATTGAAGATTTTTTTTTTTTTTTTGTTTAAAACCATGATGTGAACAAAAATAAAGAAAATTATTACCTCCATTGTTAAAATCAATTAAAGAATTTTTAAATTCATTTAGAGATGAAAATAAATGTTTTTTTTAATCATTTATTGAAATTTACAACTGTATAAGTTAATACATCAAGTAAATTAGCTAACAGAAATACATGAAAAATACATGAAGAGTAAATGCCCATTGGCACTACTCACTGCGTAATCTAAACTAGAAGGTCTCGAGGCCATCTCCTTTTCAGACGCCTCGGAGGATTGTCAGGAATGGAAGAGGAAGCAAGGATTGAAACTAGTAGGTTAGAATGAGAGTGGAGTTTTTCATGGAAGGATTGATACCTGGCCCGCGCCAAACCAGCAACACATGGGATATTAAGGTCTTTATGTATGAGTTTATTCGTGACAAAGTAAGGAGCGTTGAGGATTTTCCGAAGGATTTTGGATTGTAAGGATTGAATTAGTCATTCCAGGATTTTACCCATTATGGGTAAAAGAGATATAGGACGGTAAGAGGAAGGGAGTTCCAGCGGCTTTTTGGGTTTAGGGATCATTTTAACATTGGATAACTTCCAAGGTTCAGGAAAATATGTGGTTCGAAGTATGGAATTGTAAATATAGGTAAGGAATAGGATGGATTTTCTAGGAAGTTGCTTTAGAATATTGGGAGTGATCTGATCGTGTCGAGGAGCTTTGCGGGTAGGTAATCTGTGGATTATGTTTGAGATTTCTGAAGGATGAAATGCTTTAGGAGGAAGGGTCAACTGGAGTGGAATATCCAGTTCTGCTTCAACGCACTCAAGGTGATGCTGATTAAAAATATTAGGATGCGGATTGTAGGTTTCAAAGAGGTGCATAGCGAAAGTTTGAGATTTTTCTTCATCGGATCTGGTCCAGGATTGAGAATCATTGAGGAGAGGATGATTAAAATCTTTGAACTGAAGTAGTTTCTTAGTGGTTGTCCAAAGTGATTTATCAGTAGTAGTGAAATTTCCTGTCGTATTCAGTAAGTTTTGAATTTTGAATTTCTTGATTTCTGCTTTAAGTTTGTTAGTCAGTACGGTAAAGTTAGTTTTGTCTGCCGGGTATCTAGTCCTATGCCACTTCGATCTTGCTCTGCGTTTTTCCCTTAATAAGATTCGAATGTGCTGTGGCAAATTAGTTTGTGGAGTGTTATTAGTAATTATGTTTGTAGTGTTATCACGTATATTGCTAGTTATTGAGTCAGTAAGTTGTTCTATGGCTCTGTCAATATCTAGTTTAGTCTTCAGTGGGATTCTTAAGTTCAGTTTGGTTTCCAAGTCAGTCCGAAATCCGTCCCAGTCCACACGTCCAAAGATTAATTTAGGAGGGGATGGTGTTGGAACAAAGCCCGAGTGCAAAGAAAGCAGAACCGGACTGTGGTCTGATGAGAGGTCATTCAAGGATTTAACTGTCGTTTGTGAGAAAGAAAGCTGGGAGATCACAAATATATCTAGGATATCAGGATGTTTATTTCGGGATGTAGGCCAGTAAGTGGGATTCATGGGCGAGAGGATAGAATAGCTATTTAAACAGGAGACACGAGAGAGGATATTTCCACGGGTATTGGATGTTCGACAACCCCACCGTTGGTGTTAAGCATTATAGTCTCATCCAGCAATAAAGCGGGGTCCGAGGGAAAGGAATAAAGAGTTGAGGCAGTTATG